>CM022944.1:134005455-134313274 GCA_012931725.1 Litsea cubeba
CCAGATTACTGGCATAAGATGATATTCAGGAACCCATTCTTCATCGGAGAGATTATTTCCTGTTTCAAGGGACTCCTCCACTCATCTGTGTAGTTGGATTCGAATCCATCATCGGTGTCGCTGGATCGTATCCATCAATGGAGAATCCAACTACCGAATTGCAAGAGTATGATGTCTCCTGCATGGCTTCTCTGAATTGAGGTGGCATGAAATCACGAGAGTGAATTTCCTTACCCCCTTTGAAGTCTCTGGAAGGGATGTTTTTGTTACCTCCAGTGAAGCGGTTAGAGGAAGCCTCTGCCTTTTCTTTGACCTCTATTTTGGCCGGGTCTTCTCTTGCCGTTTGAGCTTGAGGAGATGTTTCCTAGCCTGCCTTCGCTGTTCGAGCTGTAGGCTTTTATTTTCACGGACCCTCCCAATTTTCATCTTCCAGGAGATCGGGATGTACCCATATCGGTTGTCCGTCTGGTGTCGGGTAAGGAACCAGTTCCTCGGACGCTTCGATTGAGTTTATCACCTTGAAGGAAGTAGTGATCTTCTTCTTCGGTGATCTTGATGTTTGTCCACATGTCACCATGTTGACGGAGGCAGACCCATAGTTTTTGTCAAAGGTGATGACTCCGTTTTTCCACATTCTCATTTATTTTCTCTCTCACAACGAAGCATTGATTGAGAGGATGCGAGATTCATCTGGTGGTATGGACAGTACGAGGATCGTTGGTTTTGCCAACATCACCCGGTCTTTTTGGTTCAGGCAAGGTGAGCTTGCCATTTGCCACAAGAGCCCCGAAGATTTCATCAACATCTTCATCAAACGGGTATTTCTTCTCTACCGTTCTTTGAAGGCATCAGAGAGTTCAGGTCTCTTACCAGCAGCTTTGTTTTCAGCTTTCTTTGGTGGCTGAGGAGCTGGCTTGGTCTGCACATTGAGGACCTCTTTCTTCTTTGGTTTAGAGGTTGCAATGGCGGTTGGCTCTTTTCTTGATGATTTCTGACTGTTGAGGTCTTTAATCACCGTTTCAGCTTCCATGGAAGCTTCTAGGAGTTCTCCAGGTTTTTTGATTTGTTGCCGATGATCATGGAGCGGATTCTGGCTCTCATGTTGTTTCGGCAGATGTCGACTAGCGACGCTTGTGGCAATACATCAGAGCATTTGTATGCCATTGCTTTCCACTTGTGAATGAAGTCATATGTGATTCATTCTCCCCCTGTTTTAGGCTGCACAGCTGAGCCATAGTAGCGGGATGATCCTCACCTTTGAAGTGAGTCAGGAAGCGTGTCTCTAGCATGGCCCAATTTTGGATGAGTCCTCCGGCAGAGTGGAGTACCAATCGAAGGCCGTACCTTTTAGGGTACCTGCAAAGAGGCGGATCTTGAGTGCATCTTGATCCGCGATAGCTCCCGTCAAGATCTTGAAGTGGATGACGTGCTGTCTGGCTGATCCTTTCCCCGTATATGTTTGGAGAGTAGGATGCTTGAATTTGGTGGGGGAACGGGACCGAGTCCATCCATAAGGGATATGGTGGCTTGATCCCATGCTCTTGAGTATATCCTCTTCTTTTGCTTTGGCGAGGATACCGTCTACGTCCTTTTTGGTAAGGGCGCGTGACTCATTTTCTTCTCTATTTACCTCGTCGTCTTGATGATTCGGAGGAGGTTCATGTTCGCCTGATTTTGGAAGGCGAGGAGAAGGTTTTCCATCAGAGTTTCAATCCTCTGCTGGCCCCTGTTTCCAACTGCTGGATGCGGGTTGATCGCATCTTCTGGAGGTGGATTGTGGGGTGGTGGCTCAGAATTTGTAGCCAAGACATTCATCCTTCGTGATTCGAACGAAGAAACTGTCCTGGTGACTGAGCTGGGGCTCATTCTTTTTGAAAAGGAGCTTGAGGAAGGATCACTCTGCTGTCCTTTGCTTGAAGGAGCAGGGGATTCTTCTGAATGTCTTCTTGTCCTTGAGACGCTGCGGGTCATTGGACGTCGGACATGGATTTTTGTTGCTGATTTTTGGCGCCTTCTGGTTTTTCCAACCATATGGACGGCAGCAACTTGGTTGGGTCTTTCTTTTTCGACCCATTTGGGAGAGACTTGAAGTGTGGGAGGCTGGGTCCTTTGCTTCTGTAGTCTCTTTTGTCGGTACGACGCGCGGCGGCGTATACGACGAGCAATTTGAGCTTCGGTCAGCTCTGACTGGGCTTTGACAATGAAGGATGTGCTCCCTCGGGCGCAGCAGCCGAGCCTGTCTTCTTTGTAGCTGGGCAAGGACTAGGATGCGAACCCTATCCTTCGCCAGTTGCAGCGAAGCTTTGAACTTTGTGAAGTTCGGCCCCTGTAGAGATGAAGGGTCGAACTGCAGATTTGTAGGCCTTAGCAGATGCTTGTGGAGGCCTTGTGATGCATGACTGATTTTGGGCTTGTAAGAACAAGCCGGCTCATGCTGGGATGACTTTGAAGTCAGGTTGGAGATGGGTCTCTCCTCTTTCATGTAAGCAAGAGGATAGAACTGGTTCTCCTTGAGTGGGGCCAGGAATGCTGGCTTAGTGGATGCCTGGGGACCTTCTTTGTTTTGGTGAAGGTCTTGGGGACCAAGTCTGGGGTAGACCCTGGTTGTTTGCAGGTTGAGGCTTCGTGGGGCTGCCACGGGCTTCAGGCCTTCTTGTACTCGCCTTTGGTGTCACGGTAGTGACACGTTGAGAGGCGAGTTTCTGCTTCTTGGAGGGAGCAGCTTGTTCCTCAGGAAGTGGGAATGGTCCCAGCGTCCCGAAGACGATAGTCCGGGGAGTCGAGGTCGACCCGGAGTTCACAGAGTTGCCGAGGGAGTTGACACTTCGGCAGCTGATGGGGCGTTTTAGGTGCGCGTGGTTTGCTTCTGTTGAAGCATGAGTTGGTGCTTGCTTTCGTCGAAAGTAATGGTTAGTGAAGCTGCCATTGTTAGTTTTTTTCGAAAATTTCTGAAACAAGACCACATCCATTAGTAATCACAAGAATATAATGATCATAAATGGAAGTTCTATGGTTTCGTCTTTTCAAATTGCTCGAGGTAGATGACCCAAACAATATGAGGAAGGCAAAATGCCATAGAGGGTACAATTGTTCTGATCGCAGGTGTGGTAAGCCCGGAATGGGCATCCCAGTGACTGCTAGAAGCAATTGTGAACTTAAATTCGACTTATCGAGAAGCAGAGCTTGCTCGAGGTAAGAAGAATATAAAGTTGGAGTTACAGATGTGCCGGTCGCAATACAGTAGACCCTGAAAGGGCGTACTAGTACCGCTAGACACAAATGTTTTGAGACCGCATCTATGAGATGAGATTCTCTGTTTTGAAAGGTCAAGATTGGATAATTAAAGAGAGCAGATGGTATTCCAATCTGAACACGGGCTCAGCGATTTCCGCGAGCGCCAGTGCTCAGAAAGAAATGAACCATGATTTCTCGGATCTGAATCTAAAATGACGAGTTTTCTTTTGAAAGGCCAATATCGGGTTCATCAAAGAGAGCAAAAGGCACTCCAATCTGAACACGGGCTCAGCGATTTCCGCGAGCGCCAGTGCTCAGAAAGAAGAAGACCAAGATTTCTCCAATCTAACCCAAATGACGGAAGTTTTTTTTTTTTTTTTTTTTAAAAAAAAATCTTTTTTTTTATTTATTTTATATTTATTTTTATTAATTTTTTTTTTAAGATTTTTTTTTGAATTTTTTTTTATTTTTTATTTTTTATTTTAAAATTTTTATATTTTTTTTTTATTTATTTTTTTTATTTAAAAGACGAGAGAGTACACATAGGCCTCCTAACCCGGTCTTATGAAATCTTGATTGATAGAATTGCCCCCAGGTAAGGGTAGGATTACTTAATGAACCCGTTTGGAGGACCCTTGCCTAGAACAGTCAAGCTGTCTCCACACTCTGGACAAGGCTTTTTCTTTGAATCAACCATGATCAAAGAACACAGTTGGTTTAACCTTAGTGGTCTATGTCTTTTTTTTTTATATATATATTTTTTTATTTTATTTTTATTTTTATGAATTCATCGAAGAAAAACCATGGCCCAAAACCTTAGTCGAACAGGCTCAACATTTCTGCAAAGCGCGATGAACGATAGGAACAGATCAAGGTTTCTCAATCTTGAATCCAAATTGAGAATCTAAAATTTTTTTTTTTATATATATATATATATATATTTTTTTTGATTTTTTAATGAACTCATCGAAGAGAAACCATGGCCCAAAACCTTAGTCGAACAGGCTCAACATTCTGCAAGCGCGTGAACGATAGGAACAGATCAAGGTTTCTCAATTTTGAATCCAAATTGAGAAATCTAAATTTTTTTTTTTTTTTATATATATATATATTTTTTTTATTATTTTTTTTTATGAACTCATCGAAGAGAAACCATGGCCTAAAACTTAGGTCGAACAGGCTCAACATTTTCTGCAAGCGCGATGAACGATAGGAACGATCAAGGTTCTCAATTTTGAATCCAAATTGAGAAATCTAAAATTTTTTTTTTTATATATATATATATATATTTTTTTTGATTTTTTAATGAACTCATCGAAGAGAAACCATGGCCCAAAACCTTAGTCGAACAGGCTCAACATTTCTGCAAGCGCGATGAACGATAGGAACGGATCAAGGTTTCTCAATTTTGAATCCAAATTGAGAAATCTGATTTTTTTTTGTTTTTTTTTTTTTTTGAAAAGAGAAAGAATGGAAATAAATTCAAAGAATTAGAAATTTCCAAACAAAAAATCTCATCTCATTTTTTTTTGCAGAATTCAACATAGGCCACCAATTATAAAGTAGCCAAGGAATCGAGAAAAGAAATATAAGCATAGAGCAGAATATATGATATGCAAATATTTCATTTCTAGCATCGTGTTCTCAAATAAACGAGTCCCACCGGGTGTGCCAGCTTGATGGACCGCGCTCCTGCTCGGTTCTACCGAGGTCGGCGGACGTGGGAGTCCGTCGGATCCGACCCTTTTCGTAACCGGGGGGCAGGGGCGTGCATCAACATTTCTTTTTTTGTGGGTGTGCCAGATTTTTCTATTTTACTTGGAATTGCAAGTGGTGATCCGGAGATCAACCTTCGCAAGTAAAAAGGAAATCAACTTCTTTCAAGTTTTCCATTGCACATATATTTAAGAAAAGAGACATTTTTCTTGATTTGCCGTGAAAGGCGATTTTTTGGCATTTATAGCCGATTTTGGCGTTTATAGCCGATTTTTGGCGTTTATAGCCGATTTTGGCGTTTATAGCCGATTTACAATTCTTATCAACAATGAAAGACAAGAATTGTGATTTTTGTCTCTTTTGAAAAAAATACAAACTACAATGAAAAGCAAGAAAAGGAGGATCTAACTTCTCAGGAGATTGTGGGGGACTCGTTTAGATTGACGGTCGCAAGCCATATGTGGGCTTCGCCATCATCCATGCAGATGAGAACAGAGGATGCTATTTGATTCGCTTGGCTTGGCTATAACCTCGGGTTTTTAGAAGACAAAGACCAAAGGAAGGTCCTATGTCCAATAAAAAACCGAGTAGACGGGCTGAAAAGCCACATCTAAGCCATTGGAGGCAGGAGGAGAAGGCAAGGACCTTGGGGGGGGGGTACCCCCAAGGGACTTTTGTCACCTTGTTGCGGTGGCCGGTGTAGAACTTCCGCAGAGTTTTCTCTCTTTTTTCTTTTCTCTGGATTTCTGACTGCTGTCTGATGTTTGTTGTGTGTTTTTCTCATCTGGATTCCTTTGGAGTGCTCTCCTATTTATAGGCTCTTGGTAGCCATTTAGGAGAGCTTATGGGCTTTTAATGTCATTAAGCCACATAATGGGAGGAGTTACAAAATTGAATTGTTTATTTTGTAACTCCTTTTTCTTGGCTTCTGATTGGCCGGAGGAGATTGAGGGCATTTAATCGCCTTTAATCGCCATGATGGGAGGAGTTTCATGGGTTAAATGCCATGAATCTCTTGACTTGTAACTCCCAAATGCTTGCTTCTGATTGGGCCGTCCAAAGAAATGGATTAATGACTGTAATAAAGCTAGTCAATTAATCGCATTAAGTGGTCGCCGAGCAGCTGAAGAGTCGCGGGCCGTGCCACGTCTTTTGGAATTCTTCTGTTGATGATCATCGATGGATCTTCATGTAGATCGACATCAGATGACCATGTAATTTCAGGTGCTTGTTTGCCCAACCAGCGGGTCGGTGCCATCTGTCCTGTCGATTTCTCGATCGGTCGGGTGGAAAGCACACTTTTTTTGGTTGACCGGGTGGCGATCAATACTGTCTTCGATACTTTTGATGATTTACCCGTGTTTTGGACGGATGTCAGAGGACTTGGTGTCTCAAAAGCATGAATTTTGGAAAGTACCAGAGGCCAAGCTTCTCGAATCGCGAAAAAACGGCGAAAACCGGGGTTTCCGGGGCTTTCCCGGCGACCCCGGGGTCCATGGTCGCCGGCGGACCCTGGCCCAGGGTCGCAGGGGTCTGCGACCCTGGGGGGGTTTTCCCCCTTTTTGGTCCCGTTTTGCGTCCGTTTTTGCTCTTTTTTGATTCTTTTTTCTTCTGTATTTTTCTTTGACATTTTGATCATTTATTGGCCTGATTTCTTTGTAGGAAACCTGATGAGAATCCTTGCATTTTATTTTGCAAAGTTTCCAATTTCCTGAGAAAGCCGAAGACTTTGTCGCGCAGAGTTGCCGATTTCCCGTCAGAAGCTGAAACTGGGTCAAACGATGTCGGAATGACCTGAAATTTGGTGTGAAGCCTCTTGAGCAATAAATAAGACCAACCATAGGCTTTTGTTTGAGTTTCGAAGCCGTTTGGGGTCCTATCACCTGCAGACTTGCTTTTTATCGCGATGAAGATGTCGCGGTTTGATGTGCGGTCAACCGATGTCCGATTGACTTGAAATTTGACAGGGAACCTATTGGAGTCATTTTAAGATGATCCATAGGTTCTGTCTTGGAAACCATGGTCCCGGAGAGCTTTACCACCGAGAGGCTTGATTTGGCTGTCGGAGAAGCGAAGTTAGGCCAAATGATCTTGAAATGGCTTGAAACTTCTTGTGTACTCCTCTTTTGGCTGTCTGGATGAATCTTGCAGTTTTTGTTTGATTCTGACAAGATTTGATTTTTGGAAGCAGCATTGCCTATTTATGGCAGGTTGCGACTTCATGTAGCTCTTTGGATCTTGAAAAGGCAAAGTGACATTTTTGGTGTCAACATAAATCACATAGACGTAGGAGCCATGCCCAGTGGGTGTTCAGAAGCAATTGATCCGGGGGGAACCTCTGCGCCTGTGGACGGCTTTCTCCAAGGGGGGAAGCCCGTCGTGGTCTGCGCGCTCTCTGAAGGAACTCCCCGTGGACCACGCGCTCTCTGAACGCGGGTTCATGGCTGACCGTCCCTGGTCAGGTTGCAGGGGAATCCTCTGCAGCTGCGGGATGGTCGGGCCCTTGGCGTCTGGCGATCCTGGAGGGTCCTGCGTCGCATCGAGCTCCCTGCGAGCTGCTTGCGTCGTGTCAGGATCGTAAGACTAAGGGTGGAATTGAGGCCTGCTGGACCTGGGGGCTCTTCAAACTTTGGTCTCACTGACCGGAGGGTGTTGAAGAGCTCAGCGAGGTCCAGGGCCTCCGAACTGGAGGGGGTCCTGAATGCTTTGGTCTGAACAACCAAAGTGTATTATAGAGCTCTGTGAAATTCAGGATCCCTTAGAACCTCCAGGTAACGATCCGGCGTCTTCGAACTTGCAGCCTGAAGAGTCGGTGAAGATCAGAGTCTCCCAGTCTTACTTTATTTTCTGTTTTTAGAGGACTGCGATCCTCCTTTCTGTATTTTTCTTTTTTCTGTAACTCTTGTAATGAAGCAGTTTGCAATGAATAAAAAGGAAAAAATTTTGCGACCATTTGAATTGTGTGCAATGCCTTTTTGTCTTCTCTTTTACTTTCCTCGCACTGTCTTGGAAAGTTTTTGTGCTGCCTTTTCGTGCTTCAGCGCTTGCACAGTTCTTTCTTAAAAACTGTCGTTGGCCGAAATGGCTGGCTTTGGCCGAGACGAACTGCTTGTGCGCTGAGGTGGATCCAGAATACCGCTGGTCTCGGCTATGTGGGCATGAGTTCGGCTACGAACCCTTGTTGGAGAGTGGGATGAATCCCTGATTTTAGGAATTCGGCCGAGTGTTCGAACTCGAGGCCTCCTTCCAGGGCTATGAACCCTTGGAGAGCGGGATAAAACCCTGAGTTTAGGAATTCGGCCGAGTGCTCGAACTCGAGGCCTCCTTCCAGGGCTACGAACCCTTGGAGAGTGGGATGAAACCCTGAGTTTAGGAATTCGGCCGAGTGTTCGAACTCGAGGCCTCCTTCCAGGGCTACGAACCCTTGGAGAGTGGGATAAAATCCTGAGTTTAGGAATTCGGCCGAGTGTTCGAACTCGAGGCCTCCTTCCAGGGCTACGAACCCTTGGAGAGCGGGATAAAACCCTGAGTTTAGGAATTCGGCCGAGTGTTCGAACTCGAGGCCTCCTTCCAGGGCTACGAACCCTTGGAGAGTGGGATGAAACCCTGAGTTTAGGAATTCGGCCGAGTGTTCGAACTCGAGGCCTCCTTCCAGGGCTACGAACCCTTGGAGAGTGGGATGAAACCCTGAGTTTAGGAATTCGGCCGAGTGTTCGAACTCGAGGCCTCCTTCCAGGGCTACGAACCCTTGGAGAGCGGGATAAAACCCTGAGTTTAGGAATTCGGCCGAGTGTCCGAACTCGAGGCCTTTTCCAGGGCTGTTAACCCTTGTAGCCGAAGTCGATCAAAGAGAGATGACAGATTGATGACAATTGATGACAGGGCGAAAGCTATTTTGATTGATTCTGAGATTCATTACATCTTCTAGAAATAGAATTTCTTTAAGTGGGATGCATTCCACGGTCTCGGCAGCGGCTTGCCTTCTAAGTCCTCGAGCTTGTAGGCTGATTTCCCTGCTAGTGAGACCACCCTGAATGGGCCATGCCAGTTCGGAGCCAGCTTCCCTTCGTTCGGTTCTCTGTCAGCTGGCAGGGCCTTCTTTAGAACCAGCTCTCCCACGGAGAATCTCCTTTCTCTGACGTTCTGATTGTATGCCCTGGCTAACCGCTGCTGATAGTCGGTCAGTCGCAGGGCTGCTGCTTCTCGTCGCTCGTCTGCCAGCTCCAGCTCCATCGCCAGGTTCGTGTCATTTCGGCCTTGGTCGACCAGCTCTGTCCTCAGGGTGGGAAGGCCGATCTCTAAAGGAATGACCGCCTCCATCCCGTAGGCCAGAGAGAAAGGTGTTGCCGAGGTGGACCTCCTTGGAGTTGTTCTGTATGCCCATAGCACGCTCGGAAGCTCCTCTGTCCATCTTCCCTTTGCTTTGTCCAGTCGCTTCTTTAGGCCGTCCAGGATCACTTTGTTAGAGATTTCTGCCTGGCCATTACTCTGTGGATATGCCGGAGTGGAGTAATGGTTTCTGATACCGTGCTCTTGGCAGAAGTCTTTGAAAGACTTGGAGTCGAACTGAGTCCCGTTGTCCGAAATCAGAGTCCGGGGGATGCCGAACCTTGTAAGGATGTTTTTCCAAACGAAGTTCCTGGAGTCCCTGTCCGTGATTGAGGACAACGGTTCAGCTTCTATCCACTTTGTGAAGTAGTCTGTGGCGACTATCAGCCATCTCTTGTTTCATGGGGCTCGGTGAAGAGGCCCCACAATGTCCAGGCCCCATTGAGCGAAGGGCCATGGGCTAGTGAGGGGACTCAGATCTTGTGCTGGCTGGTGGAGAGAGTGGGAGAACTTCTGGCACTTCTCGCACTTTCTGGCGTACACCTGTGCGTCCTTCTGCATGTAGGGCCACCAGTAACCCTGGCTTATTGCTCTGTAAGCCAGTGATCGGCCTCCTATGTGACTGCCGCAGATTCCTTCGTGGCTCTCATACAGGAAGTCGTCCACTTTGCTCGGATGGACGCACTGGAGGTATGGACCTGTGAAGGATTTCCTGTAGAGTTTGCTTTCGGGAGAGAGCCAGAATCGAGCTGCCTTGAGTCTGATCCGGTGAGCTTCAGCCTTGTCCTCAGGGAGCCGGTCATCCTTCAAGTAGGCGACGATTGGATCCATCCAGCTTGGGCCGAGGTCAGCATAGAGGACAAGCCGAGATGAATGGAGTTCTAAGCTTGACCTTGATACTGACCCAACCTCGATGGTCCTTTTCTTCCCCGCTTCGACGGCAGAGGTGAGGTTCGCAAGCGCATCTGCGTGCGTGTTGGTGTCTCGGGATATTTGCCTGACCTCGGCTTTCTGAAAATGAGACAGCAGTTTTTTCGCAAGGGCTAAGTAGGCCGCCATCCTGTCGTCCCTGGCCTGGTAGTCTCCAGCGAGCTGGTTAGTTACCAGTTGAGAATCGCTGAAGATCACCAGGTGCTGGGCTCCGAGGATTTGGGCGCTGTTCAACCCTGCTATCAGTGCTTCATACTCTGCCTCATTGTTTGTTACTTTGAAGTCGAGGGTGAAAGCCTGCTCTATGACCAGACCCTCTGGCGACTGGAGGACTATGCCGGCACCAGCTCCTTTGGAGGTGGATGACCGTCGACAAAGATCTTCCATGCCGAGGTGGGAGGCTGCTCGACCTCAGTCAGCTCTGGTTCGTGCCCCGTGCCCCCCAGTGCCGTTCCGGCTGGGGTGGAGCCGAATTGGGCGAGACGAACTCAACGATGAAGTCTGCCAGAATTTGGGCTTTGATCGCAGTTCGGGGACGGTACTGTATATCATACTGCCCCAGTTCAACTGCCCACTTTGATATTCGCCCTGAAAAGTCAGCCTTCTTGAACACTGAACGGAGTGGATGCTCCGTGATCACCACAATGGTGTGGGATTGGAAATAATGGGAGAGCTTGCGAGAGGCGCTGACGAGGGCCAGCGCAAGCTTTTCCAATAGAAGGTATCTGGTCTAAGCATCAAGCATGGTCTTGCTCGTATAATAAATTGGTTTTTGAATTCCCTCGTCCTCCCTGATGAGGACGGAGCTCACTGCATGATCCGAGACCGCAAGATACAA
The DNA here is from genome assembly GCA_012931725.1 of Litsea cubeba. NCBI lineage: Eukaryota > Viridiplantae > Streptophyta > Magnoliopsida > Laurales > Lauraceae > Litsea > Litsea cubeba. Next base: position 134,016,503 of record CM022944.1, read on the forward strand.
GTAAAGAACCTCCCCCCGAGTCGGGGTGGAGAGTAAGGGTGGTGACGTCAAATAAGTTTTGAGTGCGGCCAATGCCTGGTCGCACTCAGGGGTCCACTGGAACTTCAAATTTTTTTTTTTAAAAGCTGAAAGAAAGGCCTGCACTTATCTGACGATCGGCTGATGAAGCGATTGAGTGCCGCAGCCATTCCTGTAAGCTTCTGGACTTCTTTTGTGGTAGAGGGGCTCTGAATGCTCTGGATCGCGGTGATCTGGTCCGGATTAGCCTCTATCCCCCTCCGCGTTACCAAGCTGCCGAGGAACTTGCCACTTGGAAGCGTTTAGCTTGAGCTTGTATGCGCGAAGGATGTCGAAGACTTGGCCGAGATCCGCCAGATGGTCGCCGGAGTGCACCGATTTGACGACCATGTCGTCGATGTACACCTCTACCGTTCGGCCGAGCTGAGCATGGAACATTTTTGTGACGAGGCGCTGATAGGTCGCCCCCCGCGTTCTTTAGCCCGAAGGGCATCACCTTGTAGCAGTATGTGCCACGGGGGGTTATGAATGGCGTTTTCTCCTCGTCAGGCTCGTAGAGCGGGATCTGGTGGTAGCCTCTGTAAGCGTCGAGGAAGCTCATTCGGTCGTGACCAGCGGTGGCGTCGATCAGTTGGTCAATCTTTGGGAGGGGGAAGCTGTCTTTAGGGCAGGCCCTGTTCAAGTCCGTGAAGTCCACGCACACCCTCCATTTACTAGTTTTCTTCTTGACCACCACCGTGTTGGCCAGCCACACCGGGTACTGGACCTCCCGGATGGCTCCTGCCTTTAGCAGGTTGTCGACCTCTTCGACGACCGCATCTGTCTGCTGCAGCCCTGTCCTTCGGGCTCTCTGCACTACCGGTTTGTGGTCGGGGTTCACATTCAGCTTGTGGCACATGACCTCAGTGTCGACCCCAGGCATTTCGCTTGGGCTCCAAGCGAAGACGTCGACGTTCTGCATCAGGAACCGGGAGAGTTCGGCCCTTTCTTCGTCTGGCAGCTGGGTGCCAACCAGGAAGAACCTGTCCGGATCTGCCGGGCTCAGCCTGACCTCGGCCAGGTCTTTGATGCTCTTCTTCTCGGGATCACGGCCGATTTCATCTAGGCCTTTCTCGAGCTCGGCGAGGTTGACGCGCTCTGGCTCCTTTACTACTGGGGCTGCGGCCAGCACGCATTGTCTGGCTTGCTGCTGATCTCCCTCCACTGTAACCACTTCCAACTTGCCCTCCTTGTTCTCAAGGACGAACTTCAGCTTTTGGTGGAGGGAAGAAGGGACTGCTTTTAACTTGTGGAGCCACGTTCTGCCCAGAATGACGTTGTAGGGAGAAGGGGCGTCCACGACCAGGAAGTCGGCCGACACGGAAGTTCCGCCAACTCGGGGCTCCAAGGTGATCCTACCCTTGGGATAGACGGGCGTGGCGGATAACCCTAGCAGAGGTGCACGGACCTCCGTGAGGTCTGCTTCCGATAGGTTCATCTTTTTGAAGCAGTCGTAGTAGAGGACCTCGGAGGAGCTGCCTGAGTCGACGAGGATCCTCTTCACTGTGAAGTCTCTCAGCTTCATTGTGAGGAGCAGGGGGTCGTTGTGAGGGAGCTGGATTCCCTCTAGGTCTCTGTCTGAGAACGAGATGGCGGGTCGGTCGCGGCGGGCTTTCTTGGATGCCGGAGCGAGCTCGGCTTTCATCACTTCCTTCCCGTGCGAAGCCCGCCTGGCTTCGGCGCGGGCCTGGGAGCTGCCCCGAGACGAGGGAGTGGGGGCTGAGGACGCCAGATGGATCACGTTGATGATCTTCTCCGAATCCTCACTGTCTGGATCCTGGGCTGCGCTCTGGTGAACTCGGCCCTCGCTGCCGCCGGCATCTCCTGCCTTGACGAACTCTGGAATGTGGCCCTCCTTGGCCAGCTTCTCCAGGTACCACTGCAAAGACTTGCAGTCCTCGGTCCTGTGCCCGTTACCCTTGTGGAAGGAGCAGTAGAGCTTGCTTCGGCTGCCGGAGGTGGGATCGTGCTTCAAGGGCAGAGGCCACTTGAAGAACGGCTTGGTCTTTATTTTGGCCAGGATGCGGTATATTGACTCCTTGAAGACGACGTTGACGCTCTGACTGGCGCTGGAGGGAGGTCTGGGCTTCCAGGCGCCCCCAGACCTGGACGACGCGGGCTTCGCAGAACTGGAGACCCAGGCCTGCTTGGGCTCCTGCTTCTGGAAGGGCCTCCCGCCTCTCTGCCGAGGCTGGCTGCTCTTCTGCTCGGGCTCCGGACGCCCGTCTTCTTCCCGGGCTCGGGTCTCATCTTCCTCCCGGGCGACGAAGCGCTTTATCCGGGACATCAACGCTGGCATGGACTCTAGGGGGTCCCCGACCAAGTCCTTCCGAAGGTCGTGACCGGGGATCAGGGCATGTTGGAAGGCGTAGATTGCTATCTCCTCCCTGGTGCCCTCGATCTGGCTGTAGACCGCCCAGAATCGTTGGGCGAACTTGGCGAGGGTCTCACCCTGTTTCATTCTCAGGGCGAGGAGGTCCCCTTCTTTCTTGGGGACAACGGTGTAAGCTTGGAACTTCTTTAAGAAGGAAAGCTGGAGCTCCTTCCAACTGGAAACTGACTTCTCTGGGAGAGAACAGAACCACTTCAGGGGGAGGTCACCCAAGCTGGAGGAGAAGATTTTGCAGTTCAGGTGACCCTCATTCCCCCAGATGGACATCTTCTGGGAGAAGTGTCGGAGGTGAGCGGATGGGTCGGACAGTCCGTCATAAGGGATGAACCGCGGGACAGAGAACTTTTTGGGCAAGGGGGTGCGCTCGATCTCTTTTGTGAAGGGTGAGCCCCCCAGATCAGTGTGGCCACAGATCTGCTTCTGGTCCCGCACGTCCAGGTTGTGCTGAAGAGCTAGCCTGACGCGTTTGTCGAACCGCTCCTGCTCGTCGTCCTTCTCTGGGGTCTGGGCTCTTGGCTTTCGCTTGGAGTGGTTCGGGCTACGATGGTTATGAGTTCGACCATCGCGGCTATGATGACTCCGGCTGTTGCTCGAGCCTTCGTCACGAATCTGGCTCCGCTTATGGTCCAGATGGTTTCTGAGATCTTCGCGGGGAGGCTGTGCTGCCCTGCTGGGGCGTCCCTCCTCTTCCCTTGAGGCTCAGAGACCTGCCTCAAGGAGGCGGTTTGCGCTGCCCTCAGCTGCTGCTGGAGCTCGCGAATCAGCTGCTCTTGCCTCTGGAGGAGAGCAGTTTGGGCTGCGACAACCCCTCCAGTGGCAGGGGGTTGAGCGTGGCGCGTTTCTTCTACGGCCACGGCTTTGTCCTTGAGAGGACGCTCATGCCGACGCTCGTCGCGTCATGGTGGGATGACTTCTTCTGCTGAGATCGAGGTCTCGAGTCCCTCTTGGAGGGGGACCTCGATGAAAAGCTGCGAGCCTAAGCGGCCCTCGCCCGCAGATGTGCCATGCACCGTGCGGGATCGCCCCTGAGGAGGGACGTCCGTCGACGGCGCTGGCCGCTCGAGGATTGCTCTTGAAGATTCTCCGCCCTTCCTAGCTTTCGGAGGCATGGCTTCTGAGAGATTGAGGTTGAGAAGGTTGGGAAGATTGGGAAGGTTGAGATATTACTTTCCCACAGACGGCGCCAATTGTAGGTGCAGAAAATAATGACCCACAATAACTGGGGAGCCTTAGAGGACTTATCCAACAATCGTGATGACTGGGTGCCGTCCGAAAGCCTGAAAGAGAAGAACACACGGTCAGAGGACCTTGGCCTGGGCGGCGCAAGGCTCTCCGATACCAAAGTCAGTGAAGGAACTGGAACAATGGAAGGAGAGAAAGAAGAGAGGCAGAGTAACAGCTCTTTTTGTTCTATCGTGCGTACCTTGCATGTGAAATGCAGTCCTTTTTATAGACGATTTGGAAGATATCTTAGACGATATCTTGGCATGGGTCTCATGATTCGACAGGGAAGTCATGATCAGCCCACGTTGCAATTAATGCGGTCCAATCCAGCCCACTTTGCATTAAATGCGCGTCGGATCAGGCCACGTCGCATTTAATGCGCGTCTTGTTGGGCTAGATCGTGTTAGACGCCTTTGGCGGTAGGGGTACCATCGGATCCGCCCTCGGGCCCTGCCCTGATGTGGCCTCAGCCGCTGGATGCCGCCATGTCAGTGATCTGGTGAAGATAGTGGGCGGCTGGATGTCGCACTCGTGTTACTAGCTTGCCCCCCTATTCCTCCACGTGCCTGATGACGCGGGGGATGAGGGGTGCGAGTGGAAGTCCTTTCGTGTCTCGGCTTTCGTCCCGGCTCCTTCAGCCGGGATGGAACTCTCAGCCGAGATGGGCACATCGGGTAGCCGAGCTCGGCGCTAGTGGCCTGGAGCTGTCTGACTTCGGCTGAGGCCTCTGCCCCGCTAGCCGAGGTGAGAATGGTGCCACGTGGATGGCACGCGGATGGCACGTGAGAGTGCTTAGTCTCATCTGATGGCTGTGATTAGCTTAATCCTGTGGCTCTGGAAATCTCCCCACACATGGCCCTTATCTCCATTTTATCTTATCCATTAGCCATGGAGAAGCATAGTTTTTACTGGGCCTAGTCTAGCCATTTCTCAGCCCAACCCCGAAGCAACTCATTAATTACTAACGCTTAGCCCTTTTTCAGTGTTGCAAATATCATTCTAAGAAAATTATTATCTCAGGAAAATGCCGGGTTATTCTGAATTGGATTTATCTCAAATTATTGTTAGCAAATATTGTCAACTTATGGATTTCTTTTATAATTATGAAAATACAAGAGATAAACATAAAGCCTATATTTATAACCATGTGTTCAATGATTATACATAATAAATATAGAGACTATGGTTTCAATAATCTATTATTTGATGTTTCAGGCAGCAGCGTGGTTAGCAAAGCAGCAGAGAATTAACCCTGCAGGAACAGAGGGCTTCTTATCACCATGCTTCAGATCATACTTATGTGACAAAGCTTCAAACAGTATAGACTTTAAAAAGTGTTGGTGTTGCAAGTTAGGGGGATGTTTCCCATCCTGGACTGAGTGCAAACCAAAAGTGTGGCCACTGAGAAACACTCTCATGCGCCCTAAGAGAAGATGGTGTGCTTTTTATATGGATGATTGGATACAAAATCCTAATTTCATGCCTGTTTGAACCCAAATATATGTGTTGATTATGTGTCTGTTGGTGTATGGCTATTTCAACTCTCTCTCTCTCTCTCTCTCTCTCATCAATGTCAAGGGGTCTAGACATCCTCTTAGGTTCGGGCTTACTCGATGATGCCCGCATCCAAAAAAAAATCTAAATCGTTTAAAATAATTTTCGCGCTAGTTTTTTCTACAATTAGAGTTAATTTGATCGGCTATTAAATTATTTTACTTGTAACATATACTATTTATTTTGATGTGCTGAGATTTTTTATTTTTTATTTTGGTAACTGGAACCCAGTAAGGACCCTTGTGAGTTTCTTATGCGCACATGCATCATAGGATTGAGACTCAGATTCTTGATGCTTGTCGTCCAAATGTTATTAGGCTATTAGCGAAGAAGAAAATAGAAACATCTGATTGGATCTTCAGAAGTAATGTGAGTCAAATCAGTGGGATTCTTCTCCCATTGCATAATTGTGTTTTCTGTCGCATGATTGATCTTGATATAAACGGAAAGGTCACTGCTACGCTTTAATGTTCTTGCACGCACCAAATCCAACAACAGATACATACAATTGCCCGTTAGGTGAATGGTTAAAATTTAAGTTCTCCCATTACATAATTGTGTTTTCTGTGGCATGATTGATATAAATGGAAAGGTCACTACTACGCTTCAATGTTCTTGCACGCACCATATCCAACAACAGATACATACAATTGTCGTTTCATGAATGGTTAACATTTAAATTACCCAATTTCTCAGATAATAATTTGTGCTTTTATGTAAGGTTGTAAACGGGTATCTAATTCTCCAGATATATAGAAGTTCCGACAAGTAAAAAACCGTATTTGAGACCAATTTTAATTTTCGATTCATAAATGGACTGCGTCCAAAATCTAATTTAGATTCTGATTGATAAACAGGTCCGGTTCTGGATCCATATAGGTTCCAACCCATGAGACCCGTGACCTAGCATATGAATCTTTAATATTACAAACTGTAGCTTAAAATCAATATCGTTTTGGAAATCTTCATGTAAAATTTTTGAGGTACTAAACTTAATACACAATTATAAGTTGAATGATATGTTTATTTTAAGAAAAAAAATAAAAGAAAGTAAAAACTAGTTTTGGGATTAAATTCCGGTCCTCTAGGTGGACCCGGTTCTGAAACTAGATTTGGGACCAACAAAACAAGTTCCGAGTTAGAACCAGCCCTAGAACCGTTATTTAGAAATGAGTTTGGATTCGAATCTAGTATGGTTCTGGTCCATAACCGTCCCATTTGCAACCCTAGCTTTGGATTGGCCAAAGTTTGCTTCATGCCAATGATCCCATCTCAGTAGGGAGGAGAATGAGATTTTTCACATTTGTGGATTACTCAACAAGTCTTTTTAATTTAGAATTGATGCTAGGTTTTAAATGTTAGGCTTGATAGGCGGAAGCCTCAATTATGATATAACTTGCAATCTGAATATTAGATCATCAAAACTTGGATCAATACTTCAACTAATTGAAGAAATTTTTTTTTTTTTGGTAAAGCAGAATTCCAACTAATTGAAGAATTGAAGCTCAAATTGAGATAAAGTTGATTGTCTATAATTGCGAGCCTGTAAGAACTGATTGCCCCACGCCAAAATCTTGGATTATATCACCCTTCCACGCCTGAGAATCAAAGCCATTATGATTTACTATGATTAGAAATTTCTAAGGTTATATAAAGGCTTCAAATTTTTTAATCTATGCATGGTGTGAAGTGCTTCCACAGTTCCATGGCTCAGTTTAACAAAATAAGCTTTGTTCTTCTCTTCTTCGTCATCGCTGCTCTCCTTGTTGCCAAAGAATGTGAGTAGAGCTTTTATAATTAATTAATCATTCATTTTCTTAGAATATAACGAGTCAGGATATGTTTTTCTAAGAGTTTAGGACAAGGCAATGCCTTCCAAATAAGATTAGAATCCATATAATTGGCCCACCATTGACAAATTCGACTAAATTTCAGTGACATTAGAATGTGATCATTTGGTTGTGGATTTAGTCATATTCTCTTTTGCCCATTCTAATGGTGAATGTCACTCCAATCATAATAATTTATTTTGATACAATAATTTATAGTAGAATAGTTAAATTGATTGGGTAAGATTGATGAAAAGAGCTACCTAGCTACGAGACGCTAGTTCTCTTTATCAATTAAAGCATGACATATGATTGGATCTATAGCATAATTACTAAGAAAAGTTAAATCCATTAGATGGTGCTAGCTATCTAATTAAAAATAATAGAATATTGAAATTAAAACTTTGTTTATCATCCATTTTATGGGTCTAAATGGGATAATTAAAAACATCCATTTGACTCGATCTTCCTTTAATTTCATTCTTGCATAGCTAGCTCATAAAGCCTTCTACACACATAGTTGAGTGGTATTGGCAACTCCGTAACACACACATGCCCAATGATTGATCCTTGGGTTTTTAGGTTGATGATATCGCTCATGACTAATAGGCCAACCTAAAAAAAAAGGCCTTTTAATATCTGGCTAGTCTATATATGAGCCTCACAAACTTTGCAACGTGTCCTTTTCTAATTAATTGGTAATTTATTTTACAAGAAAGTTTGTTGTATTTTTCTAGATTTAATTTAAGCCTCCCGAAAGATGAAAAGAAAATCCGAAGTAACCTATACTAATGGGTTTTGCTAATGTGATGAAAGTTTTTTTTTTTTTTTTTTTCCCTTTACTCAAATGATTACCATGTTCAGGCAGTGGAGAGGAAAATAAGACAAGGAAGGTGAAGCAAATGGAAATGAAAGGGGAGAAAATCTTTCTTAGTCCATGCCTCCCGGAAGTTTGTTCGGACTCCTTACAAGATAGGAACTGCTATTGTTGCCTGAAAGATCAAGTGTGCTATGACATCCAGAAAGAATGTTTTGATAAATGTCCACTCTCTACTCCATCCATGTAATATCTACTTTCTTTTTTGGTACCCCAGCTGCAAGGGGGGCTGGGACCCACCTTGGGTGATTGAATAATGATGTGGCTTTCGAGAGCTTTATCTTGAATAATAACAATAACCTCTTCTCATGCTTTCGCCTTCTCTAGAATGCAAATGTTGAAATTAGATGAATCATAGGTTGTGATCAAAAGTGCTATGCATAATTGCAAATTGGTGATCATAAGGACTGCATTTGTCTTGTTAGATTAGATCTTTGATAGAAACATAGAGCCTTTAAAATGGTTAGACTTTGAGACAAACTAATTCAAGAGTTGGGATAATTAAATAGGATTTATTGAAAATTATTCATGTTGACTCTGAACAACTTGAGATTTTGGTAGGAACGATTAGCTAAAGAAACTTAATATGTTATCAGAGCCAATTGGTCGCGAGTTTAAATTTCAAAAAGAATAAGTCAGTGCGGAAAACAATGTGTGCCACTAAAAGTGCACCGACCGAGTTCTGCCTAAGGAAAAGTATTGAGGAGTGAGCTGCACTTGACAAGGAGTATGCCTGTACTAACACTTTGAGGTTTTGATAGGAATGGTTAACCAAAGAAATTTAATAAGATTAAACTTGTATAAAAAATTACGTCACAATGGCAGTTTCCCATCCCCCATCATGCACTGTGATCCTCTTGTGGAACCCATATAAGGCGCCTACCTAGCTTCAATAACCTCAGTTCTTATAAACTACAACACAAACGCTTTGACCACCACTTGTGGGGTCCAATCGAATGCATGGACTATCAAGGAAACAGAGTTAGGAGAAGGATAGATTTGGGGCGGACCAAATATACTTTCAATCAAATGATCCTAACCAATATTGCTTTGTATATGTAAGTGCATAAAAGCTCACAAATTTAGGATGATGGAGGCGAGGCTCCTTGGAAGCGATCCGATGCCTGAGACCTGAAAGGGGAAGGGGAAGAAGCACTGTAAGACCCTGGCTTTGGGCAGCGCAGGGCCAATTATATGGATTTTTAGATTGAGGCTAATCTTATTTTAAGGGAATTGCCCAATCCTAATCACTTTGAAAACCTATACAATGACTATGAGAAGGTCTACTTACATTCTTTTACACCAACGAGACCTGCAATGGGGAAGAAGACGAGAACAAAGCTATATTGTTGACTCGGCCAAAACGTGCAATTCATGCTGGGATTAAGGACTTTGGGTAGGGATGGCAATGAATCGGGTTTAAAAGAACACCTGCCCAAACCTGCTCTCATTAGGTGCAGGTTTGGAAGTGTGTCGGAAGAGTTCGAGTCGGGTTCATATATATAATTTCATGACTAAGATTTTTCAGGCGCAGGATAAGAAGAATATATATATATTTTTTGTAAATAAGCATATTTATTAAAAGGGATGAAAAACAGCAAAAGATAGAGAACAAGCACATAGACCAACACCAAATTAGCCCCCAAATAAGATAACATAAGCCATTTCCAAACCTATATATTGACTATCAGAGTAGCAAACTTTAGTAAGAATATGCGCTGCCCATTCATAAACCTAGGAATATAATCTAAGTCTACTAAACAAAATAAAGAACCCAATGCTCTAATGTCCAAAATGATTGGGTTAAGGGACCAGTCACGATCTCCCTTCAGCTTGCACCACCTCTTTAGTGTCGATCAAAATATCAAAATATAAGCCCCGTCAAAACCATTTTTCCTTGCCTTTTCCAATACGGCTAAAATTGCCATCGCTTCAGTCTCTATTGAAAGGGCAACTTTTGGGCCTTGGATAGCATCTGCATCCACAATATTACCATTTAGAGTTCCGCTCCTTAGCTTTATAAGTTGCGTCCGAGAAGATCACTAGATCTTCTTTGTTAGAGATCACTTTGTGACCTCAGCAAGTTTCTCATATTTTTGTAAGAGATGATCACTACAGTGGCATGTGGGACATTCAAACATCTTATGTGTTAATCCAACTATCTTTAAAAGGGATTAATTAACAATTTTCCTCTAGAAGGAAGTCATTTCTAGCTTTTCAAATAGTCCGCCGCATGGAAAAAATCCACATTGTTTGAGTGGTCATCACTAAGAGGAATATTCGGGTGCAAATTTATGCGTGCACCACATGGAAAGAACATTTAATTGTACATCTTGCTAGATATGGTGTGAATTTACGAGCATTTAAGTGCACTAGAGATTTTCCTTGCAAACCTGCGTCAGGAGAATATTTTCCTTGCGATGAGCTGCACCTACACGGTTAAAAGTTCAATCCATTGGCGAGCAAGGTTCAAATGAGTGTCAAGATGCAGTGCATGCCATTTCAGGGTGGGGCGGGTGTCTCGGGCCGACTGTCCATTGTGGAACCCATCTTATTAATGGTCTCAATAATTAGCTAACCATGGTTCCAACTTGTGGTCAACTGTCACCAGATGCCATACATTATTGAGTGGCTTTCACAATCGAGCCCACCACAAATCACACAATCATGGCCGCCACACCTTGATTTGCACGCGGTGAAATACCCCCTCATTGGATGATCTTTGACATAGGGTTCTAAAGGAGAGCGTTTGAAACAATGAGCAAGGCTGGGCTGTGTTTAGTAGAAGTGGCTATTTTTGTTTTATTGGGACTTGCCCTAACGGTTCAAGTTATAGGCTTGAAGGAATTCATATCCGGACCATTAACCGTCCCACTAACTATTACAATGTGGATTCCACTTTTTGTGAATTATTATTTTCATCGGAGAGAGGAATCTTACATTCATACCCATCTTATTGAAAATTAAAATCCTTTCTATTGGTAAAAATTGTTAGATTTGACCCTAATCACGGAATCATCTTTAACGGATTAAATCTGAATAATACAATATATAAATCACACTTCTACTTCTCCATATTGCGTGCCAGCGATGAGAGAGCCAAGCAATAATCTCTTGAAGTAAAGCAAGTTACCGTAGACTCGTATATTTATAGGTTTGATGGTTCCCATCTCATCATGCAACTCATAATTTATTAGAACTATCCCTTTTATTAGTAATTTGAATAGGAAGCAATGGTTAGTTTCCAAATCCAATATGGTTTCTAAAATAATGAAATAAAGAGGAGTCGTTTAATTGCGTTCAACTTCCAGAGATGGGACCTACACATGGGCATGCGGTCAAGTGGACCATACGTCCCATATTGTAACAAAAATGTGTTCATTTTTTTTTATCCTTTTCCTCAAGAAACATATGTTGCACCAAAGAATAGAATCATGGGTTGACTGAAAAGTCAGAACAATTTTCCACTTTATTACGGAATTCTCTTATCACACAAATCGACACTTTGAGATAAATCTTAGCCGTCAGATGTCATCCTATTTTTAAAAACAGAGAGGTTCCTTTTTTAATTTTAAATACACTGCAGAGGTTCAAGTAAAATTTGGTTTCTACCCACAAAAGAAGTATAATTTGGTTGCATGTTTGGGTTCAGAGTTTACATATGCATGAGGTCCCGAATACCCGAAAAACCACCACAACCCAATGCGAGTTGATCTTCTCTATCACCAGCTCAGAGTAATGTTCACATATTGTTTTATTTAAAGGACAGAGGTTCCCTTCATGTTTTCTGAATGGTTTCATGGTTATTGAACCTGAGATTCTCGTCACCATTACAGTTTACACTGTACACTAGCACTACACGTTTGCCTAGTAAGAATCAATGAGTAAGGTCAACACACTTACGGTGGAGTGGTGTTCGTACCTCAGTATTATATGCATGCCGGTGGATTGATCCTTGAGTCTTCAGGTAGATAGTTGTTGGAAAAAATGGCTAAGAGCACCATTATTTTGCTCAATTTTGAGCCTAAATAAACGTGGGACCCACTTATCCTTTTAGGTGAGAATACATGGGAATGTAATCTACTCCATGAGTAGATTAAGGACATGTATTGGGTTACACTAATTCATTAAGGAGTGAATGAGAAATTGCCTCCTAAACACCACTACTCGAACATGTTAAATATGAAAACAAAAGGAAGTGGTAAACTTGCTTCCCAAATTGCTTGGGAGCAAAACATTCTTTGGGTATAAATATGCTTACCTTGGCAGTATAGGATGAGCCCCAAGAGGTATTCCATTTTTGTGGAAGAGGGAGGACTTAGACCAAGGTGGGGTCACCACCACACACATGTGCCCCGCATCGGGCCGGGCTCGGGCTTGGCTCGGCCCACTACACGTTTATAATTTTTTGGAGAAATTTTATTTAATAAAATTTCCTTTTTGAAAATGGGGTGTGTCCAAAGTGGTGTGTCCATTCGCATATGAAAGGGTGTGTCCAGCCCAAGAGGTGTGTCCAAAGAAGCATCTGTTCAATAAACAGTCACTGCAACCCTATGAAAGAGTCCTAAAGCAAGCTATTTACATGCATCTTGTTCATGCCTTTTGTTCATTCAATTCCATTGTTGCTGCATTGCACATTTCGGGTATGCATTAAGAGTCAAGAAGAGAGAGTTCTATTGCACTTCTGGTTCGACTGACACATAGTTTGTAGTGCTGCTACTGGTTTATTTGATCATTGTATCCTGGGAGACAGACGCCACTGAAATTGTTAGTACTGTTGCGGGGCCGAATTTTATCTTAAAGACATAGTGTCTAACACTAGCCTTGATCAACATTCTTCTAAGGATTTCTGAGTCTCCTAACTTCAACAACATAGTATTATTTCCCTGCCTTTAATCAGTAAGTGGATTACATTTGTAGATTACATTTTGTAATTCTGGTTTTGCTATTGTAGTGCAACCTGTTTCCTAAAATACTGATCTATTTCTGTATGTACTCAGACCAACAAGTATCACCCCTACCCAATAAATAATAAAAAAAAAACCATCAGAACTAGTGCCAGAGCCAGAATTGTGATCTTGTGTGTGTATTGGGGGGGCGGGGGGGGGGAAATGGTAGATAGTTTTTGAATGATAACTTTTTTGGAACACTTAAATAAAATATTATAAAAAATTTCCTAGAAAAGGAAAGATTTTCGACAACTTTGGATTGCTGTTGTAACTCAAAAAAATAAATCAGACTTCTATTTATCTATTATCTTTGTATTTAACATATATTTGATTGCTCATTTTGTTTTGATTGTTTAGCCGTTTCTTTATTATTGTATTTTTTATTTTATCCATGCATTGCCAAGAGTTTTTGCTGGTCTAAAAGCGAGAATGACACCCATGAGAATTGAGTACGACTAATGGCAGAAGTATATATGTGTTTAAGTGTCCCATGGTTTTGCACATCCCAAACTTGATTTGCATGGAGATATTCAAGCAATTTCCAAACTAAACATATCATTGTCTATATGAAATACTTGATACTTGGATGGGTTCATACATGGGAAAAAAACTGCTACAATCAGAAACCGAAGATCCTAATATCTGGCATGGAGAATAGACTTGAAACCAACAGGACTTTGATTACAAAGAAAAAAGGTTTAAAAAACGACTATATTTATGAAATGGGCTGAATTGGTTTGGCACTGCAATGCAAGACCTCAAACTTGAGAAAGAAACTGGATTTATTTATTTACCTTTTAAAAAAGGAAAAAAATAAAATAAAATATTCTTTCTCTATAGAGAGAATTTCTATTTCACAATATACATATGGTGGTATCCTACTGCAGTGATATTAGGTCCACTCCCTAATATGATATGAGGTCTAAAGCATTCTGAGTGGGCGCTATAGGCTTTCTCTATGCGCGATCATAAGGCCTTATAGGCTATGTGGATGGAAAAGAAAGGTCCAATGGGGCCACTTGTTATCTCATCTCTCCCTTTCACCGATTAGTCCTCACAAAACCGCTCTCTTGCACATTGTTTAGCCTACTTAAGGAATGCCTCATATAATGATTCTTTCATTTCATGTTATAGGGAACATTGAAGCTCTTGTCAACTGCCAAAGTTTGCTGTTGTGATTTTTTTTCTCTCTAATCATCAGATGGAAGTTCACTAGACATTTAAGAAGATATCCAACTATCGATTCTTTTATTTTATGTCAAAGGTAATGGAAAGGGCTGCTTGCATTGAAGTTGGGCCAAATGCAGGTTTACCGCTGCTTCTAGAGGCGGTAAGATTGCATTTATGGGAGGAAATCTTGCATTTGCAATTATGCTGCCGATCCATAAGGCGGTAAAGTAGTGTTTTCAAGTTTTCCGCCCATCCGAGCAGAGGAAAACTTGCAATTGTAGAATATAAGCCCTTAAACATGCAATCTGGTTCTTTTTTATTTTCCTTTCCTTTTTTTTTTTAACATAATAGCTGGGTCACGGGATTGGGCTATGGTCCACACATTGATGGGTGGGCAGGTACGATTAATGTATAAATGCAATAATCTCAAATCACAACAAATACACAGTAAATCAATTGTTTGGTAAATTTACTTTATCGGGGAAGTGAAGTAAATGGTTAATGTAATAGAGAATAAAAGTAAAGGTTTGGTCAGGCTTAGGCTTCTGGTTTCGAAGTCGGGTTGTTTCGCATTTTCCTCGGCCTAGCCCGGCCTAGTTCATGGACAGCCCAAGTTTTTCTTGTCATTCAGTGGCTACGAGTGTTTTAGTGTAGGAAAAAAAAAATGATTTAGACCATCACACCTTATTTTGCTGTCCCAGCTGCTAGCCTCATACAGACATTTGAAAACGAATTCGCAGCTTCATCGCTGATGTATACGGGGAGGCAAAGTTGCAAATTGAGTGTATTTTTTCTTTATTTTTTTAATATACGGGCCGATCCGACTGGCATTAAATGCAGAGTGGGTTGGACTGGACCGCATTTATTGCTTTGTGGGCTGATGATGATTTCCCTATCAAGTCATGGGACCCACGCCAAGATATCGTCCAAAAGTATCTTCCAAATCGTCTATAAATAGAGCTGCATTTCACATACAAGGTACACACAATCCAATAAAAAAGAGCCGTTACTCTGTCTGTCTTCTTCCTCTCCTCCCTATGTTTCAGTTCATTCACTGACTTAGGCATCGGAGAGCCTTGCGCCGCTCAGGCCAGGGTCCTCTGACCGTTTGCTCTCTCCTTTTAGGCTTCCAGGCAGCAGGTTATCTTCTTCATTTGGATAAGTCCTGTAAGGCACCCCGATTATTGTGGGTCATTATTTTTCTGCACCTACATTTACTTTTACTAATCTTTTGTACTTTCCTCACTTTCGAAGTCTTTCCCCTATATTTTACTACTGATTGCTGAAATCTAGAGGGAGTTTAATATTAGGATTCCTACTTTTAAAATAATTTCAGAATAGTTCTTTTAGTTTAATATTAGGATTCCACTGAGTGATTGATCACAATCTGGGCCGGTCATCTGGCCGTATAGGCTTGGGCGACCATGTAGGTGGGATCTGATATGAACTTTGATCAGTGGGGCCCATGATTTTGAGCAACTTTTATAACCCATGCGAGGAACATGTTCTCTTTGGAGGCACTATTAGAATTTAAGCTTTTGGCGCAGGAAAAAGCGGGCGGCCGCTTGGGGCGCAGCAAAAAGAATTATTAGCGACCGCCTAAGGCAAAGCGTAAAGAACCCCCCCCCCCCCCCCACCCAAAAAAAAAAACCCAAAACCTTTCCACTTTTTTCCCCCTCCCGCGCTTTGTCCGACATCAAAACCCCCGAAACCCTCAGCAAAACCTCCTCCGCATCTTCTCCCTCGTCCCCTCCACCCGCACCTCCCTAACTCCCTCGTCTGCAAGCGCTGGCTCGCCCTCCACGGCCGCCTCCACCACTCCCTCAAGTTCCTCGACTGGCACTTCCTCGACTCCGACAGCCTCACCTCCCGCTTCCCCGACCTCACTGAGATCGACCTCATCGCCACCTCCGTCCACTCCCAGTCCCCTCGCAGCAGCTTCGGCATCTTCCTCACCCTCCCCTTCCTCCCCATCTCCATCCACTCCGACGACTCCGCCGTCCACTTCGTCCCCGAAGAGCTTTTCCTCCCGCTGGATTACATCGACATCGGACTCAGAACCCATCGTCGTCCTCCAGAACCCATCTCCTCTCATCCCTTTCTATCTCTCCCTCCCTCTCCATACCTCTCCTAGGCGCACGACCCTCTCATCGCCAACACTGCCAAGCGCTCGAAGGAGCCCCCTGACACCAGCACAACCTTCATCTTCCTCCTTGCGCCGCCGGACGCCTCCCCTGCACTCCGCACACACCGGCACCATTCCCCGGCCTCTCCTCTCTCTTTCTTCTCTGTTCTCTCTCTCCCTCGTTCCCCATCTCTCTGCTTCCTCTCTGTCTGTTCTCCTCCCTCCCTTCCTCTCTTCTTCTTCCTCCCCTGTCTCCCCTTGCCTGCACACCTGCACACCACTCCATCTCTCCCTCGGTTCTCTCTCTCTCTCTCTCTCTCTCTCTCTCTCTTCTCTTCTTCCTCCCCTATTCCTCTCCCTCTCCCCTGGTTCCTCCTCTGTTCTTCCCTGTGCCCATGTGCACACCACTCCCTCTCTCTCTCTTCCTCTCTTCTCTATTTCCTCCCCAGTTCCTCTCCTCTCCTCTGCCCCGCGCAGCCACCTTTTCCTTGTCCTTCTCTTCTTTCTTTCTTCCTTATCCTCTCATGAATTTAGTTAGATTTTGCAACCCCCCTCCCTCCATTTTTTTTTCTATTATGTTATGCTCACAGAATAATACCATAGGGGGTTTCTGTGGAGGCACTTTGGTGCTAGATTAAAAGGTGGATGATGCCCAAGTTTGATTTTATGTTTCAATAATTAACACAATCATGTCTGCTACTTACACTAGAGTAGGCAGTATGGTCACACATGTGACTGAAATCTGCATCTTGATTTGGGTGTGCCTGGTAATAAGAAAGTTGCTTAAAAGGAAACTTATGGGTGGCTTCAATGCATGAGAAAAATCAATGGATGATGTTGGGGAAGAGATGGAGCATTGAAAATAAGAGGAGGAAAAGAGGGAGACTGACTTGGAGCAAAGCAGTCGGAATTAGCATGTTAGATTTTGACTGACAGATAACTTTACGCATGAGTAAGGATGAGTGGAAAACAAAATTCACAAAGCTGACCCTGGATAGATGGAATAAGACTTCAATTTAAAGTAGAGTGACAGTTAATTTTTGTGGAATGATTCAATGTTTTATGATTATTTGATGAAGAAAATTAGCAATATAAAATCATTCATCAGGCAAGTTTGTTACAATTGAACTGACACTGTGGCATGTGGAACAGGCGCACTGTTTGTGATTATCAATCCTGCTCCTAATCTGAAAATGCTTGGGCTTTTACAGGTGTGATTGGTGCTGGTTTCTACTTCTATTTGTTTATTTATTTATTTTTATAACATGGCTAACATTCTAAACTGCTTAAGGTTCATTTCACAGGGTTTTTCTGCTGGACTAATGCTGAGCATTTCTTTCCTAGATTTGGCACATAATGCTATAAACGCTATTGGTTTTTTGAAAGGAAATCTTTGGGTGAGATGTTCTCTTGATATAGGTTGGTTGGGGTTTTCATCTTTCTCTGATTTTTCATTTGCATGTGTGCATATATGCAGTTCTTTGCAGGTGTCATTGTATTTGCACTTGTTGTCAATTTTATCCCGGAGCCAACGCTTGTTCCAAGTTCAGAAGCACGAAAAGAGCAGGTTTGGCAGATATTTCTTCTACAGAATCAATGTTACAGTATTGTTTACACATCCACAGTTGATACCTCTTATTTTCTTGGTCTAGCTGTCTCATAATTTCATTTACTTTCTGCCTTTGAGAATGATAGAAAGATGATGGCGGAGCTGCTAAGGACCCAGTGAAAAAGCACCGCCGCCAAGTTTTGTTTAGTGGAATCATAACGGCAGTTGGTATGGTTTTCTTTTTACTCCTTTAGCCATGCTTCTCTATGTTTATAAACATTAAGGGGTTGCTAGTTTAGTTATATCTTAACAGAAAATTAACAGCAAACATAAAGTGCACTTCCATTATTGTATTTATTCCTTTTTTTCAGTATATTATCACATAGTTTGATGAATTTGGTGATATTTTAAGCTTCTTAATATTCATACCAGCCAAAAAAAAAAAGAAAGTAAACTCTTCAATTTTCATTGCCAGGCCGTTCCAACCTTAAGTATGACCTGGTCCCTGAAAACTCTCTCTCTCTCTCTCTCTATATATATATATATATATATATATATTCTGCTAATTCCTAATCATTTTGACTCAGAATCCCTTTTTTAGAGTTCTATGGATGATTGATTGTTTTGATCAATATAGAAAAAAAAAAAACCATATAGAAAAAATGTTGTCGTGATTACAATGCAACTTCTACAGATCATAGAGCAGTTACTGGTTGATGTTTACTTCATCTAATATTGACAATAAATATTCTTAGATTCATTATTTTATTCAAGTAAAATCCATTGGGAATTTGCAAAAGAGCAGTAGTTAAAGTCAAACTGAAGGGCTCAAGTGTCTAACATTGAGGTGTCAAAATGATTGAACCCAGTAAAACGCTCGTTGTGCAGGAAAAAAGATGAGATTGGGGGTTTCACGATGTCGTTGCTCTTGTGATCCATGACTACTCTTCTGTTTCATGATTTTGAATATTCACTCTTTGCATTTAAATTTTGTTCAATGGCACAAACAAGCCAACTTTACTGCCATTAAGAAGCCTATCCTGTTTGAGTTCCGTCACTTTAGTGCTGACAATTAAACTAGTGAGTGTCCATCTTACTGCAAAGGTTTTAACCAGGCCAAGACCAATCGGGCACCTTTCAATTTTATCATCTTTCTTTTTCAAGTGTCAACCTTTTGGTTTTTGATTTTACATTCCCATTCACACAAAAAGGTCTAAAGCATCATTTATTGATTGGGCTCTTTTTTGTCAGAAAGAATTCTTTTTCTCTTGAATTTTCAGAAAGAATTCTTTTTCTCTTGAATTTTTCCATATTGGAGAACAGTGGATTGACGTGTTCTTATGTGCTCTTTTATTAACAGACTTTTGTCTGAGGCCTTTTGTCTGAGGGTTTTATTCTGTATTCTTATCATTTCTTCATGCAATACCTATAAAAATGACTAATTTATTGCATTTTAACCTGTTCTAAGCATATTGTGATCGTCAAAAGAGTGTATTAGCAGAAGTATCAACTGATTCCCTAGGGACAAGGTAGAGTACGATGCTGATGCAATGTTATGAAAAAATTTAGAAATAGGATATGGGTACAGATAGGATACGTTACATAAACATATCTATGTTTAACAAAAAGAGAGAAGCATCCTACTACGTATAACCACAATAATGGTCAGAAACATTTTATTTTTTCATACATTTATTTTGAGTTGTGTGCTTCATATCATGTTAAATAATTACATTTTTTTGTTGCGATTTTATACAGGTAGGTAACTATCGAGATGAAGTTGCTTTTTGGCAGTTAACCAAGATGACGAAGATGGAGTTGAAGACTTTTTGTAGTTAACTGGAACACTTGTTTTGAATTATTTTTGTCATTTGACACGACACACCGTGTATGGATGTTTTGTAGTTATGCTAAAACTATTAACTTTAAAGTGTTTATTGTTGAAGGATGAATATTTTGAAGGGTTGTGAACTTGGATGATAGAATGTTGACTTGTTGGATATTTGATTTGAATGATATTTTGGGTCTTTATGGTACGTATAAGTTTTGCTAATGAGTGTATCTAGATACAAATATTTGAAACTTTGTAAGCAGGTGCGAGATGATAATTTGGGTGGCACAAGTATTTTGATTGTGTTTTTTTGTGACAAAAGAGTATGTCACCCTTGTGTGCCAACCTGGTAATATTATTGGTGACACGCATTTGGTTGTCAGGGTAAATATTTTCAGTGACAATTCTTGTCACAGAAGATCTCTTTTCTATGGCACCCGCATTGTTGTCACCATTGCTTTCAGTGACACCCTACTATGTCATGGAAAATATTTCTTCCACGACAGCATATTTTAGTCACGTTGACATCATTCCGTGACAAGTGCACAAATTTTGTCACCCTTGACTTTTAGTGTCATGGATACAATGACACCCCCATCCCGTGTCACCAATGATAATAGGTGACAAAAATTGGGCCTTCGGTGACATTTTTTCATGTCACCAAACAGGTTTTTTCTTGTAGTGCCGGACAAAGTCATATATATTTATTTGAGTTTGTTTCATTATTTCAAAACTCATATAAATTTACTTTAAACTCAGATAAATTCATATCAAATTTAGATAAATTCACTTTAAACTCAGGTAAACTCATACCAAACTCAGAAAAATGTAATAGAATGTATGAACTTGAATTGATCTTTTGTCATGCATCATACACTCAAGCTCGTGCATGATTTAGCTCCCGTTGATTTCTAATCAAGCCCGAGTCAATCTTGATACATTGTATGGAGCTCAGCACAACTCTTGATTAATGTCAAGCACAAGCACATGCCATGCTCATTTCATGAACCGGCCCAAAACTTGTAATTATCTCCTAGTTTAGAATATAATCTACTCACCTAACAATGACGTGTTGAATGACTTAGAAAATATCTTACTTTCCTCTAAAACCTTCATATTAGATTATTCAAGGATATTTTGTATAAAATAATCGTCTCAAAATACGAATGAAGAGATTCTTATAGGGGTGTAAGTATGACACTCAATATTAGATCGGCCCTACAGTGCTTACAAATGTAATGTAGGATCCTATATCCATATCACTATTATATGGCACTTGTTAATTATTAATGTTAGGTGGGTCCTACAAATGTCACACTAGGAGGCTTTCATTATGATTACCAATATTAGGTTGGT
Organism: Litsea cubeba; assembly: GCA_012931725.1. NCBI lineage: Eukaryota > Viridiplantae > Streptophyta > Magnoliopsida > Laurales > Lauraceae > Litsea > Litsea cubeba. The sequence continues at coordinate 134,037,416 of CM022944.1, forward strand.
CCCATACTACCAAAATTAGCCGAGTCCCATACTGATTACCGAGATTTAATTGTGCGATTGCAATTTTAAGTTTACCATCATTAAATGTGTCTACCCACTCTTTGATAACCCCCCGTAGTGTTAATATGACTACTAACATCAAATGGGTCCCACAATAATATTTTATCATAGATGAATTCATTAATGGTGTATAAACATTAGATAAGGTTTTACAAAACAAAAGAAAAAAAGTAAAATAAGAGGGTCATATGTGATAATTAGTATTAGATGTATTACACTATTGTTACCAACATTTGGTGAACCCACCTTAATTAAATAATATTACTCGGTTCTCATAGCTTTAACATTTAATCATGTGATTTTTTATTTTTTTTTACAATAGATGGTTCCTACTATGATTATTAACACAACTGATTACTAAGTAGTGGGTCTTGCATTGGGTTAATTGATCAGTTTTTCCTCATTTCGTATTTGGTATGTAATTTTTTGAGTTTTTTTAATTATAAATTTCCGTATATTTGAATTTTATGAAAATTGCCAAACACTATAAGTGACACAATATAATAATATGACACTATTTTGTCCTATGATAATGAAATCTTATAATATTTAAAGTTATCAATATTATGTTATGCATTTATCCAAATACCCCCTAATATAACAAGAAATACATGGGATAGCTTCTCCTTAATTGTAAATATTAAATTGAAAACTTATCTCCTAGTATTATAAAAGGCTAATATAGCAATAAATACATGGGATACCTTCTCCTTAATTGTAAACTAGCAAAACCCCGTGGATAACCACGAAACCACCAAATGCACAGAATGATATGAATTATTTTTAATAAATTTATTAATTAGTAAACTTGTGAGTCCTTTTTTTTGTTGCTAATTTGATCTTTATATTTTTTTCCAAATGTTTTATTCTTTAAGTGATGCATGAATTGATTAAAAAAGATCAAATGATCATAGACCTAACAAATTGACCTCATATATTTAAGTGGGACCCCCAAGATGAATGGGGTCCACCATCTATATTCTAACCGTCCATAAAACCATCCGGGCTAGGACCCATGAATTGCTTGATAAGGATCAAATGATCAAATGATCATAGACCTCACAAATTGACCAAACCTAACCTATTTAAGTGTGACCCACAAGATGAATGGGGTCCACCATCTATATTCTAACCGCCCATAAAACCATATTATGCGGGATGGGGCCCATGAATTGATTAAGAAAGATCAAATGATCAAATGATCGTAGACCTAACAAATTGACCTAATATATTTAAGTGGGACCCAGATAATTGATTCCACCATCTTTATTCTAACCGTCCATAAAATCAAATGATGCGGGTCGGGACCCATTAATTGATTGATAAAGATCAAATGATGAAATGATCATAAACCTCTCAAATTGACCAAACCTAGCCTATTTAAGTGGACCCCCAAGATGAATGGGGTCCACCATCTATATTCTAACCATCCATAAAACCATATGATGCGGCCTGGGACCCATGAATTGCTTGATAAGGATCAAATGATCAAATCATCATAGACCTCACAAATCGACCAAACCTAACCTATTTAAGTGGGACCCCCCAGATGAATGGGGTCTACCATCTCTATTCTAACCGTCCATAAAACCATATTATGCGGGATGGGACCCATGAATTGATTAAGAAATATAAAATGATCAAATGATCGCAGACCTAACAAATTGACCTAATATATTTAAGTGGGACCTAGATGAATGGGGTCCACCATCTCTATTCTAACCGTCCATAAAATCATATGATGCGGGCCGGGACCCATGAATTGATTGATAAAGATCAAATGATGAAATGATTATAAACCTCTCAAATTGACCAAACCTAGCCTATTTAAGTGGGACCCCCAAGATGAATGGGGTCCACCATCGATATTCTAACCGTCCATGAAACCATATGATGCGGGCTGGGACCCATGAATTACTTGATAAAGATTAAAGAATCAAATGATCATAGACCTCACAAATTGACCAAACCTAACCTATTTAAGTGGGACCCCTCAGATGAATGGGGTCCACCATCTCTATTCTAACCGTCCATAAAACCATATTATGTGGAATGCGACCCATGAATTGATTAAGAAAGATCAAATGATCAAATGATCATAGACCTAACAAATTGACCAAATATTTTTAAGTGGGTCCCAGATGAATGGGGTCCACCATTTTTATTATAACCGTCCATAAAATCAAATGATGCGGGCCGAGACCTATGAATTGATTGATAAAGATCAAATGATCATAGACCTCTCAAATTGACTAAACCTGACCTATTTAAGTGGGACCCCCAAGATGAATGGGGTCCACTATCTATATTTTAGCCATCCATGAAATAATCTGATGCGTGCTGGGACCCGTGAATTGCTTGATAATGATCAAAGTATTAAATGATCATAGACCTCACAAATTGACCAAACCTAACCTATATAAGTGGAACCCCCCAGATGAATGGGGTCCACCATCTTTATTCTAACCGTCTATAAAACCATATTATACAGGATGGGACCCATGAATTGATTTAAAAAGATCAAAGGATCAAATGATCGTAGACCTAACAAATTGATCAAATATGTTTAAGTGAGACCCAGATGAATGGGGTCCACCATCTCTATTCTAACCGTCCATAAAATCATATGATGCGGGCCGGGACCCATGAATTGATTGATAAAGTTCAAATAATCATAGACCTCATAAATTGACCAAACCTAATTTATTTAAGTGGGACCCCAAAGATGAATGGAGTCCACCATCTATATTCTAACCGTTCATAAAATCATATGATGCGGGCTGGGACCCATGAATTGCTTGATAAAGGTCAAAGGATCAAATGATCATAGACCTCACAAATTGACCAAACCTAACCTATTTAAGTGAAACCCCCAAATGAATGGGGTCCACCATCTCTATTTAACCATCTCTATTCTAACCGTCCATAAAATCATATTATGCGGGATGGGACCCATGAATTGATTAAGAAAGATCAAAGGATCAAATGATCATAGACCTAACAAATTGACCAAATATTTTTAAGTGGGACCCAGATGAATGGGGTCCACCATTTTTTTCTAACCATCCATAAAATCAAATGATGCGGGCCGGGATCCATTAATTGATTGATATAAATTTAGCACATCTGGTGTGTTGGCTTATTGAGGGGATCTCATGGAGAGATTTTAGGCTTTTGAGTGGAAGATGATTCTTGATGGAGAGATTTTAGGTCTTTTGAGTGTGTAATAGATATTTAGATTTTAGGGATAAGGGCAACTCCAGAAATGATATTGCAAAAAAATTTGAGGTTGTGCCACGTGTCTTCATGTGAGGAAGTGTATACATCCCTTTAGTAATATAGATAGATATTAATTAGAAAACTTATCTCCTAGTATTACACAAAGCTAATATAGAAAGAAATACATGGGATAGCTTCTCCTTAATTGTAAATATTAATTAGAAAACTTATCTCCTAGTATTTCACAAAGCTAATATAGAAAGAAATACATGGGATAGCTTCTCCTTAATTGTAAATATTAATTAGAAAACTTATCTCCTAGTATACACAAAGCTAATATAGAAAGAAATACATGGGATAGCTTCTCCTTAATTGTAAATATTAATTAGCTTAGAATTAAAAGAGGACCATGTGCTTTTCATAAGAGAAGAGAAAAAGGAAGTTAGCATCGTATATGGGATCCTTAGCCATGGGTAACTTAAAGAGAGCAAGCTCAGCTCTTCTCATCTGTATTCTCTTATGTCTCTTTGCTTTTCATGAATGTAAGTTTTTATCTTTTATTTCCTACTTCAAAACAATATAAATATTGACATTTTCATAAGGGGTGTCCTAGCTATCCAATGTTTACCTAAAAGTTGGACTGAATTGGGACCAAGATCAAGATCCTCATAAACAATATTTTGTTCTTCTTCCTCCATTACTTTTTTTTTTTTCTCCTTTTGTAGAGTCTTGGATCATTCTATCAAAGAAAACTCTCAAATAAGGCCTTAAATTTTTACCTTATTTCAAAAAAGGATACAAGTTTTGAGATATTTCAAATTAGTCCCTAAGTTTTTCTGAAAGTTTTTAATTAAGGATATCCATCCATTTAAAGTTATTTCTCGGCAGCTTTTTCTCTCAATTTTTTTAAATACTTAAATTATCCTTCATTAAAATAAAACTCTCCATCACTTTTTCTATGTTTTCCTGATTTTCTTTACCGATGTCCTCACTATGATCAAGCACAACCAGCATCACCTCGCGATCGGTTGCATGTAGTGGCTATCGGAACCATGTCATGGCTTTAAATGAAGGGTACTTTGAGTATTTAAAAAAAATAAAAAAAATCGTCAGAAAATAACTTTAAATGGCCACATGTCATTATCTGAAAATTTTAGGAACTACTTTGAAAACTTTTGAAACTTATGTCCTTTTTTGAAATAAGACAAAACTTGAGGCCTTATTTGAGATCTTTCCTTCTATAAATAGCAACTTTGTGGTGATGTGATCCTTTGATTTTTGGCATCTGGCTAATACCTCCAACTAAAGTTGGGGGAGAGTACCATTGAAGTTAGCCGTTATGTAGATCTTTGGGGGTCCACTTGGTTGAATGACAATCAAGGAGTGTATGGGATGGATAGATTTAGAAGATGATTAGGGATGCGACAAATATCAATCGGATCAAATAATCATAGCTCTTATTTTAGGGCCTCAATGTACAATGCATTGAATTTTTCAGTTAAATCCATCAATAAATACCGGTTAGTTAGATCATTGTCAAATTGGAACCAGTTATAATTCATGAGAGGAAGGTAAAAGTGAAGTGTTTAAATTGATCATAGGTGAGACATTTACATGAAGACTAAAAATAAATAAAAATCACGAAGGCATTACATTAAATGGGACATTTTGGTGAATCATTGTGTTGCAAGGATGCATAAAAGGACGACAACAAATGGAGGGCACTTCGTAGGATCAAGACAGAGGTGTTCAGGTCGAAGGAAGTAACTGTGGGACTTGATCAACATTGGAATATGTTGAGTTTATAGGTGCACTCAGGGTAGGAGGTACAGGAGTTGTGTTCGATCGTAGTGGGTGCGGGGGCTTACCTTTTAGCGAGGTAGGGGAAAATGAAAACATTGCCGAGTATCTTCAAGGTGGCTCGAGGATTGATGGAGTCCATGCCAAGGTGGAGATTGTTGGCTTTTTCTTCGTATTCCAGTTTAGTCGAGTCGGTTCCTTTGGGTTAGCCAGGACCAAAGATCAGGGTCAGAGGTATTTTTGTCATTATGTATGAGGTTTTCTTGGGGGCTAAAAAAGACATGAATGGAGACAATCTTCCTCTGGAAAAGAAGGGCAATTGGGTTCTGATTTGTCATGGAGCAAATGACAAAATCTCATTGCAGGAAAAACAACAGCTGCAGATCGACAGGATTAATATTGGGATAGAGACAAAGAAAGAAAGATTCACAAGGCACCGTCGAGATACAAATTCAGGAAAGTCCCTTTTGTCTTGACGGATGGAAGTGAAGGCTCATTGTATTGCAAGGATGAATACAAGGATGGCAACAAATGGAGGGCACATTGCAAGGATGAATACAAGGATGGCAACAAATGGAGGGCACTTAGAGGATCGAGATGGAGGTGTTCAGGTCAAAGGAAGCAATTATGGGACTTGATCGACATCGTATAATGTTGAGATTTTAGGTGCACTCGGGCTACGGTGTATAGGAGCCGCGCTCGGTGTAGCAGGTGCGGGGGTGTACCTTTCAGCGAGGTGTGGACATTGCCGGGTATTTTCAAGGTGACTCGAGAATGGAAGGAATCCATGCCAAGGTGAAGATTGTTGAGTCTTGTCCTGTATTCCAGTTTAGTAGGGTCGGTTCGTCTGGGTTAGCCAAGATTGAAGATCAGGGTCAAGGATATTTTAGTCATTATGTGTGGTTTTCATGGGGGCTAAGAAAGACTTTCTTAGAGGCCAATAAAGTGGGGATTATAATTAATGATGTATTATAACACTAATGCCCTCAGATTGAGTCAGGAGAACGATAGACGAGGTTTCTCTTCCCGTGGACGAAGGCAACATTGCCTAGCCATATAAATTTGTTGTGTTCAAGTGTGTGAATGCTTAATATTTGATTGTCTATGTGCATCGTGGTACAACGTCCATCGCGGGTTTTTTTTCTCGGCCGGCACCCCTTTTCCCGAAAGATTCAACTCTAAATCGTAGCAACACAGAAACGTAGTCACGCAGATATATAACGAGGTATCAAAAACAGATTTACAAGAATCTGGAACACTACGTAGGTAGGTATGAAAACGTAATACCCATGAGGACCGAAGGTACTCTGATACCATGTTATCTATTGTGATTAGAACTAAAGTGGGCCATAGTTAACTGAGTTTGATCAGGTTGGCTAAAAAAAAGGCAAAAAAAAAGAAGAAAGACATGCCTTCTGTAAAAGCAGGGATGAAAAGGGAAAAAGCCTAGAAGCTGGATTCCATAGCCATTGTCCTACTTCAACACAACGCATTCAATGATTTTCTGCTATGTTCTCCTATCTGTCTCCATGCCCTTCATACATGTAAGTGCACTCTCTTCATTTTTTAATCTCTTATTCCTTAATTTGTTACCATCTTGTCTAGGCCTCAGGTAACAAGCATAGTTACATTAATGTATTTCTTATTTCCTTTTCCATTCAAACCTTATGTTTAAGGACGGAGGATGCACCTAAAACTATATATTTCCCATTGCACAGGCACTGAATTATTCATCCAAGGTACTTTTGATGTGTGAGGACATGCTCAGTGTCCTTAATCCCCCTTCGTTTAGGGATGGCAGCTGGTCCGGTTTGGTAAGAGCAGAGGTAAAAACTCCCACTCATTCCGCCCGAACCACCCCTCCCTGACCATAGGGCAGATTTGGGATAATCTTTGCAGGAGGAAGACCGAAATCATTAAAGTGGTCTACAATATAGATCACAAACAGTCAAATGCGCAATCGTTTTAGAGCCATCCCATCATATATATTGGTGTACAATCAGGTCAAGATTCTAGATCATTGAACCATTTGGTTTATTACTATATAATGTATCCACTCAATGGCGGCTCCAGGAATTTGAGTAGGTGGGGTCTGTTAGGTATTTTTGTATTGGTTAATTCATGTTGGACAAAACTCTAGGAGTCTTTGAGTTGTATGTTTTATTTAGAAAAGAACTCCGAAGATAGAAGAGGGAAGGACTCCAAGAAGAAAAGCCTGAATGATTTAGAAGAAGAAAGTTGGAAGAAAAGAATTCTGAATTTTCGTGTCTCATCTAGCAAGGAGTCCGCTCGAGCGCTCTCACCTTCGCTCGAGCGACCGCGAGACAAAGCCTCATCCGCTCGAGCGGTTGAAGAGTTCGCTCGAGCGAACGGTGCGCAGAATTTTGGGGAAGTCTCATTTTTCACGAAACTATTTCCTTTTGAGACTCTATTTTTCCAATTTGAGTCCTACTTATGTTCTAAGTATTAGGCACGAATTTGGGGTTATTTATAGGGTATTACTCTCAACCCTATGGAATACACATAAATCTCATTAATCTAAGTCAGAGAGATCATAAAAGAGAGTTTATTCTCTAAAGTCATTGAGAGATCGTTCTGAAGGCTGCTCTAGAAGGTTGCTGATGCTTCTACTTTTCAAAGAAGAAGATTGTTCATCTTGACTTGCAAGGTGCGAGGAGATCAAGGAGAACGGGGCACATTGGATTTCGTGTCAATGGATTCTTTGTAAAAATAACTATAGTCTTGAGGTCGAGGTATAGACTGAGGTACAGGAGCTCGTGAGTATATCTTGTAACTGTTCGTGAACTCTTGATTTCTAGTTCGTGGTTTTTCACCCTGGATAGGGTTTCCACGCTATATTTTGTGTCTGCCTTCTTGTGGTGTGTGATTGGTAGATAGCTAGTTCTATTGTCTGATTGATTTATTTTCGCTGTGCATTGATTGTTAACTTGAGAACTAGTATTCCATTCTGGTAGCCCATAAATTTGGACTTTCAATTGGTATCAGAGCGGGTTGCACTATTTTATTGTGTTGATCCATATTTGTTAGAATGGATATCTACCGCGAAGGCACTTCAACCAATAAGCCTCCTTTGTTGGATGGTAGCAATTATGCTTATTGGAAAGTGAGGATGGTTGCCTTCTTGAAAGCTATAGATCTGAAAGTTTAGAAATCTGCTGTTAATAGCTATTCCTTGCCCACTATTACTGCTGATGGGGTAACTGATCTCAAACCAGAAGATAAGTGGACTAAGGAAGAAGAGTTGGTTGCCACTTGTAACTCTAAAGCATTGAATGCTATTTATAATGGAGTTAATATGTCTGAGTTTCATAGAATTTCTACATGCACTACTGCGAAAGAAGTTTGAGATATTCTGCAGACTGTGCATGAAGGCACTGAAACTGTTAAACAGTCGAAACTTCAGAAATTGTATACAGCATTCGAAACCATAAAGATGGAAGATGATGAAACTTTTGATGATTTCAATTCAAAGCTGAATGCAATTGTGAATGATACCTTTACATTGGGAGAGCCAATTCCTGAAAATAGAATTGTGAAAAAGATTTTACAGTCTCTACCTGAAATGTTTGATGCAAAGGTTGTGGCTATTGAGGAGAATAAAAATTTGAATATTGTCAAAGCTGAAGAATTAGTTGGCAACCTTCAGACTTTTGAAGCAAACCTAAGGAGTAATGTGAAATCAAAATCTAGTGATATTGCTTTAAGAGCCTCAAAAGAACCATTCAAGAAAATTGCTAGTGATTCTGATTCTGATTCTGAGGAAATTGATCCCCAAGTTGCTGTTCAATTTATGAAGCAATTTCAGGCTTTCATGAAGGGGAAGAAAAGTGATTTGAAAATCCCTAAAAATTTTGTAAAGAAGAAATCTTCTAAAGGGATTCAATGTTTTGAGTTTCATGGTTATGGACACATTGCTAGTGACTGTGCTAACAAAAATTCGAAAAAGAAGGCTTTAAATTTGACTTGGGATGCTGATTTTTCTGACGAAGATGATAACAAATCTGAGTCTGAGAAGCCTGATGCTAGCAAAGAGAAATTCATCGCATTCATGGCAACTTCCGTTTCTGCTACTCCACCAGTGTCTGATAATGAGACTGATCATGAGATAAGTGAGTCAGAGACAGAACATGATTAGCAAGCTGAATATCAGATTTTGTATGAAAAATCCATGAAGATGCTAAAGATGAATGAAAAAGTGGCTACAAGTTGGAAAGAATCTGAAGAGCAGAATACTTCTTTGAAAGCTGAATTGTCAGAAGCTCTCACAAAGGTAAGTCACTTAGAGGAAGAAAATAACAGATTGGCAGATAAATTGACTGTTGAAGCCCAAAAGTATGCTTTGATTGATCATGACATGAAGACCTTGAAAGCTGAAAATACTGACTAGCACGGAAGGCTCAAGATAGTTCTTTCTGAGTTAGAAATATGCAAAGCTTCGCTTAACAGGATGAATGCAGGCTCCAAAAAGCTTGATGACATTCTCTGCAGTCAAAAGGCAAAGACAGACATGCATGGCATTGGCTACGCTGACGGGGCATCTACATCTAAAGCAAAATATACTAACTATTTTATTCCAAATTCAGTTGTTACTAATCATGCTGTTCATGTTGCAAATACAACTGCCAAGAAGAAATATGTGTCACACCCTGAAAGAATTCCCACTTGTCATCATTGTGGAATTAAAGGACACATTAGACCTCATTGCAATAAGCTGCGAAAATCACCAAATCAAATGCAATGGAAAACACAGAAGACTGAGCTGCATAAGAATACCAAAGCTGTTTGGGTCAAGAAAGAAGACTTAACTTCTGTGTTGGTACACACTTTGCTGAAATGTCTGAATATGCAAGTGTGTGTGCCGAAGCTTCATCACCCCTGATCTACAGGATCAAACCCCCCACCCTAGTGTTGATACGAAGATCTTTCTGAGGGGGAGTCAACATTGAGAGGGAGCTGCAAAATCCAAATTGACAGAAGCTGCTTCAGGATACTAGTTTGTCAATTATGGACAAAAAGGAGGAGAATACTGAAGCTAGGGGGAGACAACATGCAAAGATCTACATGAGCTGATAATTTTTTTTGTGCTGAAAAATTCAATGTATTTTGGGTTTTTTCTTTTGGGTAGATCTTTGGTAAAAGTCTTGTCCATGAATTGCCAAAGGGGGAGATTGTTAGGTATTTTTGTATTGGCTAATTCATGTTGGACAAAACTATAGGAGTCTTTGAGTTGTATGTTTTATTTAGAAAAGAACTCCGAAGATAGAAGAGGGAAGGACTCAAAGAAGAAAAGCCTGAATGGTTTAGAAGAAGAAAGCTGGAAGAAAAGAGTTCTGAATTTTCGTATCTCATCCAGCAAGGAGTCCGCTCGAGCGCTCTCACCTTCGCTCGAGCGACCCCGAGACAGAGCCTCATCCGCTCGAGTGGTTGAAGAGTTCACTCGAGCGAACGGTGCGCAGAATTTTGGAAAAGTCTCCTTTTTGCACGAAACTATTTCCTTTTGAAACTCTGTTTTTCCAGTTTGAGTCCTACTTGTGTTCTAAGTATTAGGCACGAAATTGAGGCTATTTATAGGGTATTACTCTCAACCCTATGGAATACACATAACTCTCATTAATCTAAGTCAGAGAAATCATAAGAGAGAGTTTATTCTCTAGAGCCATTGAGAGATCGTTCTGAAGGCTGCTCTAGAAGGTTGCTGCTGCTTCTACTTTTCAAAGAAGAAGATTGTTCATCTTGACTTGCAAGGTGCGAGGAGATCAAGTAAGGAGAACGGGGCACATTGGATTTCGTGTCAGTGGATTCTTTGCAAGAATAACTACAGTCCTGAAGTCGAGGTATAGACTGAGGTACAGGAGCTCGTGAGTATATCTTGTAACTGTTCGTGAACTCTTGATTTCTGGTTCGTGGTTTTTCTCCCTGGATAGGGTTTTCACGCTATATTTTGCGTCTGTCTTCTTGTGGTGTGTGATTGGTAGATAGCTAGTTCTATTGTCTGATTGATTTATTTCCGCTGTGCATTGATTGTTAACTTGAGAACTAGTATTCCATTTTGGTAGCCCATAAATTTGGACTTTCAATTGGTATCAGAGCGGGTTGCACTATTTTATTGTGTTGATCCATATTTGTTAGATAGATGGCCCAAGCATTGAGTGGGGTCAAAATCTTCCATAAGTTCAATTCATTAAATATTTTTTTAATAATTTTTCAAATGTCATTGGGGTCAATTGACCCTACTCACATACATGTAGCGCCACCCTTGTATCCACTGGGTTAAAGGTTATTAGTGTCAGGCCTTGGCCTAGCTAAACCAAATTTTTGAATATGCCCAGTTTGACTATTTCATAATCCAAGCTTTTAAAAAATCATTACTCATGTCTAGCTCCGAGAAGTCCCACTCAAAGAGCTTGGTCAAGAGTATAGAAATCAAAATTTCAAATCAATCTGATATTGTCAAATCAAACTCCAAGTTGGAAGCAACTCAGGGACAGAGTAAGTAACCTATGGTAACCGTGACCACAAACTAAAAATTATTAAATCATGATCCAGCGATCCAGTTAACCCTGGTCCTACCAGCAGTAACCTATGGTTGCAGTTTAAGAATAAAGCCCATAAATGAAAGATGTGGTTTGTAAATTGTGGTCATCTATCTATTTGATGTTTCAGGCAACAACAGTGCTAGCAGAGGAGATGAAAGCTCACAAGGGAAAGCAATTCGGGGCAGAGATGAGAAGTTTCTCTCACCATGCATCAAGTCATTCCTTTGTTTCGATTTGAAGGCTGCTCCGGATGTACACGTGGGGCATTGTTGGTGTTGTATGTCTTTACGCCGATGTTACCCATTCAAGCTCATGTGCACAATCTTGTGCATCCTACCCCGTAATTCGGCTACCAATGAAATATCTCATGTGCCTTAGGCAAGTGAATGCATGGATAGATGAATAAACATTCATGTATAGGTATGTGTCTTAGTGGATGTATGCATACAAGGCATCCAAAGACAAGGCCTGTACGGAAACGTTTAATAAATCTGCAGGTAGTTTTATGGGAATGTGTAATAAGTTCATCTCTCTCTCACACACACACACCAGTAATCATTTTTCAACTGAGAAAAATGAAGAAGAAAGTAATGGATACATTAATTATGGAGGATGTTAATTATCATGCATGATAAAATTTTATAGATTACTAAGAAAAGAACATTTTCTGGATTAAAAGGGTAATCTGAAACCCCTTCTCTGATACGGTACTTCATTTTCATCCGCCATGTAGGCTGCCTACCTAACATCAACCCTCCTAACATGAACACCCCTGGTCATAAATGAAAACACAGTAGGTCGAGGCATCCAAATCTAGAACACACCCTGCACCATCAAAAGCAAAATCCAAACATGACATTTGTAAGGCTAACTGGCAAGGGTTCTCAAATCCTTGGACCCAGTTGATTTTGACAATGAATTTGGGTGTGGTTAAGCCCCAATCCAAGCTAAAGCTCGCTTGTTTAAACGCATAGATCTGATTGGGTCTTCTACCAAAATCTTGCTATCATGGTTAGCTAGTACCTTAATATTGTCCTTATCTCCATTTAATCTTATCCATTATCATCCCTCCATCCAATCTCCCTGGTATTGGCTTGGTAATACATGGTTACTGACCAACGATCTGATAGGACTAGACATGGAAAAGTGAGGCTGTTAATCCCAACCCTTGTGAATATTAAGTACTCTATATACCGTAAAACAGATAAAGGTTATATAGCCTAGCCCACAGTCCGGGCACAAGCATGTGAAAAATAGTGATTTTGAAAAACATGATAATGTATTTCAAATTTAAAACACTTGCACATTTAACATTTACATATTTAAACACCTATTTTCCTATTCCATTTGTAAAAGGACGGGGAATCAAGATCCTAGTATTTTGTTGTGCCATCAAGCGTGAAATGAATTAGAGCACAGAATCCTGCTTGTTTTTGGATATCCAAGTTTTGGGAAGATATTTGATTGTTTTGAATCTTAGCCAAAAGGCTCAGAAAGGTTTTTGAGTCTAGAAATATTTCCATAGATGTAAATAGGACCACCCCTTGTTTCGTTAGGTTTGGACAGTCTGGGATTACGCTGGTTTGGGGATATTTTGTTTTGTTGTCTTTGTCCAGGTTTGTTCTGGTTGTTGCTTGGTGTTGTTCCCCTCTCTCTCTCTCTCTTTTATTGAGTAATGATTTATTCTCCTTATTAAGGTGAAAAAATTGACCCTCAAGATCCAAATGTTAGTAAAAAATGAGAAAATAGGAATAGCTGATTGGATCTTCAAATTATCAATCGAAACAGTGGGATTCTTCTCCCAATCCAATATTGAGGTATCTATTGCATGATTTTTATATATAAAAGGAAAGGTCACTAGTAGGCTTCAATGTTCTTGCACTTGCACACACCATGAATCTAACAAGAGATATATACTTGTCAACGTCCCAAATATAACCACCCATCCGGTGAATAGTTAAAATTAGGATTATCTGGATTACCTGTTCATAATTTGCGGTTTGTGGTTCACTTGGCCAAGGTTTGCTTCATGTTGACGATCCCATCTCGCTTAATTAGGAGAAGGATGAGATCATTTTGTACATTCGTGGATTGCTCAATAATTCTTTTTAATTTTAGATGTTAGCTATATTTCTTTCAACAACAATCAAGAATTAGTGAGGGAATATATAAGAGGGTGAAGATTATAATTCATTGATTGTAGGATCTTACACCACATTGAGCTACCAATTATCCTAAAATCAATTGGTGATAGGAATCGACCACGATTATGACCGCTCAGGAGCGAAACACCGGACCTACCAGGTTCTGATACCACCACTTATAAGGACCTATCAGGTTCTGATACCACTTATAGGATTTTCCCGACCTACCAGGTTCTGATACCACTTATAGGATTTTACACCCCATTAAGCACGAGCATGCTTAACTCCATAGTTCTTATGGTTTGTAGGGTCGCATAGTTTTAAAACACAGCATGTTGAGTTGATACGGGATTTGACTTATAATCACAGGATCAGGATTTGGATATTTCCGATGCGAGAATAGTGGAGACTTCTCCGTTCGAAGCACTACGCCCTGTGATTAAGGCTAGGAGGTCACCCACCCTAGTATTGTTCTCGTTCAAGCACGCTTAATAACTCCAAAGTTCCTACGTTCTCTAAGGCCGCATGGTTTTAAACACGTCATATTAAGTTAATACGGGGTTTGACTTATGTACCAAGGGTCAGGACTTGGATATTTTCGAAGCGGGACTAGCGGAAACTCTCTGTTTGAAGCCCGTGATTAACACGCTACACCTCGTGGTTAAGGGTGCCGCCCAGACCGAGTTCTCATAAGGCCCGGGCGGGCTAAAGCCCTCGGAGGGCTTGCGCACTACCTAGGCCCTTTATACCCTTCCCTCGAGGCAGGCCTAAGGGCCAAAAATAAAACTATTATTTATTTTTTTATTTATTTTTTACATTGTTACCAAGAATCGAGACCTAGCGTTTTATTGTCTAACCTCAATTGCAAATACACAATTAAGAAAATATTTGGAGAATATAAGTTGTCTAAAACAACTTCCTTTTATCGAAAAAAGTCAGACATGCTTTGGTGACTTAGGTTCTAGACATACAGTTTTATTTGTTGACAAAAAAAAAAAAAAAAAAAGTTAAAGGGTCTGATCTATTTCATACCTTTCATTAGAATCTCTACGTTTGAAATTATTCCAGCAATATCTTATCTTTGAAAGTTTTAAACTATTTACATTCACATACCTTTTTATCAATTGGCATTATTTTCTTTTTAACTCTGATTTGACCATTAAGCATTGTGAGATTTCAATAACAAAAGTAAATGCACTTAAAATACATTAGTAGTTTAAAAAATTGAGGGTTATAATCCTCTAATTAAAAAGATATTTGGATCACCTCGTATCCTTGAAGTTCCAATGCACATACAGACTTTCTCTATGATTTGGTTGGCATCCCAAATAACTCTATAGAGGAAAAAATGAAGGGGTACACCTCCTTTCACACTAACATGAATATATAAAAATAATATAAAAAGCCTAAATAAGAAGTAATAAAAACTAGATGAAGGGATTAGAAGCAACCATGGAAAACTTATTGCTTATGCATTAAGTACAATGCATAACTTAAATAATTAAATCTAGATGAGATGAACCATATATGTGTGTATGGATTAGGGAATTTTGTCATCATATCCGTATTTTATTACTACTAAGTGACTGTTATAAGGACATTTTAGTATAGATTTGTATATATAAATACTTATATATATTATATAAAATTAATAAAAGTAGGAGGGTCCGGGCTAGGGCTAGGGCCGGGCAAATACTATACAAGCCCGACCCTCAAATTTCAAGGTCTGCAAAAATTTGTCCAAGCCCGGCCCAAGGGCTTTTCTTTAGAAACAAAACCCACATTTTAAGGGCCTTTTGAGACCGGGTCGAGCCCCCTTGGCTCAGGGTCAAATTGACAGGCGTAGGTATATATGCATACTAATGTAATAGGGGCGGCCAGGGGTCAATTCTTGTTCCCAAGGTTAGGAGTCCTAAAGGGTGGACCTAGATACATGGGTCTGAGGCTGAAGCCCCCACCCTTATTTATGAGAAACTTGAAGTTTTTAAAAAGCCCTCTGGTGAGGGAAGTAGACATTGGGCGAGGTAAGGGAGCCCTTTAGTGAGGAAAGTAGCCATCGGGTGAGGTAAGACAACCCTCAGGAGAGAAAAGGCGATTGCCCATAATCAAACCTTGGTCGGTCATGTAAGAACTACCGCCTCTTACCACGGAGGTTACGGCCCATTCTTATTACCACATTTTTATTGAGAGAGAATAAAGACACTATCGTTCCAATGAATGTGATGGATACGTAGTTGTATGAAGTGGAAAAGTTGCTCATTTGAATTTTAACATCCCTCTATAAAAATTATTTTCTACTGTTTTCATGCACTGACAACTTACACCTTGTGCCAGATTCCACCAGCAACTTATTTTCATGCTCATGTTAACAATTTGACCAACTACATTTGCAGCTTTACCACCGATAAATAATGCGGTAGCACAAATTTTTTTTTTTTTTGTGTGTGCCTGTCTGGGTTCAGTCCTGGTTGGGTCCTTACACTGTTACACACATAAAAAAAAAATTCAAATACATAGTTCATAGTTGTGATTTGAAGTGCCTATAGCTAGGTGCAATACTTTACCCAAAAAAAAAATAAAAATTAGGTGCCATCCCTAGATCGGCCCCACAAAACGTTCCTGCGACGAGTTCGCAAGAAAAGTTTAAAAGCACTTTTAGGTGGGATAACCCTACCTGTAAACCCGACCAAAAAAAAAAAAAAAACCACTCCGTTTGCAACTTTTTCTCCTCTTAAAGAGTAGGAAAACTGCAAGGCAACTTAAAAGCTATAAGAATTAGCAGAAACCTTGCTTAGTTGAAATTTTCCACAGTAGATACATACGGAAAAGCTGCAATCGAGGCTTTACCATAATACAAGTAGCGGTAAATCCAAATCTGTACATAATCTTAATCGAGTAGACTCTAAAGGGTCTAACCTGGTTAGGTCGGGACAAGGACATCCTCAGTCCAATTTGCTTAGAGGAAAGACTAAAACATGGACCTCAAAACAAACCAGAGCCTGATTCAATTTGTAACCAGGGAATGGATGCTATGCCTAGCCTTCCCCAAAATCATTTAAAATATGGCCAGGGCCTGGTGATATTTATGGTAAAATAATTGATTACCATAAGTCTGGGCATATGCCCTTAAAGTGATAGATCAAAGAAATTGGGCTGGTCCATCTCAACTTATATTAGTGTAGTCGGTTCTGATGCTTTTAACGGGGGCCGGGTAGATTCGACGGCTAGTGGCGTTGCAAAATCCCAGTCTAGCATTCCTGAGTTGCTCCTCTAGCTCTGGATAGGGTTTGTCCATCGTGTGGGTTGGGCAGGGCCAATTCCATTTGACACATATTCCATTAATTATCAAGACATATACTTAGGCCAATAATATATCCATGAAATTAGGCCAGAGCCCGGCGATCAGTGAGATATTGGGCCCATTTTCTGGGCCAGGCTGAACCGTATAGTGAGCCTCCATACAGTGAGCCTTTAGACAACTTTAGACCCAAGCCTTTCTCATTTAGAGGTACGACCAAAATCGCAAGTGTCAGAGCAAGTTATTTTCTAAATCCCCAAGATGTTAACCCATAAGCAAGAGGATGGCTCTTAGCTTAGACTAGGGTGGGCTGCCTAATCCCAAGTGCAACCCTAATTCTGGGTAGAGAAATCACATCTCGACCCTAGCCCTCTAGTGAGAGAAGTTGATTTCGAGAGAGGTAAGGGAGCCGTCTGGTGGGGGAAGTAGACCTCGGGTGAGGTAGGACAACCTTCGGGTAAGGAAAGGGGATTGCTCATGTTCAAACCCTGGTCTGCCACGTAAGAATTACCGCCTCTAATCAATCACTGGTGTAAGAGGCTGTTCTTACGACCACATTTTTGTTGATACAAAATATAGACACTTTCGTTTAAATGAGTGTGATGGATATGAACTATGAAGTGGAAATGTGGCTCATTTTAATTTCTTGCGGTGACAACTTACACCAAATTCCACTGGCAACTTTTTTTATGGTTTTTGTTAACAATTTGATAAACTATAATTGCAGCTTCAGCACGGATAAAAAAGGAGCTAGGAGGAAGTTTTTTTTTTTTTTTTTTGGGTGTGTTTGGGTTCGATCCGGGTTTGGTCCTTCCACACACATAAAAAATGACATTACTATCCTAAATGTTAGTTGTAACTTGTATCGGTCGGTGGAAGAAAACTGCCCACAGGATTATTATTTCACTGTATCCACATTTTAAAAAATACAAATTAACTGCATGCATGAAATTTGTCACAATTTGTTGGGTGATTCGATGTATCAAATTACTTGAATGTATACTGTATTTAAACCAAATATGAAAGGAAAATGCGTATTGAAAAAGGAGATGATGCAGTGGGGATGGAGATCACTGAGAGGTTGTGTTTTCCCAGATCGTTGGCTTCTCTTAACTTTGATATTGCCCATTAAAAAAATCAGAAAAAAGTTGAGGATATATTTAGAATTTTTCATTTTTAAAACTTTAATCTAATTCGTGTTGGCACGATTTAGCACTAGTTTCAATTTGAAGTACTTCATCGATCATATTGTGCCAGAACATTTAGAGATATGATCCCCATCAAATCAACGGCCTAGGTCTAGGAGCACAACTCTCTGATCGTCCGAATCTTTTACTTGGAAAAACCCAAAGTTGAAGGAGTTATACGATCCACAAGGAGCCCCACCTATTGAAATCCAATCCACTCAAAATAAGCACACTTTCTGTGCATGGATAGGGGCGGACCTAGGTATAGGGGTTTGGGGCTGAAGCCCCCACCCTTATTTGAAAAAGGTTGAGTTTCATTTTAAATATCCTTGAATATTCTAAAAATTAATGTACATATTTTTTTTTACATTTGCCCCTCCTCCCAATATTCCTTTTATATGGCGCCCCCAAGTTGAATTTCCTGTCCCTTGTGCATGGACAGTCTCAAATCCTACCCTAATAGAAATTGACCCCACTGTACGAATGACTATTGGATACAACAAAGGTAACTAACGAAAACAATGCATAAGATTATGTAATTAGTTTTTCTTATATATAAGTTTTTATCGAGTTTGGGTCCCCTACAAACCTAATTACATAGTTGTGATTTGAAATATGTATAATTAGGTCCCATCCCAAGATGGGGCCCACATAAAGTTCATGGGGCGAGTTCTCAAGAAGAAGAAAAAACAAAGAAAATCACTCGGTTTGCAACTTTTCGTCTGCCTAGAGAGGAGAGAAACTTGCAAGTTGAATTTTTACACACTCGCAAGTACCTTTAAAAAATTCCATGGACCCGACCCAGAGAGCTCTTAGCGGGAAAAAAAAAAAAGAAAGAATGAAAATGAGCTGGTTTGCAAGTTTTCCTCCGCTCAGAGAGGAGGAAAACTTGCAAGTTGAACTTGCTTTACCCCCATACAAGTCGGGTAAATCGCAAGTACATATCATCATCCCATCCATCAGGAGACGCATCCATCTATCCCTGTTCTATTCAACTTGTTGATCAAATCCTTTTTAAGCGATTAACTTGTTTTCTCTGTGGCTCACTTCTCTAATTGCTCTGATGTTGCATTTGTCCCTTAACTTGGCGGATTCAGTATTTTTTATTTTGCTTTAAGGGTAATTGTATTGAAAAAGGAAAAGGGACAAAACAGGGGAAGAATTTACATGGGTCATAGAGGACCCCCACTAATAGGCTGAAAAGCACAAAAAGGCCAAAAAGAGAAGAGAAAGAGGAATATACTACAGAGCATCCGTGACTCTCAAAAATTGGCAAATTGCCATAAGCTGGGGGGCTGCCAAAGGATTTCTTAATTTTCTTCAGGGAGAAGGAGATTTCTTCTTGCAGCTGCGAAATGATGGGATTGAGGGGGATGTTTTGAGCTTAAAAAATGGACTTGTTTCTTGCCTTCCAGAGAGCATAAATGACATTCAAGAAAACGACAGCCATGAATTTGGAGCCTGTTGAGTCATTTAATTCCCAGGGAGAGAGCTTGCCAAATTGCAGCAGCAGTGAAGATCATGGTAGGCCTCAGATCTGCAGCATGAAATAACCATTGCTAGAGAGATTTTGCTTGGGCACAAGGGAAGAAAAGGTGAGAAACTGAATCTTCTTCTTGAAGACAAACACTGCATCTGAATGCAAGGGAAAACCCCAAGCATTTCAAGAGAGATTCTGTTGGGGTTTTGTTATGCAACAAGCGCCATCCGAAACACTTTGTTTTTGGAAGGGAGATGCTATTCCATATCAAGTTGGGCCATGGAAGGATTTCTGATATGTGCCTGACTAGATGCGAGGCTGCTTGCATGGTTAGATGGCCATCAGGGGAGTCTCTCCATCTGAGACTGTCTCTAACTTCCAGGCTTGGGGAGAGATCTGAGAGCTGACTGGATAATTGCTGGCAGACTGCTGGCAGAATGTTCTTTGGGAGAGACCAGGATCCCGATTGGCAGATTCAATATGCCTACCATGATTTTTTATTTAGCCAAGCACGCCAACATGGCCTGATTGTTTGGATATATAGGGTTGCATTCCTAGGAATTTATGATAAGATGGGTTCAAACTAAAGCATATTAAAGAGATGTAGGATGAAAGATATAATGTGAAGATCAGATGGAGCCCTGACCTAGATTTAATTTATTCGGTTATGCCTAGATCGTCATTTTCTACGAAGGAGAGATTATTTGATGGTCATTTATAGATTTTTCACTTTTATTTTTTTAATTTCTCAAGTTTGATTAATATACATTTGTTACAAGTCTTAGGTGGTCAACTCAATGCAAAAAAGCGGGCCCCTTAAATGATTTTTAATATTTTAATTTTATATATACTTGCTGCTGTAAAAAACTGGCCTAAAGTCTGAACATCGATTCTATCAGATCTTCTGTGAAGAAAACAACTGATATCACCCTTTCTTGCATTCTTGATTATGAAATTGGGCCATGTAAAAAACTGGTCTAAACATTGATTTCATCTCTTCTAACAAATCTCTGTTTCTTCTTCATCTTCTGAAGCCTTCTTCCCTTCTTAACCCGTACCTTCCCTTCTTAAAGCCTTGGGTTTTTTGTGTTTTTGTGTTTTTTTAATTTAGTCCCACCATTTTCCACCCCTCTTGCATATCAATTAATGTATCAATCTTTCATTGATATCTTAATTCATTGGGTAAATTAGCCAAAGGTCCCTACGCACGGTCTTCTAAGACATCAAGTACAATAACTTTTTCTCTAATATCTCTAGTCCAGAGAGCTTGAGATATTTTGGTGAAAAGTCCCTAATATGCCACGTCATATATTTTCATGACTAATTTGCCCATTTCAACCCTCATTCTCAGGCCAAGTTCTTTCTTATTATTTCTTGTCCTAGAGAAATCCTTCCATCTTCTTCTCTCTCATTTCTTCCATTTTCCTTTCCTTTCCATGGTTGTGGAGTAACATTGCAGAGCACGTTTCGTCGCCGCCATGGTATCAAAGCCCTACAAGGACTCACGTCTGTTTCTCTTCTTTGATCCCGTCATTCAACCACCATGGCCTCCTCTGCTTCTTCTTCCTCTTCCTCTCTCATAGTAACTCTCGCCATCACAAACATTACCAATTTTGTCTCCATTGAATTGAATGACACCCCAACTATTTAGTCTGGAAATATCAGATGGAATCCATCTTGAAATGCACTGGTCTCATGTGCTACGTTGATGGTACTAAGTCAGCACCTCCTACCCACATCTCTATAGATAGCATTGCAACACCAAATCCAGCCTTTGAAGGATGGACTCGCATTGATCAATTTGTCATCGGCTGCATCAATGCCACTCTTGCCAAGAATTTTGCCCCTCAGGCTCTTGGATTCACAACTGCCCGTTCACTTTGGCTCTCTCTTGAACAGACTCATCTACAGTAGTCTCAAGTACAGAAGTCTCTTATTCACAACCAGTTACAAATAATTCAAAAAGGTGCATCACCCATTCCTGATTACCTACAATCTGTGAAAACATTGGCTGATTCTCTCTCAGCCATTCAAGCACCAGTTTCAGATGCAAAACTCAGATAAATTTATCTGAGTTTTCGGCAAACATATCTGAACTTCTGAAAAAACTTAGATAAATTTTCCAAAACTCAGATAAATTTATCTGAGTTTTGAGCAAATTTTCTGATTTGCAAACAAATTTATCTGAGTCTGGACTAACACAAATTTATCTGAGTGTGGACCCACACAAATTTGCTGGCATACGGACTGAGTGGATGCTGGGCATCACAGCCGATCACGCGCAAAAGCTCAGTCGTCCTCTTCCCTTTTTCTATCTTCTTCTTGTAGCTTGGCTTGAATTAAGCCAACTTCTCTCCTATATCTCTTTCCCTATCCGCCACTTGTCAAGATCATGGGAGAAAAGGCCATGTGCTTTTGATCATGCAAATCGAGACAAGAGAGATGCAATGGAACTCTACAACCCTTGAGATCAGTACTTGAAACTCTACAAAACAAAGAACCTAGACTACTTCTCTCTTATCCGACTCTAATGGGTCTATGTGGCCCATCAGATATCTCCTCTACAACTCTTCTCATCTTCTCCAGAGAGTTATTGCACAGATCGAAACCGAGAAACACCGAGTCGAACCAGTTTCTCTCCAATTGATCGAAGAAGACTTTAGGTTTTTGCAGTTTGATTTGTTTTTGGTTTCGCTTTTGGGATGAATGTGGTTTCTTATTCAATGAAAGGGTTTGAAATGGTTTTAAGCGAAACAATCCTTTATGCTGACGTGTCCAGGGGCATTTATGTCTTTTTCAGATGGTCATTTTCATGAAAGGATTGCTGCCACTATGAAAAAAGTCCGTGGACCTTAGACTATAAAAGTAAATGATGAAGGACCTACCGCCAAAAGCCCCTAATTTATTTTGGCTGTTTTCCATGGCCCTTTTCCGAAATAATAATTTTTTAGAATAACCCGAATAAATGGCATATAGAAAAATTCATCCACAGTTTAGAACTCACACACCATTCATCTAGGGATTTCTAGAAATAGATAACATACAAAAAAAATAAGGCCACTCCAACATATAGAGAAAAAATCACTCCAACACTTCACAGTTCACATTCGACCATAAAAAATAAAATAAAAACAGCATACAAAAAAGAAAAGAAAAGAAGTAGAGCTCACTCTGTCTCCGGCACTCAGAAACAAACAAAACACAATTGCAGGCTCAACCCATATGAAGGAAAAAAAAGGGAGAAGATGAATCAGATGAGAGGTTTAAAAACACCTCTTTTTCCGTCCCTCTTTTTTTTTTTGTCATGGGGCCCATGTTCTATCAATCTAGTCTTTTCACACACACTACCCCCGTGAATAGTCATAAGTCCAAGTTCGATACTCATCCAACTTTTCCTCACTGTTGGGATTGAAATCCTGATAAAACGATGTTTCTAAATCATTAAATTTTAGGGCCATGGAACAAAAGGTTAGGATTATTTTATCGACTTAAGATTTTTTATATAGATAGGCCATATATAGATATTTCCATTCAATGGACTTCCATGACTATCGTGCATCCCAATGGGCCCAACTAGAAGGGGGGTTTTCTCCTAAAAAAACACTCAGGCGCCGTGTACCGCTCCTATATATGAATAGTAAATTCAGTTCATGTATAGAGTTATTTTGAGACATATATTTACTTTCCACGTGCCTAAATACAAGTGTATACCAGTGTACCTACTATCTATTGCTTTCATATACCCTATGCACTAGGGATGTTCACGGGTCGAAACCCGTGGGTTTCGGGTCAAACCCGACCCGACCCGATAAGTTTTTTGTGGGTGAAAACCCACCCGAACCCGACCCGTTTGCGTCACGGGTCAGACGGGTCACGGGTCAGGTTCGGGTCCCTTTTTTTTTTCAAGTAGAAAACCAAATTGTTTATTAAAATAATTTTCAGATAATTGTTAGAGAACTAAAAGTGATTAGATGTAAAAGTAAAAAGTGGTTGTGGTTGTCTGGCCTTCTTTTATACCATGGGTAGAGGTGTACAAAAAAAGTAGTTGCGGTTTGACCCGAAACCCACGTCCAATTTCAACTACTAATCACTCTCATATTGACCAGATTAAATACAATCAACAAGATATTTCAAGATTCAACAAATCTAAACAAACTGATGTCAAATAGATGTAATAAGGCTTCAAAACATACCGTGTTTTCCATGTGAGATCGCCTTAATCTGTTGATAGGAATAAAATAAATGTTCCTCGCACTAAATATATTATAGTATACATGGGCCTTGAGTTCATAGACATGAGACCAATATAATAACTCAAATATTTAGAAATTGGTCGGTGAACTACATCTAAGAGAAATTAAAACCACATCCTGACAAGTAGGCATCCCTCTTGGATTTTTATCCTTGGTCTTCTACATGAAAAAAAAAAAAGGTTCACGGGTCACCCAGTAACCCGACCCTTGAGACCCATCACCCGTACCAACGGTCACGGGTCGGGTCAGGTCGAGCACAGAAATTCTGGGTGGAGTGACCAACCCATTGACCCACGGGTCGAGTCGGGTCACAGTTAATTTTATGCACCTCTACTGTACACACATGGAAGCATATCGATCTAAACGGATAGATCCATATTAAACACATATATATCAGATGGCAGTGTACCTACTATCTATTGCCTTCATATGTATAACCCTATGCACACATGGAAGTATATCTAAACGGATAGATCCATATTAAACACATATATATCGAATGGCACAAATAAGACAACAGAGATATCCCTATAAAAAGGAGAAACAAGGTTCTGCAAAAGCACTGTTACTATCAAATCCATAGGCATGACTACCTTCAACGAAGCTAGTTCGGCTATTTTCCTTTGTGCCCTCTGTTGGAAAATTTCATTATGTGGGGCCACACATGTAACCATTAAATGTGTTATGTTATTTTTGGTTAAGCCTAAATTAAAGTGATCTAATTAAGACTTAAAGTTTTAAGGCTTAAGGGTATAATTGTCATGGGATTAATGTGTAGATACCAGAATTCTATTTCTACTTTGATGAGGGGCCAAATTAGAAATAGTAAAACCTATATTGTGACAATAAGTCAGTAGAGTTTTAGAGGGTATTGAAAGACCACTCACACTATATTGTGTCAATAAGTCAGCAGTGATATATTCCAACAAGTGGTATCAGAGCATCTCCATATTAAGCCATTGGAAATCTAGTATTTTCTTTCTAATCAAGATCTCAAGTATTCTGTACTTGTTTTTCTCTCTTGAATATTATATTGATTTGCGCGCGTCATCAAGATCGGTTGTTGATTTATTTTAAATGGATCAAGAACCCTTGATATGCATCAGACGAGAAACCCATAGTTGATGGAAGTGGTTCTCGTCGCTGGCATTCACAGATTACATGTGCCATCAAGCCATTTTTTTTTATTCATGCTGTTGACTTGATGACGCCTAGGGACATGTGTAGAAGAGTTTTCTGATTCACTACGGATTTTGAGGTCAAGAAGTTGTTTTGGGTCATCTTCCATCTATGATGGGTCTCATAGAGCAAAGGTTGGGATTGTCTAGATGTGTCATAAATTGATATAAAGGTGCATCAGGCCTCTGGTTGTAAGTTTTTTTTATTGTAAGTTTTTTTTTTTATTTTCTCTTTTTGATGAGTCAAACAACTGTGAAACATATAATGTTGAGGAATTTACTTAGTAGGGCCCCATAGGATCCTATACCACTTCGGAGGTATCGTATTTACCATGGACACGAATAAGGCTCTACATGTGCGTTTTTTTTTTTTTTGTCGTTTAGCGAATGGTCGATATCGACCACTTTTATGGTCGATATCGACCATTCTGCGGGAACCCAAATAAAAATTGGGTTTTTCAGGATGGAGAAGATGGGAGGAATCGCTCTGTTCCACGCCATGGATACAGATTGAGCCATTGTCAGTTCCGGGAAAGTTTATCAATGTAAGTTTATCAATAGCCATCCAACACCATTATCATCTACATGGTTTTCTATACTTTCTTGATTACAATCTAATTGTCTGTGTGCATTGAACGCTGCAGGCTCTTAAACAAAGCTTGCATCATCAGAAACCATGAAAATGACTTAAAATATAATGGGTCATATATCTTCAAATCCTTGGAGCTTATGCACTGTAGATCGAGTGGAGGATCGAGTGGTTAGTGCCACAAACTTGGCTGAATGGTTTAGCTCAGGGCTTTCATTTCAATATTGGTCAGAATGAGTTTTATTACTGTGAACTCCCAAACAACATGCCAAGCATTGGAATGGCCTTTTTTTCACTTGGGACTGGTTTTGGAAACTTGCTTAATTGGAAGCCTCATGGTGAAGGTGGTTGTTCTAATCAGTAGCACTGGTGGGAAGGAGAGTTGGTTAGCAACTAACTTAAACAAGGGATTATTGGGCAAGGCGATTATTGGGCTCATGAAGAAGTTGGAGAGAATTGATTTGGATGTGTTTGTGGATGCAGCTCTTGTTGAATTGTATGGGAAATGCGGGGAAATGGGTGATGCACGTAAAGTGTTTGATGAATTTCCTCAACCAGATGTTATTATGTGGACTTAGGTGATTACTGCTGTCTCTTTCGCCGAATGCCCAAGAAAGATGTTGTCTCTTGGGCTGCTTTGATAAGTGGTTGTGCTCATAATGGGTGGTTTGGATCCTGATCCCGTAACGCTTGTTAGTGCGGTTTCGGCCAGCGCGCAGTGTGGGGAACTTGGGTCTGGAAGGTGTTGTCATGGGTTTGTGGTTAGGAGAGGATTTGAACATGACCTGTCTCTTGCTAATTCTCTCTTGAATTTTATGCCAAAGTGGGTCACATGGATAACACGAGGAATCTGTTTGATAGAATGTCGAAGAAAGATGTGGTTTCTTGGAGCTCTTTGATTGCTGGATATTTGCAAAATGGGAATGAAGTTGAAGCTCTTGGTCTTTTAGTGAGATGATTGAGAAGGGAATTTAAGCTTAATTTTTTGCAAGTAGAATTGAAATGGAAGTCTATTATTGGCCGTTGGGGCAGAGTGAGGGGATGGAGAGAGGTGCATTGGATTGATTTGCCAACATGAGAAGAGAAATGATGATGCCAGTTATAGTTGCATATGAAAGTTGACTGCTTATTGTAAATTGTGTAATGGCTTCACATTAGACATACTCTTTACTTTTGATGAGTCAATACTCCTCTTTCTCAGTTACATGATGATGACAAAGGGAAGAAGACATTGACCGTTGCAACATTGGTAAATTGTTAAGTTGAAGTCAATACTCCTCTTTCTCAGTTACATGGCAGTTGAAGACCGAAATCATTTTCTACTTTCTTATGTTATTCTTGTTTTTTGTCGTATTTGTTAAGTTTGGATTAAGATGTAGCTGTGAATGAGCGATGATAAATATACAGATTGAAATATGTTTGAGCAGGTTAATTTCTGTTATTACGGAGCAGGTTAATTTACAGGTTTTGTATCTCCAAACGGAGCACTGCTATGGACAGTCATCATTTTTTTTCTTCTATTTTATTATGGTCGATATCGACAATAAAAGTGGTCGACACTGACAATGACTGTAAATTTATGTTTCAGTTATGTGGTCGATATCGACAATAAAAGTGGTCGACACTGACAATGACTGTAAATTTATGTTTCAGTTATGTGGTCGATATCGACAATAAAAGTGGTCGACACTGACAATGACTGTAAATTAATGTTTCAGTTATGTGGTCGATATCGACAATAAAAGTGGTCGACACTGACAATGACTGTAAATTAATGTTTCAGTTATGTTGCTTTTAATTTATCACATCATCCATAGTTGCTTTTAATTTATCAATTTTCAAGGCAAATAAGAAGAGTAGAAAGAACATCCCATGCAACATTTGAATCCCACCGGAAACTCAGTTGTCTCTTCACATGATATTCTGCGTGAATCTAAGAGAACAACCATTTATAAAGATGAGTGCGGTATTTAGGAGGCGACATGATTGATGAAGTGCGCCCTCATTCAATCACCCGAGGACTTTGATATAGTACATGTAAAAGATAAAAGGGTTTCATAGAGGTCAATTTTAAATGCCCCAACCATAGTGCTTTAAAATGATTTGATAAGGGTAAGACTTCATCCACCCATATCCATGTGGTCTCTTATATAACCCATTCACTTCCAAGGATTGTTACAAGTGTGTCCCAGTGCAATCATCTAGCACTACACCAGATCACTAAATCATATTTTGTTATTTTAAGAACACCTTTTGCCTTTTAGGCATAGCAAAACTTACAATTTATTTATGTACGTCTTTAAGTGTATGAAATGTGATATTTGGGGCATTTTATCAAACAGCTCAGCAGCATCTTTAACTCGATCATTGTGAGAGTAGCAATCATTGAATTCCATGAGACCAAGTTCTTGAATGCATACGAACAATGTGTGGCTCACTCCTGGTAGAGATCTCCTACCCTTTCTAGATACATATTTGCAAAGATGTCCATTATTGAGAGATCCAACACCTATACTTTCTGCAATCAACCTGATTTTGGGTTGAGGACCTACCATTCGATGGCTATAATTGAAGAAGATGTGTAGCACAAATACAGCAGAAGTGTGGATTGTGGAATACCATGACCACATATATGGGTCGTTCCTGATCAAGGATGTCCGTCCTCTCGAGCCATGACCACATATATGGGTCGTTCCAACCGAAGTGACTGTACCACGAGTTCAACCATCCCATCTGGCAAATTTAAAAATAGAATGAGCATTCCAATATATCTTTCATGAATGTAAACACGAGAGAAACCCATTCTTGCATTCCCGAAAGAAACAAAGCGAAACACAAGAGTAGGAAAATGGGATGGTTTCTTGAGGTTTGATCTCTTTCAAGAATACAATGCAGAAAAGGAATACTTATTGTGTAGGAATACTTGTTGTGCATAATTATTTGAACCATTTCCTTCAATGACATCAATTAATTGGTCACAGCCACGTATAGTTCTTGTAGATCAAATGACTAAGATGGCATGTCCAACAGTAGTTCACAATCCTAATTGGTGTTTCCGGCTTTGTATTCAGAAGTGCAAAAGCAATGGCCAGCTTCTCACTGTGCCGATACAAGGCATCTTCCCTATCTTCTTCATCAATGTCCAGCAACACCTCTGATGTAGTGGGGACATAACCGGCACTCCTCAATTCCCGTCCCATCTATTCTACCATCTCAAATATCTCTTTATATTGTGGATGGGATTTATCCCCAGCCACAAATTCATATATCTGGTTGTCAAGCTCAATCAAACTGAATCCAGGAATCAAGCTCGATCAATGCATTGCACAAACGGTTCCGTCTTTGCAATCCCTTCCCTCTCAACATAAACCCCAATCCACTTCCCAAGCTCAAACGCTTCTAAGTCAGCACACGCTGAAAGCACACTGACCACAGTAATCTCGTCTGGCCTAACCCCAGCACCCAGCACCATCCTAAAAGCCACCACAGCCTCATTACAATGCCCCCCACGAACATACCCACCAATCATCGCGCTCCAACTCACCGGTTTTGTCTTGGGCATTTCATCGAACACCTTGCGTGCAAACTCAAGATTCTATGGGAACCCAAATAAAGATTGGGTTTTTCATGATGGAGAAGAGGGGAGGAGGAGGAGGAGGAGGGAGGAGAAGGGAAGGGTGGTGTTGCATAGGATGGACGGATCTGGGTCAGTAGGAGGTGAGGGTTTTCACGGATTTCATGGATGACAACCATAGAATTCTCTTCCTGATGAAATTGCCAACCATAGAATTTTCCAAATCACTTGTTGACCAGAGTAACATAAAAGGGAAGATAAGGTTGCAATGAACAAAAGATGGCCAATTCACAACTTCTTCCACTGGAAAATGCATCAATTTCCTCACGTTTCATGTGATGGGTTGTTTATTCCTCAAAGGTAGTGATGAGGCAAAGAGGAGAAACATGATGTATAATCTGTAATCTCATTTGCATGTGTTCTTTTGCTGATTGACGGGCAACCCAACAGAAATTTAGAGCCGACTCTCCCCTCCTCCCTCCTCCTCCTCCTCTCCTCCCCTCTTCTCCCTCCTCCTCCTCTTCCTCCTCCTCCCCTCTTAAAAAGGATAGAGAGGGTCAAATGTTTTTGACCCATTTGTAGTGTATTGCTCTAGAACAGCACCAGCAATCAAGAGAGACAAATGCCCTCTCCTCTCTCCTCCTCCTCTTCCTCCTCCCCTCTTCTCCATCATGAAAAACCCATTTTTTTTTTGGTTCTCGCAGAATGGTCGATATCGACCATAAAGTGGTCGATATCGACAATATCACTAAACGACAAAAAAAAAAAAAAAAAACGCACCATATGCCCTTATCCGTGTCCATTATAAACGTGGCACCTGTAGAGATGTATAGTGTTCTATGGGGATCTGGTGGGTAAATTCCTCTATAATGTTTGATCAAGATTATTCAAGGGAAGGTGGAGAGGGATTGGGATGCGTTGACCCATGGTGTGGAAGGACGGACCCAAGGTAGTTTGATGAGGATGAAAAGGAGTTGATAAAAGAATGCTTCAGATCGGTTTTTTTTCTCCATGATGACTCTTGATTATTTTTTGTTATGTTATGGATCAAATAGTACCTTTATAATGTTCTATTCTGGATCACAAAAACTTTTGGGTGGAGGAAGATGATGGGTTGTAAGGTAGTCCGGGAGAGCACATAAATTGGTGGTCCAGGAATATAAAAAAAAAATTCATATGCGGTGACATCTGGAGAGAATTAATTGGTTTTCTTCAAAGCCAATTCAAATATTTTATGGTATATCTTTTCTAGTTAAATAAAATTTTCCATCATTCTAAATGGGCTAATTGAAACAAGATATCACTAAAGTGACATCTCTTGTGTAGATTGTTCATGAGGAATATTGGATGTTTGTGTGTTTGCAAATTCATGCGGGTCTTAGTCGGCCCAAAGGAAGGTTAATACTTAGCCGGATTGCATACACACCTGTGGTGGTAAACATGTGACGATTATAAGGTTTTACATGTAAATAATACGTCGATCCAAAGATAGATTTATTATTTGACATAAATTATTGTCAATGTTCGATCACTACCACAAGAGTACCATTTACAATTAATATTAGAATTCTGGTATCTACACATTAATCCCATGACAATTATACCCTTAAACTTTAAAAACTTTAACTCTTAATTAGATTACTTTAATTTAGGTTTAACCAAAAATAGTATAACACATTTAATGGTGACATGTGTGGCCCCATATAATGGAATTTTCCAACACCCTCCTCTCTCTCCTTGTTCTCCATGAATGTAAATTCTCTCTCTCTCTCTCTCTCTCTCTCTCTCTCTCTCTCCAACACAAAAGAATATATTGCGCATTGTAGGACTAAATGTGGACCGAGATCGCACGTCTATATAGGGATTGCAATGGGTCATGGTAAATCCATACCCGACCCAACTCACATTTACCCCACATCTATTTAGGTATTGGCTTGGGAATACAAAGTTGCCGACCATCTATCTGATAGGACTAGACTTGGAAAAGTGAGGCTGCTAATCCTAACCCTTGGAATATTAAGTACCCTACCGATATTGATTTATGAAGAAAATATGGGAAGATCTTGGGCAATCCATCGTTAGTAATGGTGCCCAATCAGATCAACATTGTAGACCATCGAACTATGTGGTCAACTTGTGATCATAATAGGTCTGTTATGTAGTACTTTAGGCTTGTGAAAAGTGTGAGCCTTGGCCATGGAGAAGCATAATCTTTACTGGGCCTAGTCTAAGCATTTCTCAGTCCAACCCCGAAGCAACTCATTAATTACTCACGATTAGCCCTTTGCAGTGTTTCAAAACATCATTCTAAGAAAATTATTATCTCAGGAAAATGCCGGGTTATTCTGAATTGGATTTATCTCAAATTATTGTTAGCAAATTATGGATTTCTTTTATAATTATGAAAATACAAGAGTTAAACATAAAGCCTATATTTATAATCATGTGTTCAATGATTACACATAATAAATATAGAGACTATGGTTTCAATAATCTATTATTTGATGTTTCAGGCAGCAGCGTGGTTAGCAAAGCAGCAGAGAATTAACCCTGCAGGAACAAAGGGCTTCTTATCACCATGCTTCAGATCATACTTATGTGACAAAGCTTCAAACAGTATAGACTTTCAGACGTGTTGGTGTTGCCAGTTAGGGGGATGTTTCCCATCCTGGACCGAGTGCAACCAAAAGTGTGGCCACTGAGAAACACTCTCATGCGCCCTAATAAGAGAAGATGGTGTGCTTTTTATATGGATGATTGAATAAAAAAATCCTAATTTCATGTCTGTTTGAACCCAAATATATGTGTTGATTATGTGTCTGTTGGTGTATGGATATTTCAACTCTCTTCTCTCTCTCTCTCTCTCATGCAACTGTTGGTCAATAGAAAAGTTTTGCAGCAAGAAATGCATAAAATTCCCAAAAGAGATAAGGAAAAGGTCAAACTACAATTCTCTGTATCTATTGCGGTGTTTGTGAGCCAGGCCAGCTAAGCCTAACTTGATATTGGTGGGGCCAGGCAAAAAGGTTTGGTATGTGGGTTGGGTTTCGAATAGCATTGCTTGCTGACATGCGAACACCTATCTATGATCCATCCTTGTACATGAGAGCACATGTAAAAACATAAAAAGTGAAAGGGTGAGCAATGCATGTTCTTGGTATTGCACCAATACCAGAGTATTTTGTCACATTTTGGGGCAGGACTCTTGAGCCTCATTCATTTATGCATGAGTCCTTAGCTGATCGCCCAAAGAAAAAGAGAAAAAAGGAAAATAAAATAACTTTTTTTTAATGTCCTTGACTTCCAAATTAAATGTCATTAACAAACAAGAAAAAAATAATCATAATAGACAGTTTGATGTCATGATGTCCAAGCCTGTAAGATCTATGATCCTATGACTGGAATTTAAACGCAAATAGGCCACGTACCATTTGTAACAGGAAATACACACACATTCTAAATACAATCGCCCCTCTAAATTGTTACAATCAGGTTAACTTGGACCACCGGATTGTAATTTGCAATTTCTGGTTCATGGGATCAGAGTTCACTTCGTGTCAACGATCTTAGTTCACTAGGGCTACGATGAGATGCTTTACATGTGTAGATCATAAAATAATTTTTTCCCAATTTACTAAAAGCTGCCATATAAATCTAAGGTTTCAAGCCATTATAATAATATATTAAGCTTGAAGTTTTTAGCTTTAATTTTGACCGTCGGTTATAATTTTGACCGACAGTTATGTAACTACTTATACAGCTATCCACTCATTTTTTTTCATCAAACCACTCATATTTCAGTTGTTCTTATATAACTATTAGGGGTGCATAAAAAATCAGCTGCTCCGTAAAACAGATCCGATTTAATCCAATTTGCAGATTTTTAACCGAACCGAAGGTAAACGGACTGGTGACAAATTGAAAATCTTGTAATCCGTTAGCAACGGATCGGTGACGGATTTCACCCTTAATCCGTGGATATAAATCAAGATATTATGGTGATCTAATGGAGCTGAGATTTTAAATAGAGGTAGATCATATCCATATCTTTCAATCCAATGGCATTCCATGGTTATTTGGAATGGCAATGGGCCCCACTAGTTAGGGGCATTTTTTGAAAAAATAAAATCCTCAGGCATTTTCTAACACTCGTCATATGTAGAAAAAAAATCGCTAACTGTTTTATGCATCCCAAACTTGCCTTAAGGCGTTAGGGTTTTGGGTGGAAATACCAAATCTTAAAGGGTTTGACATAATGCTAGATTTTATGAATTTCAAAGCCTGTATTAAGGCCTAAGAACTGCTCCTTACCAAAGTGATAAGAAGCGACGGTTCTCACCTGGCTTTCTTAGGATCCACTTTGGGCAATCCACCTTCCCACACCTAAGGGCTTCCTTAACTCACTCAAAAGTAAGTTTATACATTGGAATCATGCGTTAAGATGCCACAATTGTAGACCCGGGAGTAAATCTACACCAGAGGATTTAGAGGAGGGTTAAGGCGTTAAAGCCCTACTATACAAATTATGATTGGTGAAATTATAATGATCATTGAACATAAGAGGAGCATTTTTTACTCTTGTATGATCGGTAATTAATTAGGCTCATAGAAATTCAAAGCTACATGTCTATGGTGGACACTGTTTAATTTAATTGGATAAAATAAAAATAGGCTTCGAGAAGAAAAATAAGTCATCCATCACTGGGCTCCATGTAGAAGAATCCACCTTGTTGGACCCATGCATGCAAGCCCACAAATCAGCTCTAAAATGCGAAAGTAACAGTCTACAATTAAGCATATTGGAAGGTGACTTTGTAGTTTTTATCCTGTTTAGGGCCATGATAATAATTGTCATTATTATCAACTCTCTCTCTCTCTTTCTCTCTAAAAAAAAAAAAAAAAGAACATCAACGAAGGCCAACAGAAAAAATGTTATTGAATGAAATATGAAAAGTCTTTGATTTATCCCCTATATGTTATGATCTCTTACTCTGTTTTAGGCCATTGTAATCATCATATTGAAAAAGAAACTGAAGTCAAAATAAAATGTAGGGAAAACTACCAGAAAAACCCTATAGGACCAACGAAGACCCAGTAGAATGTTGAAGACGAGAGGGTCTTTTGACCTTTTTTTTTGTAGGTTGGTCGATATTGACCATTCTGTAGTGTTCATTCCGGTCCCTTCTCCTTTTTTCTCTTTTCTCCTTCCCCGCACCTACGCTGATCTTCAGTCCATATCGCAAAAATGGTTGATATCGACCATATCATAAAAAGATTAAAAAAAAAAAAGACTGAAAAGGAACTTGAGGACCTCTCCCAGCTTCAACATGCTACTGGGTCGTCTTTGATCCTATGGGTCCTATGGGGATTTTTCCGGTAATTTTTCCTAAAATGTATATATTCAGTTTCAAAATTGTTGATAAGGTAGAGGAAAAAAAATCAGAGAAGATCAGCCATTTGAATGGTTTCGGAACTTGTGATCTATGCCAAGGCCCACCTCTTGTTCTATTCAAGCACTCCCGGAACCATCGACAGAGCAAAGTCCATGTATTTTCAAAACACCTTTTAGAATAACCATAGATTCTAAGGATTCTAACATCCAATGTGTACTTTTCCAATGAACACCCAAGACATGAATTCTGCAAACCGTCAAATTGCAATTTTCATTGATTGTGGGAAAAAAAAAATCAGACCCTCCTAGGACCTCCATCTTATCAAAATGGTAAATTTGAACAGGTTTTGCAAAAAAAAAAAAACAAGAAGAAGAGATTTTGAAAATGTAGAGTTCAAGTTAAAGTATAGGAATTTAGTATAAAATGTCACAAAAATATTGTAAGAGTTTAATTTATATCTACAACTCTCCTACATGGAAAAAAAATATATAGTCTTCTTTGGTGAATCTTATATTCTAGTATTCAATTTGCTTGTCCAAAAAACTAATCTGCTTGTCAGAAAAACATACATTCACCTCAAATATGTTAATGTTTCATATCAAGAGAACCTGCCACTCCCTTATATCCAAACAGAATTACAATCTCAATTACAACAAAGTTTTTTTTTAAGTAAAATCGAAACATGTGAAGGTTCAGATAGCTGGAATCAAAGCACCTGTCCACTGTGCTAAAGAACTTCCATCGCCAGTTCTTGTTGGCGAAAAGGGCAAGGAAACGCCAAAATCCCAAAATATATGAAATAGCCACCCACAAGTAGAAAAAACGAGGACTCTCAAGGATTGTAGAGTCGTCGTCTTCTTCTTATCCCTTGTTATCTTGAGGTTGAGATGAAAAAACATAATCCTGAAGATGTTGTGGTTTGCGACGCGTATGAGCTGGTCGAGTGGACTGAGAAGGTTGGGTAGGCGAGATGTCTGACAGGTCAAGTGCTATAATTGTGCCAGGCGGTCTGGGCATGGATTCATAGCAGAGGATGCATTTGGGATGGGGAATTCACAAAAAAAAGTAAAGTGTGGTTGTAGAGGGTCATTAAAAAGGTTTTCAACTTTTTCAGGTGAGGAAAAGTTTCCCGCATACATCTGTAGGCTGGCATCATTTTGGCTAAGGTTGTTCTCGGTTAGATATAGAGTTGTCATAGCACTCAATCCACATAAACCTAATTTAGGTTTGGGTTTGGGTTTAGGCTTGGACACCCAATTTGATCTGAGTATATATAAATTGAATGTTATATTGTATAGGCGCACCTACTTTCAAAATATACAAGAGGTCAAGGGTTTAAGGATTGGTACCACGGCCCCCATCTCCTTGCAACCTAAACCGTCCCTATATCAGCCATGCCTCCTTTTGTTATACATGACTATATTTATTGGATTGCCTATAGGTGATCAAAAAGGTGTAATTGGAAACTGTTGGGGCCTAATTTCACTAGGCGTCTATTTCTAATAAACA
Source organism: Litsea cubeba (assembly GCA_012931725.1). Classification (NCBI taxonomy): domain Eukaryota; kingdom Viridiplantae; phylum Streptophyta; class Magnoliopsida; order Laurales; family Lauraceae; genus Litsea; species Litsea cubeba. Next base: position 134,073,657 of record CM022944.1, read on the forward strand.
CACACATGCGTGTGTGTCTATATTTATAGATTTGTACTCTTGTAATTGCCTCTCTCACCGCAAAAGAAACAACTCATATTATTTGTAATCATCTTTTCAATTTATCAAATGTACATCATTTCTATATTAATCATTTTTATTGTTACTTTACCTGTTAGAGCACTAGAGTAGGATCCAAGATCATTACTTTTTAGCGACAATTTTTCCAACTTTGTCAGGTTGCTTAGACATGGAGGAAAGGCTCTGCCATCAAAGACTGTTGCTATCGAGAAATAAACCTCGAAGATTTTTAAATTCGCATAAACCTGCAAAATCCGTCAAAACATACATGCCTGCTAAATTTTGCAGGTTTATGCAAATTGAGAAATCTCCAAGGTTTATTTGATGGCAGAGCCTTTCCTCCATGTCTAAGCAACCTGACAAAGTTGGAAAAATTGTCGCTAAAAAGTAATGATCTTGGATCCTACTCTAGTGCTCTAACAGGTAAAGTAACAATAAAAATGATTAATATAGAAATGATTAGTACATTTGATAAATTGAAAAAATGATTACAAATAATATGAGTTTTTTTTTTTTTTTTTTTGCGGTGAGAGAGGCAATTACAAGAGTACAAATCTATAAATATAGACACACACGCATGTGTGTGTTTATTAGAAAATCTAAGCCCATTAGGACTTGGTTGAATATATACCTCGTAGAGAGTCGATGCCTGTAGAAAGGTTGTTTGAGGAAAGATCCAACTCTTTTAGGCTCTGCATATCAAAGAAGGCTTCAAAAAGAAAGAAATATAAAGATTAGTATCGGTTGAAACATGGCAATTGACATTATAATGATTAGGGGTGCACAAAAAAAACCGTTAAACCGATCCGAACTGGGCGGTTCGGATCGATTTTGTAGTAGATCGGTTCGGATTTCCTTCAAACCGTTCGATTCGGTTCGGTTTGAAGGTGTGGTTAAACCGCTCAAACTGAACCAATTATATAAATATATATATTTTTTATAAAATATAAAAAGGAATATGAAAAATTACTCGAAGAATACTTGAAGTCAAACATGTCTCACCAATTAAACAGCCATTTCTTTTTGTAAAAAAGTAAAAAATAAAATAAAGCAAAAAAGCCATAACCAAACCGAACCGAACCGGTTCCTTTCGGTTCGCTTTGAGCATATGGGTGGTTCGGTTCGATTTGGGAAAATAAAAAACTGATGATTTCGATTTGGTTGATGGTTTCCCCTCTAAATCGATCCGGACCGCTCATGTGCACCCCTAATACTGATAATTAGGAGAATTTCTAAGCCGAAAATGATGTCATATCAAATCTCACTAACACTCATCCATCTGCTTCGGATCTAAATCGTCCATGTGTCAAGTCCCCTTTATAACACACACATACACTTAGGTGGCCTATAGTTTATCAAACAAGTGTACTTGAAATTTGTTAGGGAGGGTCAAATACCATAAACCCCTTCTACTTGCTCCAATTTGACTGTGCTTAGAGTTCTAGTACACCCCTAACCAAGAAATTAATCTTTATGCATTTGTAAAGGTTTCTTGATTAACCAAGAAGTTAACCAAGAAAGGTTTCTTTAGGAAGACCAGGAAAGTGAAATTAATCTTTACGCATTTGTAAAGTTTTCTTGGTTAACCAAGAAAGGTTCCTTTAGGAAGACCAAGAAAGTGGAGGAGAAAAATTTTGTAAGCTTGTAATTGTAAGTAGGTTATCTAATCACTTGTTTGGCTTGTAATCTCCATTAGAGGTAATAAAAACTTTGCATTTCTCTCCCTGGATGTAGGTCATATATTGTGGCCGATTATATATATATATATATATATATAATCTTTTGTCTTGTATACTTGTTATGCTATTTTCTTATCTCTACATGTGATTGTTGTTTGCACTTAGCTGGTGATCGATATAAGAATTACATTGCATGCCAAGTGTTTGTAGAAATTCCCCAAATAACATTTCAGTGGGTACTGAAAGGTTTTCAAGAAATCACCTTATGAATTTAGATGAGATCGAAGGCGCCCTTACATGCTAATTACATTTGTGGGCCACCTGCTGTAGCACCATTGGACCTTATATTTATTTTATCTCTTTTTTTAGGCTCTTTAAAAGGGCTAGAAAGGAAGAGGGTAGCTTTTCTAAGCCCCTAAGGCCTATTTCTGTAATAGAATTCCTGGTAAGTTTTCGAGGTGTCTGGGAATTTAAAATTATAGTCAGAAATTTAACATTTATTTACTAGAATTGATGAGCTTTTCAAACTCCTGGCATCTGAAATCCCTAAAATACTAGAATATGGAAAAAAAAAAAAAAAGACCCCTGATAGAGGATTTGGAAATCTCTCTTGAGAATGAATTTAAAATCATAGTCAGAAATTTAACATTTATTTACTAGAATTGATGAGCTTTTCAAACTCCTGGCATCTGAAATCCCTAAAATACTAGAATATGAGAAAAAAAAAAAAAAGACCCCTGATAGAGGATTTGGAAATCTCTCTCGAGAATGGTTTTTGATTGCACTATCATTGTCAATAATCAATGGTTTTTTATTGCACTATCATTGTCAATAATCACATTAACAGCTTTGTCAACGACTATCACCCACGTGTGAAATTACTTAGCATATTTCCATTCTTCTTCTTCTTTTGCATTTATATAGTGGCGTCGGCGAATGCAAATAGTGGGATTGTCTTCCCCTGAAAAAAAATCTTTCCACAATATGAGCTCTTTGTCAATATTGTTGCCTGCTAGACTTTCAAAACATACGCTCAACACGGATGCCTTCCTTCTAAGTATGCATCTTGACTGATTTTGCAATAAGTTATATTTTTCAAGATATCCGGTCTCAAGCCTTGTACATAACGAGTTAAATCATGTATCTCATCTTCCTCCAATTCGCATATCTCATGCAACTCTCGAAAGTGGCGGGTGTATCATCAACCGTCCAATTTTCTTGCGTCCAGTTGAGAAATTCCTCAAAATAGAATTCATTTTCAAAAAATCAATTGCCATATTTGCGCTCGTACAGATTTCTTTGAATTTTAATGGGGCTCCCAAAAAGTTTCATATTGACTTGAATCAATGATTCAAATATTTGCTTTTTGGAGATGGACAATTGTCTAACTAAATGGGCTGGATCGATGGCACCCTAAAAGGGTTGGACTAGAAAATGGGACCACTTGACTCATGCCGCAAAATTCTGCACTTCTCTCTTGAATTTTTTTTTTTTTTTGGCTGGATTTTTTTATACAAAAAGCCTAACTGACCTCATGAGGAGCTTCAATGTGAGCCTGAAAGAAGTCACATCAAAGAAAAAAAATCAAAAAGTCTACAGCGCCTGAAAATCGGGCCGACGGGGGGCACGGCTCCCCCTTTAGCAGGGTTCAAAAAAAATTCAACAAAAACTCTACTTGGACCGAAAATCACGGCTCATGGCACCTTTCGTGCCATGATTTTCGGGCCATGTAGACCCTCTGAAAATTCAATACAGCCCTCCAGCTGGGCAATCCGGGCTCTCATTCGGGCCATTTAGACGGACTCTTGTTTGTTCTCGTTGTTGGGTCCTGGGTCGAGTTGGACCTGAACTTCAAGCCCAAAAGACAACAACCCTACCTGTGTCACGTGGAGTGGGACTCGTGGGGTGGTCTCCTTGGAGTTGATGCTGCTGGACTTCGACAGAGGCAGAGAAGGTGAGAGGAGGGGTGGGGTGTCGTTGCAATCGAGAGAAGAAAGGGCGGTGATGGCGCTCGACTGCCAGCACGAAGATGGTGGGCGCAGCTGGTTCTGGCGATGGCGGTGTAGCTACGGTCGGGCCGGTCCGCTGCTGTGCTGATGCAATGACTACGCCGGAGAGGATGCGGCTGCTCGGCGACTGGTGCCAGGTACACACCTCTTCTCAAATCTTTTCTTCTTCGTTTTTGTTTTGCTTCTCTTCTCCTTTCTCTGTGTGGCCCTTCTTTTCTTTTCTTTTTTTTTTTTGTTCTCTGTTGCTGCCGTGGACGGTTGGCGAGGCAGTGAGCAGATGGGTGGGCGCCTGGGTTCGGGTTTGCTGGAGGGCTCGGGTGGTGGGTTTCGGTGGAATGGCTGGGTTTCTGTGAATGGACGATGATCGTGATATGCTGGTGGGTCTCAAGGGATGGGTTTTGGAAAGGGTGGTGTGATGGAGGGGGGAAATTGGAGGTTGGCAGTGGGGGTCGACTGTGGGTTTGTTTTGGGGCGTTGGTTGTTCAGGGTTAGGGTCTGAGGATTTTCCATGAGATGTGCTGTGGAGGTTTTTGGAAAATTGAGATTGGGATGGATGGTGGGTTCGGGTAGGCTAGATGAGGGTTCGGTGATTTGGTGTTTGGGGGAAAATTTGTTTAGGGTTGGGATTTGTTTCGGGAGCGGCAATGAGGTCGGCTGTGATAGGGAGGATGAGGATGATGATAATCTCTGATACCAATTGATGGTATAACTCGGACGCCACGGGGACATCGAGCCATAAGACACAACTCAAAACCCTAAAATCACTTGGGGGAAATACCCCAGTGGGAGAACTCACGAGAACTTCGAATTCTTATTAAGAAAATAGCATTCACAGCTTTTATATATATATATATATATATATATATTTTGTTCCTAAACAAACAATAAATAAAATAGCTAATCCTAGTCAACATATAAATTAGAAAGGAATTCTTCCTAAATAATTAAGCAGCGTACTATTTTAGAGATAAATAAATAAATTAACACTACTAATCTAGAGATTATCTAAACTAATGACATAATTCCCAAAATTTGACTGTGCTTGAATTGAGATTTAAGAAGAAATTTTAGGAAAGTAGATTTACCTTGAGGCATGACCCATCCACCGATCTGATTTCCCCCTAAACAAAGGTCTTTCAGTTCCTTGAATGGAGCGAATAAGGAAGCATCTGGATGCCATATTCCTACTCTTACTTCTCTTTTGCACCCAAGATTGATTGAAATCACCCTTGATGAAGATGGGTTGCAATCTACTCCATGCCATTCGCAACAATTCTTTCCAACCCAATCTTCATCAAGGAAAGAGCCGCTGGGTAGTTGATGTAGTCTTTGATTTGGAGAAGTGTCCTCTCCTTCTAGGCACCCATGACACCAATAAAAGTTACAATAGCAGATGCTCACAAGAAAGAAAGCAGTCCTGCGCGCAAGAAAGATGCAAGATGCTGTATGTCTCTCTTGCAGTGCAGCTTCCCACTCCCTCCGTGAGTCATGCTGGAGGGTTATTTTAGGCATCATAGAGGTGGCTGGCCATTTAAGGAAAGCCGCGTGGCTTGCAATTCACGTGCCATTTAAGGAAAGGGGTGTGTACAGTTTGGTTAAAACCGATTAACTGATCCGGACCGACCGACCGTTAACCGAATTTACCGGTTATTCTTAACCGATCAGGCGGTTCGATTAAAGATGTTTGAATATTTCGGTTTTCGGTTAACGGTTTGGTTAACAGAAAAAATTAATCAAATTAACCGAACCGAACCGAAATTATAGCATACTATATAAATATATAATATATATAATAAAATGTGTACATGTATATAATATGGAAATTTATTAATACTTATATAAAAAATTCAAAATAAATATAACATACATCAATTAATTAATAAGTATTAATTCATGTTACCAAGTACCAACTTAGTAACTTATCAAGTTACCATGTAATGTAGCACCTTCAATATATTATATATTTATATTTATCAAGAGTAAATATGATAATGAAATTAATAATATGGCAAAAAATTAACAAAAAGTCTACATGGCCCGATTTTCTCGGCCGAAAAATCGGCCTGATCCCAGCTGGATGCTAGGATCGGAAAATCGGTCCATGTAGCACGATTGAAAAAATAAATATAAACCATTGACATTAAACCCTAAACACTAAGGTTAAAGGTCCCAACAATTTAAAATCTTAAACAATTCTGAATTAGGAACCATAAACCATATAAAACCTTAAGAATATAAACTCTAAACTCTATTAACTATATAACTATAGTCATGTTATAAACTTAAATCCGAACCGATAAACCTATATAACTATAGTCATGTTATAAACTATCATCAAGGATTTACCATTTTGGTTAACCGAACCGATATTTTAGGTTAACCGAACCGATGGTTAATCCTCTAAAAAAAATTGGTTTGGTTAAATGGTTGAAATTAACCGAAAAGTTTTGGTTAGGTTAAAAATATGTCAATAACCTAACCGACCGACGGATGCACACCCCTAAATTCACATGCCATTTAAGGCTAAATTCACATGCCATTTAAGGAAAGCCGCGGCTTGCAATTCACATGCCATTTAAGGAAAGCCGCGTGGCTTGCAATTCACATGCACTCCACCAAATCTTCCCATACACTAGGAGAAAATAATCAGCCTCATAGCGCCCACTTATTAAAGTTAATCAAAATAAATGGCACACCTTTTATTCGGTCTCATGACTTTTTAATCCACTATAAATAAAATACCATCATAATTTTTTTGTATTTTATTGTCTCATGATTTGATGATTTTCATCCTTTTTATTATAATATTAAATTAGTAAAACATGCCCGTGCTTAGCATGGACAAGATTGATTATCATTATTATTATCATAAGATTAAGCCCTATTGCTTCCAAAGACACGGTCGAAATGTAAACTTTTTAAAAAAGAGTTTGCTATAATTTTTTTTTTATGAATATTATCGTATATCCATACCACGCAAAATTATAAGTAGTTAACTCAATACAAAAGGAAACTTTGTCTTTATATTAATATTCATATTAGATACTCTCGGAATGTAAAATTTTATAAAAAAGAGTTTGCTATAATTTCATTGTTATGAATATCAATGTCCACCCATATCATGCGAAAGTATCTTATTTTTTTAGGTTAAAGATGAAAAAAAAAATCAACTTTGTTTTTTGAATTATGGGTATCATTAAACATCAAACGTAATAAACATCTTTTTTCTTAAAAAAAAATTTCTCCTCTTTGTTTTTCGGTACATGAAAATAGTATTTCTTATAATCTATAATATAGTTATAAAAAGATAAAATTATAATTTTTTTAAATGTAGACTTCAAAGTATAGGAAGAAAATTATTGTAAGGACTTGATTTATATCTTTAACTCTTCTACCAGTAAAAATCACATGGCGAGTTTCACATTCGAGTGTTCAATTTATCTATCAAAAACAGATTAATTTGGCAGCTTGGTCCGATAAATGCATTAGCCACAAATATAGATAGTGCTGCATATTAAGAGACGTCAAAACAAAAACACGATCTCAACTCCATCTACGACTTTTAAAGTATAATTGGAACAGGTTCACATACAAAAGCAACAATCCACAAATCTAAAAGACTTTCTTCGCCGGTTCGTTCTCGTTGGGAAAAGGGCAATGAAACTCCAAAATTTCAATGCATATGAAATAGCCACCCACGGGCTGAAAAAATTAGGGCTGTCAAGGATTAAACTTCTCCTTTCCTATTTTGATGTTGAGATGGAATCATACCTGGTAGATGTTTGAGGAAAACGTTGAAAGTTGAAGCCACAGCAAAGCTCTGTGATTTTATCAATCAATAAATAAGAAAAGGCACATATATAGACATGCGATCCATCAAAGGCAAGCCGTGGCTTATAGTTTTATCAATCAATAAATTTAAAAAAGGCACATATATAGTAATATAGACATGCAATCAATCAAGAGTCCTGCTACATGGACTAACTCATGGATAGGACTTTTTGTATTCACAATTTCACATGGTGGTGGCTTGCCTTTGATTGATTGCAAGTCTATATATGTGCCTTTTTTAATTTATTGATTGATAAAACTACATAGCTTTGTTGTGGCTATATATGTGTGCTGTGGCTTCAACTTTCAACGTTTTCCTCAAATCTCATTGACGGGTCACGGGGGTGGTTGTGAATTATTTAAGCCACGGCTTGCCTTTGATTGATCAAAAAGTCTACATGGACTAACTCAGTTAGTCCATGGTTCTGTCCATGTAGCAGGACTCTTGTGAATAATGTCAGCTTTACAGGAAAGAGTCCCTATTCTCTTGCACTATAGAAACTAATGACGCTTGTGGGCCCCATCTATAATGTCAATCAAAATAAATGCTACCTGAAATGCCAATAATTGATAACATGTGTTCCACTCGTGCCCATGGCGAAGATAGAGCTTAGCGTTTTACATTTGTTACTAAAATAGAGTCGTTTATATTTGTTATACTTTTGGAGTTGGAGTCCATGAGGCCTTTAAATGGGTTGGCTACGGTCCAGATTCATGGAGAATTCAGAATCGAACCGTTGATGAGGAGATGAAACCCAAATCAAAACCGAATCAGTTTTCTGGTTCTGAAATCAGAACTAATTCAATTATTTGAAAAAAAAAAAAAACTAATTTTGAAGAGGAACCAAGGTGGGTTTTGGGTATACGGGCCGGAATCAAGGTGAAATCGAAACATGACTTGTTTGGATCACGAGTTAAAAAAAAAAGGATCTATGTTCGAACCTATTTATTTATTGGAACCTAAATAAGGATGTAAATTCAGTTATTAACGGATCGAAACCTCCGTGTAATCAGAGAATCGGAAATTCATTTATTTCCCTAATTCGTGTCATCTTGCCACATTTAGAACCTACTCATAATCTTCTCATTCCCAACGGTTTGTGTAAGATTCATTTCTTAGTTATTTGAAAGATGATTTTAATTTTTAGTCCGATGAAGAGAATTTATCTATGTGGCCTAATCCAACAAGAGACTTCCAGAATCTATGTAAATGCGAGATTGAAACCATTTGGTATTAGCAGTTGTTATTGAAATAGGGAAATCAGGACTGTCCGATCATATTTGCCATGGCTTTCTTCTTATTTGGCCTTCCATCTACGGGGTCTTACGTTGTAATCTCTAAAGGGTCCGTTTGGGAAGAGGGGGGAGGGAAAATTTTTTTGGGAGGTGTTTGGGAAGGAAGGGGGGGGTCTGTGTACGGCAATTTTACCCCCAAAACCGGGGGAAAAATTATGAAATTGCCCTTTGTGAAACTTTTGTCTTTTTCAAATTTTTACAAAAGCAAGGGTATTTTCGTCTATGTCTCTCTACCTCACAAACAACAAAATAATACTTTTTTATTTTCTTCCCTCTACTTTTTCACTTCCCAAACAAGAGGAGGTACAATTAATTTTCCTTCCCCTCCCCTCCCCCCTTCCCAAACACAGCGTAAAAGGTGGGCCCTAATTGCTATAATTATTAAAGATGATCTCATGTTCAAAATCACAAAAAGGTGGCCCCACTTTATAATTTCTGAAGGTGGGTCACATGTTTACAATCATAAATATTTTATTCTTTTTTGACTAAAAATAAATATTATTTCGAAGGGGTGTTGGGATTATTAAAAATGATTTTTGAAGGCCAACATTAAAAGACTGAAAATTCATGTAATAGAGTGTGTGTGTGCACGCGCGTGCGCGGGGGGAGGGGGGAGGGGCGGGGGGGAGCCACTACCTACGCCCCTGAGTACACTCATTGGAGAAAATATTCCGAGTAGTTGTGATTTTATTATAGTTACCTACGCATTCAATCTATATCATATGAGAGAGTTTTTCATGTTGCATGGACTTTCCTTGAAAGATTCATTTTCCTTCAAGCATTCACTTCTTCATCTCTTCTATTAAAACCCACCCATTTTCATTCAAAATCACTCGAAATTGCATAAGTATCTTATTTCTTTAGGTTAAAGATGAAAAGAAAATCAACTTTGTTTTTTGAATTATGGGTATCATAAAACATCAAAAACGCAATAAACATCTTTTTTCTTAAAAAAAAATTTCTCTGCTTTGTTTTTTGGTACATAAAAATAGTATTTCTTATAATCTATAATAGTTATAAAAAGATAAATTAAAGATATAATTATAATTTTTTTTTTAAAAGTAGACTTCAAGGTATATGAAGAAAATTATTGTAAGGACTTAATTTATATCTATAACTCTCCTACCTGTAAAAATGACATGGTGAGTTTCACGTTCGAGTGTTCAATTTATCTATCAAAAACAGATTAATTTGGCTTGGCCCAATAAATGCATTAGCCACAAATATAGATAGTGCTGCATATTAAGAGAAGTCAAAACAAAAACACATCTCAACTCCATCTACGAGTTTTAAAGTATAACTGGCAAAGCATGCCCGCGCTGGAGCCCGGGCCCAGAAATAAAAACACGTCCAATTTATGGCTATTTTATGAGATATTATTTAATGAGAAAATAAATATAAAACAAACAAATATATCATTTATTACAGTTCAAAGCATGGCCAGCCCGACATTTATACATAGTAAATATTATTTTTTATATAAATGAGTATGAAACTTCAAGTCTTATGTAAATCAACATCAATGTTTATGTATTTATTTTAGTAATTTCAATTTTATTTCAAGTTGAAAACCCTAAAAGCCCATAAAGTCTCTTTTAATTTATATGAGCAAATTTAAAATATATAAGATTAGGATGGGCATGTGGGCTAGCTCGTGGGTGGCACTGCCTGGCCTAATTGGGGTACGGCACGGCACAGTTGGGCCGATCTGAAAGTGGGCCATGCTTCTTTGACAAAAGTTCAAATCTTATCTTTATTTGAGAATTACTGGAGGTCTTTATATCTTCTTATAAGAATCCCTTTTGTTTTTATATTTTCTTAAAAATAACTTGGAAACATTTCACTTACCGCGGAACGGGCCAAAATCTCATTTTGATGCTGGGCGCTACATACGATAATTTTGGACTTGAGTAGTTTGGATTTCACAAGTACACATCATGGATGAATAAAAAAGGTAGAAAGAAAAGGTCGTCGATCAAGATTTGACATTTTTTTTTTCCGAACTGAGAACTTGGGTGCCTTGCAAAGTTGCAATATAACTTGCTGTGAAATTGTATGTATATTACAATTTTTTAAAATTGTAATAAAGTCAATATTACAATAAAAAGAAGATAAAATCAAAACAAGCCTGCTCTAAGCCCGGGCCCAAAAATAAAGATTATTTAATTTGGGGCACCTTTTGAGGTACTAATTAATGAGAAGAAAAAGAAATCTAAAACAAAAAAAAACACCATTATTGATAAAATACAAAAAAATACCATTATTGATTTTATATATTAAAATTTAAAATATTTTAAAATATCTTAAAATTTGGGTTTCAAGTGAGGGAATTAAAAAAAAAATCTTTGTTAGAGAAATTTTATGAAAAGATATTAATACAACCATTGGAAATCCCTAAAATCCCTCTATGAACTCAAAACCTATTAAGATTATTGATTTGATATTCTAGCAAGATAAAATAAATGCAATATTAAAATCGAAGTCAAACAATCAATTGCAAAATTGCATGTGGCACCGTCTTTAGGAATATGAGGCCCACTTTAAAAAAGTTTAATGTATGTGGAGCTCATATGTATAAATCACTAACAACGATCCACTTTTAAAAATCACAAACATTAAGGGTTTTCTAACCATAATAGATATATTAAAATTCTAAATCCACCTAAAGAAGACTCATTTTAACTTGGTTGGATAGAGTTATTGAGCAAGGTGGGTTTGTTCATCTGGACTCTTTAATCACCAATCCATGGGTGTTTGGCCGACCAAACTTTCCCCCTTCTTTTCTAAAAAAGTAAATTAGGGAGAGATCCCTCGGTACCGTGTTATAAAGTCTCTAGTATAGAGACTTAATGTTTAAGGCCTAGAGTCCCTTGTGCATGGTATTAATCTAGGCGGTGGTCCATAAGCATGTGACATCAGATTTTTTATGACTCATTTGCCCTTCTAACCAATTAAATGACTGTGTGGTCCCTAAGCATGTGACATCAGATTTTTTATGACTCATTTGCCCTTCTAACCATTTAAATGGGCGTTATGCAATTTAAATCTGGGTTTTAGCTCCAACTCACTGTCTTTCCCTGATTATTTTTCAATTTAAATGTAGTAAGATGAGTTTTCGATCAAAATTTAAGTTGTAAATTGGAGGGAACGGCAATTGATGAAATTTTGCCTAGCGTGGCTTGCTTGGTGCTGCTTTTTTTGGCTGTCCACATAAATATACAACTCAGATAAATTGATATCAAACTCATCACAGTCCAAAGTAAAGTCAAATAAAATCATAACAAATTTATTTAAATTCACTTCAAACACAGATAATTTCATATTAGATTCAGATAAATTTTTATTAAAGCTAGATAAATTCAAACTAAATCTAGTCAAACCAAACCAAATTTAGTTAGATAATCTCATATCAAATTGACATAACTTATTTTGAAACTGGTTATGATTTCAAACACAGATAAATTCATATAAACTCACGCCAAAGTCAGATAAGTTGACATCAAAGTTAGATAAATTCATAACAAACTCAGATAAATTCACTTAATTCGTATGAAACTCAGATTAATTCAAAGCAAACACAAATAAATTCATATCAAACTTAGATAAATTCATACCAAACACAGATAATATCATGTCAAAGTCAAATAACATTATGCCAAAGTCGGATAACACATACAAAACTCATATAACACATACATCAAAGTTAGATAAATTCACAGCAAACTCAGATACATTCATTTAATTCGTATCAAACTCAGATTAATTCAAAGTAAAAATAAATAAATTCATATCAAATTTAGATAAATTCATACCAAATACAAATAACATCATGCCAAAGTCAAATAACATTATGCCAAAGTTAGATAACACATACAAAACTCAGATAACACATACAACAAAGTTAGATAAATTCACAGCAAGCTCAGATAAATTTACTTAATTCGTATCAAACTCAGATTAATTTAAAGCAAACACAAATAAATTCTGATCAAACTTAGATAAATTCATACCAAACAAAGATAACATCATCCCAAAGTCAAATAATATTATGCCAAAGTCAGATAACACATACATCAAAGTTAGATAAATACACAGCAAACTCAGATAAATTCACTTAATTCATATCAAACTCAGATTAATTCAAAGCAAATACAAATAAATTCATATCAAACTTAGACAAATTCATACCAAACACAGATAACAGCATGCAAAAGTCAAATGACATTATGCTAAAGTCAGATAACACATACAGAACTTAGATAAATTCACAGCAAACTCAAAAAAACTCATTTAAAACCAAGTTGAATACATTTTAAAGTCAAATAAAATCATGTGAAATTTAGTTAATTTCATATCAAACTCATTATTTCATAAGAAACTCAGATAAACTCAATAAAAACTTAGAGAAAATCATTTCAAAGTAAGTCACATAAATTCATTTGAAATCTTGTTTAATTAATAACAAACAAAGTTAAATTGAAATCAAACTTAGAAAAATCTTGTAATATACAGATAAACTCATTTAAAGTCATGTTTAATTGATCATATGCTAAGATAACTTTACATAAAGCTTTGATAAATACATATCAAAGTCAAATAATATCATATCAAGCTCAGATAAATTCAAACCAAAACGTAGATAAACTATGTCAAACTCAATTAAGTTTAAGTCAAGATGATTCGATTGCCTGAGGTCACTGATGAGTTGATTTTGTTTTTTTCTGTAGTTCCTTCATCTTTGATTTCAGAATCTTAATTTTGCTTAGATTTCGGAGTATATGACGGAATATTTTAAAGCAATGCCTGTTTGGTGAGTATAGAGTATATAAAGAGAGGGCATTTTTGTCTTTTTGATTCATTAAATGTTAAAAGGGGACCGCTGCCTCTATGAGAAAATGACCTGGACCACATGCTATAAAACATACTGTTGAGTTGAGGGACCTTCAACCAAATGCCCCTTTATAAAACCCATAAATAAAGGGCTTTTAAGTTAAAAAACAAAAGAAGATGGCCACTTTCCTTTTCAACGTCTCCTTCCCTCTTTTCTCTTCCTTCTTCCATGTATTTAATGATTGTAAATCGTCTTTCTGACCGACATGAGAGCCCAAGTACCTAGAACTGCAAAAAAAAAAAGGAGCCCGGAATATCAGAAATCCAGAAAAAATCTGAGCAAAAAACATCGGTGGATGTCTCTAAAGCACACAGGCTTCAGAATGTCTGAGAGCTGTCATTGATGATAAGAGAAGAGATCGTGTCATCACAAAAATCCGGGAGGTAGCCTGGTTTCTATCCTGTTGGTGGGTCTAATTCTATCAGCAGCAGCTGCCAATGTGTCCCTTAGAAACAAAGACCTTGCAGTTGCACTTGAAGAGATGAAGTCTGCCCATTTTTTTGCCTTTGTTATGCTGATTAGAATGATGAATTACAGCATACCATGCAATATTGCTTTCTTGATGCCGAATGACCGGATGCCATCAAATGTTTCAGTGCTTGAGAATGCAGTCTCAGAATTCCTGGTGAGGCATTCCATCCCTATGCCATTGCTCTTTGATTACCTGGACCAATTCCCCACTGGATCCATCATTCCTACTAATGAGCCAGGGACAGGGTTCAATCTTATAGATCACCTTTATGTTTGTTGAGCACAAGGAATATCTACAGGAGTTAGATATATGTCAAGTTCTACGAAGTTAAATATGCCAAGTTAAAATTTCTTGAAGTTATTTTTTATATGTAAATTTGCATGATGTTTGGTGAAGGGCCGTAGGCCATTGAAATGTTTTCATGGTTTCTATCCGTCGGTGTTAAGTAGAATTTGGCATTCATTTAAATAAAGCAGTATCATGAATTTATTTTCTATACGTAAATTCGCATAAAGTTTGGTGAAGGGCTGAAGGCCTTTGAAATATCTTTATACTAGCACCAAACGCCCGTGCTAAACCTGGGCCAAAAGTAAAAATATATTAGAAATTTAATAATTATTTTAAAATATTATTAAGATAAAATAAGTCTAAAAGAAAGAATTGAATATTAGAATCTTTTAACATGTGACGAAAATAAATATAAAATGAGAAGTAAACTTACATAACATAATGCCCTCTTGAATTTAAAGCATTGACTATTACACAAATATGAATGTGTGTCTATATAGGGGCAGCTCTCTTAAGCACAAGCTTATGTTAAGGTAAGCTCAAGTTTGTGGTGGGGCCCACCTGGCGACCCACATGGGGGTAGTGATGTGGGGATTTCAAGGATTCACTGAGACCCTTCTCTTTGCAAAAAAATAGTCTCAACCGTGGTTTCTACCATCTCCATCTAGCCTCAAAAGTTTAATGGTCAACAATCCATTCGGATCGGTACACAGTCGATCAAACGGTCCAGTAAATCCGGATATGACCAAAAGCAAATGGACATGTACAATTTAGGGAGGTCGTGTGTTTGGTCCATTTGGATGGACCAAAAGGTGGGCCCCACAAGCGTAAGCTTACAGAATTAAATTGAGAGGTATGGTGCCCAGGCTAAAAAAATATAATGAAACATGTGATTCTTTTATGAGATATTATCGGAAAAGAACATATTTTATAGAAATAAATAAGTATTTTATATTTATTATATATATAACTTTAATAAAAAAGAAAAAATAACTTGGTGGGGTCACATGATGTAACATCTAACGGTGAGCCTCATATCCTAATTCCTTCGAGGTGTGTCCAATTGGACAGTGAGACCTTACTGATGTGTCATTCCGAGGATCTTAGTGGGGTCACATGATGTAACATCTAAAGATATGCCCATATCCAAATATCTAAAGGTGTGTCCAATTGAATATTTGGTCAGTTGATGTGGTGTTCCAAGGAGCATTGGTGGGGTCACATGATGTAATATTTAAAAGTGAGCCTCTTATCCTAATTCATTAAGGTGCATCATGATGTGTTTAAAGGTGGCCTTATTTGTCTGGTGTTTAACTTGAAAGAAATATCCCACGGTATTATCAACTTCTTGGTAGAAGTGGAGAAAGGATAAGTGTGATAAGGATGGAAGAAGTTGTTTAGAGAAATTATAGGAGTTATGGTAAAGATGTGAGTTTGTTAAGATTTTGAATAAAATGGAAAGATTTAGGGAGGTGATTTGGAAAAGATAATTGAAATGGAGATTTAGGGAGGAGATTTGTTTTAGATGAGTGTGGTGGCCCACTTTTTCTTATATATTTCTTTGAAATGAGATACTTTTTAGGGATGAAGTGGCACCCCTCACAGCTCACCTCTCACACCGAAAGCTCTATGTAATTTTATAAGTATTTTTCTAAAAGGCGAGACTTTTTAGGGATGATGTGGCACCCTTCACAGCCCACCTCCCCCTTTGCTTTAATATATATAATTTTCTATCACATTTTTTTACAATGCTTTGAACAGAATTTGTGACTATGAAAAGTTTTTGGGTTCGAGATCTCTAGATTGGTTTACTCAAATAATCAAACAAAAGTGTGCAAATAATAAAAACTATGCAGTGGAAGTAAAACTCAAGCACACACCATAAGGACACCAAATATAAGGTGGAAAACCCTAATCGGGTAAAAAACCACCGATCCAACCTAGATCAATAATCAAGCACTATGAATCTCGTAATTACAAGAAACTCAGATTTCCTTCCTCGATATCCCCTACCTAAGGACTGAAGTTACCATGTGTCGCTTCACGTTTCCATGACTTCACACTGCTGATTGCAACAGACTCAATCCAGCACTTGACTCCTCAAATCTTCTACGCAGGAAGACAATCTTTTACAAATGATGCAGAAGACTTTGGCTCTAAAGAACTTGTCAGCACAACTCTTTAATAAATCTCTAGAAAAGAATTCTCTCAATTAAATCTCTAACTCAGCACTTTGAGAGGTGAGGTGTGTCTTTATAATAGCCCTTGAATCCTTTAAATAGCCTTTGGGACGTGCTTAAGGTTACCTAATTAGATTAGGATTAAAACCAGTAGTTTGAGCACAATTAGAATAATAATTTCTAATTTTCTCGGACTCTGTGCGCCTTGTCCGCTTAAGCGAATGAGGTACTGTGACACGATCGCTCGAGCGAACCAAATAATGGCTCGAGCGTCATGCGTTCTGTGTTGCACGAAACCTGAGGCCTTGTCATTCAATAGAGTGTATGACTTTTTATCTAATCCAAAAACAACCATCAAGTCACACTCAAACTGATGAAGTACAACCACGTGATGGCAAGAGGCAACTAAACATATGATGGCATCTTTACAATTTTCCTTATGGTAGTCCACACGAGTTCACAAAAGGAAGCTCCATATAAATCCTGTAGCCATCTTTCTTGGAGAGTACATTTTTGGTCTTCCATCTTCAGAGTCCTTTTTTAAAATAAAAAATACAACTTAAGAGACACAGAGTTTTGTCCAACCCATGAATTTAGCCAACACTCAAAATCCTAACAGACCACGAGCTATTTGTTTGGCTTAATTATCCCCGCTGGTTTGTCCCCGGCCAAGGATATTTGCAACATTGACGACCTTTAGTTCATAGAAAGGCTAATGTCCAAACCACAATTCCCCCTCCCCTTCTTTTTCTTGGGTAATCAAACAAAAAGGCCTACATAAGCCAAATCAGACTCAATTTAGAAGAGAGGACTAAAGTAAGAAGAATAGTAGATAGGCCTAATGGGGAAACCCTAAAATACCCAAGACCGTAAAAGAGATAAAGCTCAGCACACGGTCGAGGCACATGCATGTGAAAATAGTGATTTTGACAAATATGATTATATATTTCACATTTTCCTAATTCATATGTAACAGGATGGGGAATCAAGATCCTAGTGTTTTCCCATGCTCAGTTCTCAAAGCCATCAAGCGTGAAATGAGTAGGAGCATATAATCCTTATTATTTGATATCCAAGTTTTTGGAAGATATTTTGTTGTTTTGAGTCTTCGCCAAAAGGCCAAGAAAGGTTTTTGAATCTAGAAACATTTCCATAGATCTAAATAGGACCGCCCCATTGTTTTGTTACGTTTGGTAAGTCTGAGATTATGCGGGTTAATTTGGGGATACTTTGTTTTGATGTCTTTTAACAGTTTTTTGTTTTTTTTTTTGGGGCTTCAGCCGGAGGTCCCTCAAAGTATGACTTTGTTGCAAACAGTCCACAAAAAAAAAAGTCATAGAGCCAAAGGTCCCTCCCACACTTTTTCATACCTGAAATGTTTAATTTACCATTTCTTTAAATCATAACTCATGATTGGTGGGATATCTCATTAATAATGGCCAACTAACATTTAATTGCCCACGATTAATGGAAACCCCAGTTTTTCAAATAAATTCTAAAAACACACAAATAAATTTCAAAATAACGAAAATAAATTTTAAAAAATAAAATAATTTCAAAAAATGCAATAAGTTTTTAAAAAATAATATATAATCAAATAACGCAAATAAATTTAAAAAGATGCAAATAAGTTTCAAAATATCCAAATAAATTTCAGAAAATATAAATAAATTTCAAAAGATTCAATAAGTCTCAAAAGATCCAAAGAAAATTTCAAAAAATGCAAATAAATTTAAAATAACGAAAATAAATTTTAAAAAATGCAATAATTTCTAAAAAACGCAATAAATTTGAAAAGATACAAATAAATTTCAAAAGACGCAAATAAATTTAAAAAACGCATATAGATTTCAAAAAATATAAATAAATTTGCTAAAAAACTCAGATAAATTTGAAAAAAAAATCAGATAAATTTACCAAAAACATAAAAAAAATATGACAGAAAATAGATAAATTTGAACAATACTCAAATAAATTTGATAAAAACTCAGATAAATTTGAACAAAATTCAGATAAATTTACTAAAAACTCAGATAAATTATGAAAAAAAAAACTCAGATAAATTTACCAAAACACAAAGAAATATGACAGAAAACAGATAAATTTGAACAACACTCAGATAAATATGACAAAAACAGATATATTTGATCAAAAGTCGGATAAATTTGATAAAAACTTAGATAAATTTAACAAAAGAGATAAACAGAGCAAAAAACGATCACCGGGGAGATGTTAGTCTTCCACGGAATTTGACAAAAGACAAAAACAAAGCCAAAAAAGATGAAAACAGATCCTCTATTCTGTCTGCAATCCGGAATCCTTCCGAGATCAATCTACTTTCCCTTTGGTTTCTTTCGCTGCTTTGACGTTGAAGAGTGGAGAATGGAGATGGTGAAACGGGTTGAACCTGGTCAACTCTGGCTGTTGACCGTATTGCTGGCGTGACTCTGCTGAACTGGGCTTTCTAAACAGGGTTGAGTCAAACTGACCTGGAATTGATCCGGAATCGACCCAGCTTGAACTGTTCTAGTGAACAATTAGTTGTCTT
Source organism: Litsea cubeba (assembly GCA_012931725.1). Classification (NCBI taxonomy): domain Eukaryota; kingdom Viridiplantae; phylum Streptophyta; class Magnoliopsida; order Laurales; family Lauraceae; genus Litsea; species Litsea cubeba. The sequence goes on from CM022944.1 coordinate 134,092,911, forward strand.
CTTCGCAGCGACAGCCGAGCCTCAAGCTGCTTCTTCGATCTCGTTCACTAAGATCAATCCTGAACTTTCATGCTGCTCCGATATCCTCTTCACCTCTGCCAACGAAAGCGGGCCGGCTAATCTCCTCTGACCAATCAAGGTTGTGGCCCACTGCTGTGATCAGGCTATCATATGCAAAACCGACAAACGTTGTCTTCTCCGGTTCGAACTGCACAGAGATTTGTGCGTCTTCTCCGATCAAGCAGTCGTAGCCCACTCTGAATTTCAATCCGGAACTGAGAAACCAGATCCTAGGAGAGGTCCTCTTTGTTTGCTTCAGAAAACGAAGATCAATGAGAGGTCCTCTCCGGTTGCATCGGGGATCGATTTGCTGGGGAATGAAAGAACCCCCATGAAACAAAACTTGGCAAGTACCATTTCTCAAACCGATACTAAATTCTTCAGTGTTGATGTTGAAAAGGACGCCTTCTTCTTCTTCGTGCAGAGATCAGATCAAGATTCGAGCGTGGCACACCTGCTTGATTAGAATACCTATGATCGTCGATCTGCAACAGTACCGGAACCCTCCTTTTTTCTGTTTACTGTGTAGCGAATCAAGAGATTCAGATGATCTCTTCTTCGGGATTAAACCCAATCTCGATCCTGATCCTGATCCTAACCGCTACTGATGCCAATTGAAGTCCAAAAGAAGAGGGATAATATAAATTTAAAATTTGAAATTTCAAAAATTTATGCCTAAAATGGTTGAAAGGGTAAAACAGTCCTAAAAAATGCAAACGTGTGGGTTCAAGGACCTATGGCTGCAAACAGTCTAGCTGAGCGGACCATATGCCTTAATAAGTTTTTCCTTTGACTGGAGGTTGGATACATTCACTTATAGAGACCTTTCGCTAATTTTGCCAAAAAAATTCACCCTGGAGATCCAAATGTTATTAAGAAATGAGAAAATAGAAATAGCTGATTGGGTCTTTTGATTATCAGTCGAATCAGTGGGATTTTTCTCCCAACCCAATGAGTATCCATTGCATGATTTTTATATATAAAAGGAAAGGTCACTCATAGGCTTCAATGTTCTTTTACACACCATGAATCTAACAATATATATATATATATATGTCCTAAATAAAAGCCCCCACGTGGTGAATAGTTAAAATCAGGATTATCCAGATTAGCTGATCATAATTCGAGGTTTGTGGTTCAATATTGGTCAAGGTTTGCTTCATATTGGTGATCCCGTCTACAAGAATGTAAGTTGAACTTTCCTACTCATTCAATTTCTTGGAATATAACGAATCTTGATTAGATTAGCCACCATTTAGAATCCACATATTTGGTACTGAGACGTCATGTGTTATTATTTGTCATTGGATGTAGCTCATCGATGCACATCATTATGGTGTAGTGTCCGCCCCTACATGTAAAAGTAGAGGGTACTAATCAACCAAGTATAAGACACGAGTTCTCTTCAATCTTCATCAATTAAAAATATCTCTCATGGTAGGATTTTGGATTTAGGATCTAACATAATTACAAAGAAAAGTTAGATCTATTCATTGGTGCAAGCTATCTGATTTAAGGATGATGAAATATCAAAATGAAGACTTTATTTACCATTGACTTCATGGCTCTAAATGGGATAGCTAGAAACATGGCCAATAGACTCGATTTTTCAGTAATGCTTTATACTTGTAGATCATAAATCCCTCTAAATGTTTGGCCGGTTAATTGAGTTTTCTCTTGTGATTAAATGTTTTAATTCAACGGTGCTTGTCCAAGATCTCCCTTCATCTTAATTGGATCTTGCCTTGGGTTTACATATACAATTTATTGGCTCTGGTCTTTCACGGTCTAATATTGGTCTCCGACAGGACACTTTCAGTCCCATCTTTTTTTTTTTTCTTACTTTTCCTAAATGCTAATGGTTTTTTAATTGTCTATCATATCTTCAGGCAGTACCGGAGAGGAAAATAACATACCAAAGATGAAGCCAGTGGCGACGACACGGGGAGGAAAATCGATCTTAAACCATGCTTTTTACGTGGCTGCAACAAGTGTAGTGATTGCTATTGGTGCTTCATTAACTTAGCGTGCTACTACACTCAGGAAGAATGTTACACCTATTGTGTTTAAATATTTGTAATACATAATAATAATGTTGTATTTGTTACAACTTTACAATCACTACTAGAGATTAGAGCATTGGCGCAGCAAAAAGCGGGCGGCCGCCCGTGGCGGTCGCAAATAGGCTCATTAGCGACCGCCACAGGCGGTCGCTAATTCCCTATATACATATCACCTCCCGAAACCCTTTTTTCTTCACTTTTCCCTTCCCCCTGTTTTTTCCCCTGCTCCCGCGCCAGCTTCCATTTCGCCCTCGCCCTCTTTTTCTTCTTCTTCTTTTCCAATCTGCAGAAAGAAAGAAGAAGAAAAAACCATCCATAGATGGAGAAAAAGCAAGGGTTTTTTTCGGCCCTGAAGGACGAAGTGGTGCGGGGGCTATCTCCGGCGAGGTCGAGAGCGAAGAGTCCGGCGAGGAGCGCCTAGCCGCTCTCTGGGTTGTTGAGGCGGCGGAAGAACCACGTGGTTGCGTCGGAGCCGTTGATCGCGAGATCCGGGAGCTTGAGGCCGATGGGGGAGACGCTGACGCCGTTGATGGAAGGGCCAGATGCGAAGGGTGTGATGGAGGAGGGGAAGGGGGAAGAAAGAAGGGTAGGGGGCATTGGATGAAGGGGCAGCTGTCGAGAGCTCCGTCTTCTTCTTCCTCTGCTGCTTCTTCTGCTTACAGAAGGTCGGATCTCATTTCTCTCTCCTTAGCCATGGCCGAAACCGGAGTCGGATCAAGCACCGCATACCCTCTCCAGGCCCGCGTCGCCATCGTAACCGGCGCCTCCCGCGGCATCGGCCGCACCGTCGCCCTCCACCTCGCTTCCCTCGGCGCCAACCTCGTCCTCAACTACGCCACCAGCTACGCCCAGGCCGACCTCCTCGCCGACGAGATCAACTCCTCCCCCTCCCCCTCCCGCGCCGTCTCCGTCCAGGCCAACGTCTCCGTCGCCGCCCAGGTCAAATCCCTCTTCGACCAGGCCGAGTCCGCCTTCTCCGCCCAGCCCCACATACTCATCAACTGCGCCGGCGTCCTCGACCCCAACTACCCCACCCTCGCCGCCACCGCCGAGGAGGACTGGGACAACATCTTCGCCGTCAACGTCAAAGGCGCCTTCCTCTGCTCCAAGGAGGCAGCCAACCGCCTGGTGCGCGGCGGAGGTGGGCGGATCATCTGCTTCACGACGTCGTTGGTGGGGGCGCTCGGCCCTGGGTACGCGGCGTACACGGCGTCAAAGGCTGCTGTGGAGGCGATGACGAAGATACTGGCGAAGGAGCTGAAGGGGACCCAGATCACGGCGAATTGCGTGGCTCCTGGACCGATCGCCACCGACATGTTCTTTGCCGGGAAGACTGAGGAGGACGTGAAGAGGGTGGTGGATATTTGTCCGCTGGGGAGGTTGGGGCAAACGGAGGATGTGGCCCCACTGGTGGGATTCTTGGCTACTGATGCTGCAGAGTGGATCAATGGACAGGTGATTCGGATCAACGGTGGATATGTTTAGTTGCATTTTATCTTATCAAAACTTTTGTTCTTCAGAGTAGTGAGTTTTTTGTTTCTGGAAAGTAACAGTTTGTGAAATGCAGGTTTTGAATTGTAAAATTCGCAAATAATGCCGGATCTGTGGAAGTTTTTTTTATGAGGCCTGTTCTACTTTCATAACTATTTTTTTTTGGAATTATTGTTAAATTTGTAGATTTAGCAGAGAATCATTTTTTCTGTATTTATACCTTTTACTTCATTTTTTTTTATAATTTCTAGAACAAGGCAATTTTGACTGTCATTGTTTCCGGCATCCATCTGACAGTTGACTTTCAAGTATTTTTGGAATTTCATTTTGATGTAGTATTTAGGTTATCAACATCCTGCATTCAGATACTATGCCAGTTTTTTTTTTTCCCATTCCGTATTTCTCAACTCTGCATTTACTTATTGTGACCCTTTGGCTAATTGGTTCCTCTCTTTTTGTGGGTGTATTCAATCTAAAGAGGTTTATTCACAGTTTTTTTTTTTTTTTAATATTGTTCCAGGTCTTTGTGGGTTTTCATGATATTGCTAAGGATTCCAGTTCATCATTCAGAGCCTGAGATCTGAGAGCTTTCTGTAGCATTGGAAAGAAATGTCAGGTGTGAGATTAACTATTTTGAACCTGTTATAGTTTTTTTTCACCGTTATTAATTTAATGGGATTCTTCTTATTTGATCAAGTGGGCTTCTAGTACTATCCATTGGAGATTCATCAATGTTTTGCTATTAGTATGTATGCTTTTTGGGTTGATTTTCAGTTGATGAATTATAATTGCAAATTAGTAATCAAGCTTAATGATGTGTGCATTATTGTTGTCTATGGTTGGAGAATGAACCTGTTAGAAGATAAAAATTGGTGGATTGTACTAGAAGCTTGTTTGGTGTGTCAGTTTTGCTGTTATTGTTGGCTAGTCCCCATCAAGTACTTTTTGTCTCCCACCAATCCAATAAAATTATAAACCATGATTTGATATTATACTAGCTGTGACATCCATATTAAATCCATATTTGCCATCCAAATACTACTGACATGCTCTTTATGATTCATCATAATACCCTTGAATGGAACTTATGCTTCTTTTCATACGCTCTTACTAGCTAGTCAAGCTGAATACTCAGAGATGATGTGGAGATGATGTACTGGCTATGTGTTCAGAGAAATTAAAATAAAGTAATGATAGCTTCACCAACTATGTGGACTTCTTGAGTATGTAGGGGTAGTTTTTTACTTTTTAATCCATTAATATTGAGGGGTAGTTTTAATCCATTCTTTGTATCCATTAATAGGTCTTCTTCAATGGAAGACTGTTGTTTTCTTTAATGTCTCCATCTTTAGTGAAAGACTGTTGAATGGCATTTGTCGGTGATAAGCTGTTTTAAAAGTCGATATTTCTTGAAAGAGGGCATCGCATGTTAATCAAGTTGTAGTGGTCTTTATCCTTGTACTTCCATCCTTGGTTCACCTATAGTTAGGAGCTGACTTCATTTCTTTTGCTTCTCTTTTGGCATAGCATACATCATCTTGTTCTTTTTGTCTACTTTTGATGCACTTTTAAAGTGTTCACGTTTTCATTTCATGTGATGCAGATAGAAAACCTTTGCAAAGACATGGCGGAAGGCTTGAGCACAATGAGACATACTGTGGTTCTTGCTATGGTGCAGAAATGGTATGTTTTCCAGTTTGCTTTATGTGCATTGTGTTTGGTTAGGTTTGGGTTGAGCACTATAAATAACATGTATAGGATCATCCCTAAATGGACCCATTTATCAATCGGGTTAAAATGTCAACACGAACCCAACCAATAAGTTAATAAGGGCTCAATCCGAACCCACAATGAACAGATTGGGTTTAGGTTGGATTGGTGGAATATAGTGTAATTTGTTGGGGTTTTTTTTTATTTTTTATGAAATGATAGCATTGGTTGTTAGCAAATGAATGCTCGTAGAAAAGAGATGACAATGCATGCTCGTAGAAAATTCAGGTTGAATGCTCGTCAGGGTTAATAAAAAACTCACTTTTCCATATTGAAAAGAGATGACAATGCATGCTCGTAGAAAATTCAGAATCCAAAGAACACCTATGCTTGGACTCGCCAATCTAGAAACACTAGGATCCACCATCCCACTGCATTCAATCTCTCGTGCTATATCATGTTTGCAGTCATATGGTCTGTAACTGAGTGACAGCCAGTCTCTTAAAGAACTTTTGCATGTGATGCTCATGCCCATGGTTTTATGATCCAGAGTGTTGAATGAAGAGACTCATTGTGAATTCTGGATGATATATAGATTGGAAAATCCTACCTACATGTTTTGGTCTAGGTAGTTGTTGCATTCTTCTATAAACCATCAGCTTACAGGCCAGCAAATGCAATTATAGGTTGTGATCTCCCAGATCTTCCAGTCTTGGAGGCTTTTGAAGATTTTCCATCTAGGGGTGGGGTCAATCAGATATGTGGTCTGTATCAATGAACCATGTATTATTGCATATAAGGGTTTGTGGTGCGAGACTTTGTAATCACTCAGCTAGAAGAGTTAATTGCTTTTGGAAAGTATTGTGTTCATTTTATCATCACAATTCCTCTTGACACTACCACAGGCAGCCATTGAATGACATCAGAATGGATTTTATGCAGATGGGAGGAAGAAATACCGTTCTTTTGGATGCTATAAGTTGGAGGATACCGTTGGTTAGTGACATACCTACTATAATATTTGGGGCAGATGTCACCCACCCTGAGAATGGAGAAGATTCAAGTCCTTCAATTGCTGCTGTATGAACAAACTATTTCTCCCCTCTAGTTCATCCATTAGAAATTTAATCACTTATTATAATGTGTTTGGCAATTTGACAAAGAATAGCCAGTGTGTTTACATAATGCATTTGACACTCCCATAATATACTGATCTGAATCTCAATCAGTTAATATTAAGCATGTTCTAAATCTCTGTGAAGAACTGTTTGGACACCATCTGAACTACACCTGCACTAAATAGGGGTGGTGCTGGTATGCATCATTGCCTGTACTTATTTTTGCAGATCTCAAAACATAAGAACTCTTTAACATATTGGGAGCCTACGTGAGATGGTGAAAATCACAAACTTCCCCAAAGAACATGCTTCCCAAAACTGCATTTTGATGAACTTCCTTTTAAGAAAAAGAAGACTGAAATTTTATTTTGGTGGAATGTGTGTGTGCGTGTTTTTTTTTGGAAAGATAAACTGAGTTGAAACTATGGCAACCCACAATGTTGTGGTTGCAACATTGAGTATTGTCTAACAGCCCAAATGCACCTTAATTTATTTCTAAAAAACTCTTATAAGTGAATGGTTTGGATTCCTACACACAACTGATATTTATGAAAAGGAGAAAACAAAGAAGTGTCCATCAATGTTCTTTCCATATTTTTACATGGTTGCATTCTTGAACAAGAGGGACTTATTGATCATATAAGGTGGGCAACTCCTCAAAACTCAAGCTGCTGCAAGGAATTCTGGATTCTGAACCAGAGGGGCACTTTGATTGATATTGTGGATGTACAGCAGCTGAATGGTGATAGGCTGGAAGAGATGATTGCTACATTTGGTGGGTTTGATCTTGTCATTGGTGGCAGTCCTTGCAATAATTTGACACTTAGATACAACAAAATGAGAAGACATTTAATATTTGACATAGTTAATTGACATGAGTATTGATTTTGAATCTCAGCTTGACTAATACTTGTATTTGCACTTGCAAGAGTGATAAATATCTGTGAAGACATTTAATATGCTTCATTTTTCAAAATTTAGTTTGAGTATTTTTATCTAGAAGCACAAGATGAGTACGTACGTAGGGAATAGAGGGTGTAGTGTGTTGGGGCATTGGGTTATTTATATGAAGTGTTTTTTTTGTCATGTACAGGTACTCAGCAGGTTGTAAAAAAAAATTTAAATGTCACACGTACAGTGGAGACTATGCCGAAATTTCGAGAAATCTTTTACATTAGAAATTTTTTTAAATGTTGTCAGGGGTGAAAATGGCTGGGAAATCTAACGGAGGGAAGAACAGAGGAAGAGCATCGAAAGATAATTCTAAGGTTGTGGCTGATGCAAATGGAGTGCAGCAGTCCAATTTGGGTGAAAAGCCAATTATTCTTGGAACAAAGGTTTTTCTTGCCTTTTCCCTACATAAGCTTTTCGTTAGTTTTTCATTCATATATACAACACCATGCATCACTGATTCTTATAGTTTAACCTGCCCTTTTATTCTGAGAATTTAATACTACAATAAATAAATAGTAGTTCATGCAAGTAAAGACAAAGGAAAGCCACCAATACAACTAACAGTAATTCTACATCAATAGTTTAATATATTAACATGAATATAATGCTATTAACAGTCTGTATTCTATACAAAGTACAAATGGTTGCACTCATTTGGGTAAGGCTTTGGATTTCAATGATTATGCAAATGATCATATGTATGCATGTCATGTACATGGAAATCTTTTACATTTGAATTTTTCTTTTTTTATTTTGGTGTGTTGGGTAGGTTCTGATGGTATTAAAACATGCCCTTTACGAAGGGGGTCCGGCGGTCGCTAATACTTTTTTAAAAAAATATTGAGTATTAGCGGCCGCCATTGGCGGTCGCTAATAATTTTAAATTTTTTTAAAAAATTAAAAAAAAAGTATTAGCGACCGCCATTTTTACCTTTTGCGACCACCAATGGCGGCCGCTAAAAGTGTTTATCAGTATTTAGAAAATAAAAAAAAAACATTAGCGACCGCCATTTATACCTTTAGCGACGGCTAATGGCGGTCGCTACAGGTGGTCGCGCGGTCGCCAATAGTTTTAGCGACGAAGTTTCCGCGGCCGATATTTAGCGGTCGCTAGGCGGTCGCTAAAGAGTATTAGCGACCGCCAGGTGACTTTTAGCGACGGCTAATGGCGGCCGCTAAAAGTCTGTTTTCTAGTAGTGAATAAATTAAAGCAGAATCTCATATATATATTCTCTAAATCTTTGATGCTTTTGCATTCTAGAATTGATAAATGGAAATTAGATTATATTCATATTTGAGGGTCTACTTAAGTCATACATTATTTATAACCCCATTTATATGTTTAAAAAATATTTTAAGCTTTTTATCTATTATACTAATGTGAAGGGTTTTTTTTTTTCAAGTTGATGCCAAATGTGGATACAACTATTGTTCTTTTATATATATATATATATATATATATCAAAACCTGACTCATTTACATCCCTCTGCCTATATTACACATGGTTTAGAATTTCATTACGTTCTGAATTGGGGCATTATTAAACATTCGAGATGTTTTTGTTAGTTTAATGTAGTCATCCAGTAACAATGAGACTATGAGAGTGTAGTCCAACCCTTACTTGTATTATAAGTGTTGGATAAAAAGGCCTTGAACAGACCGTTTATCACACTATCAATGGTTGGTTCATCTGATGCTGATAACATCTTTTAAAAGAGCCTTTATAATAAACAGCCAAAATACAATCAATTCCAACTTTCCTCTGTCCAACCCCTCATTTGGGAAGTAAATGGTTACTAAAATCAGATTTAAAGACAAACATGTACAATCATCAATGTATTTCGCACCCGAGCATTCACATAAAATCAATCCATACAATCAAAATCAAAGGGGTTTCCATCGGATCTGATGGCTGCGATTCCTCATCCTTGGTGGGCCTGATAAAAAATCGATGGTCATCTAATTCGTAACTGAGAGTCATCGTCCTAATTACTTGTAATCAACAAACCTTTATTGACCATCAGCGTTCTATTCCTCTCCTAAAAAGACCAAAAATCGATTGGCCGACAGGGGCCCACCTTTGATTTCCATATCTTTAAAAACTGAGAAATGGTGGCACCGTTAAGTGCTGACCGTTTGGGACCTCATTGGCAACTGCCTATCCGTATCATTATCAGGCGTTGGATATTCTTTAACGGTTTTTTGCCCCCCTCTTTAACAAATCGAAGATGGTGTGCTTTTTATATGGATGATTGAATAAAAAATCCTAATTTCATGCCTGTTTGAACCCAAATATATGTGTTGATTATGTGTCTGTTGGTGTATGGCTATTTCATCTCTCTCTCATGCAACTGTTGGTCAATAGAAAAGTTTGCAGCAAGAAATGCATAAAATTCCCAAAAGAGACAAGGAAAAGGTCAAACTGCAGTTTTTTCTAGAGGAATTTACCTGGTAGGGCCTCATAGGATCCTATACCACTTTGGAGGTATTGTATTTACCAAAGACACGGATAAGGCTCTACATGTGCAGTTTTTTTTTTTTTTTTTTTTTTTTTTTTTTTTTTTATCGTTTAGCGTATGGTCGATATCGACCACTTTTATGGTCGATATCGACCATTCTGCGGGAACCCAAATAAAAATTGGGTTTTTCAGGATGGAGAGGGGGGAGGAGGAGGAGGAGGGGGAGGAAGAGATGACGAGAGGGTCTGCTCATCTTCAAGTGGATGGCTATAATGATGCTATGTCTGCTATCATCCTTGTGGCTTGATTTACGGTGACCTGAAATGCACCTTCCCTGCATCCGTTAGGAACGGTTACAGTGATCTTCCATGGATGGGTGCTTTGCAATTTCTTGGCACTAGAACAATGCCAAATGCCATTGCTCAGTAGTATCCTTCTCTTGAAACCCAAGTTGAAACCATATCATGGCACCCATCTTAAATAGGAAAACTGTTTTTTTTCCCTGTGCAGCATCGCTCGCATGTACCTAAATTTTGAAACTGGGATGGCGAAGACAATGTCCCTTACGCTGCCTATTTTGATAAGGCACGCAAGGGTAAAAGTGAAGGTGGGAAGATAACTAATCCAAATGATCCTCAAGACAACCCCGATGCATTTTCTGACGATGTACCCCCAGTTCATGCTCCTCCATTTAGAACCACAGCTGATCCAGAGGTGCCATCTGCAGCAGTTGCCACAACGTTGAAGCCCAAGCACGAGCATCAGGCCAGCAGGGAAGATCGTGATGTCAGGCAATTTACCGATTCTCCAGCACGTCATGAGAATGCAGGGCTGTCATTGACATAGTGGTATCAAAGCGCAAGGTTCGCCTTCAAGGTGTTTGATAAAATTCTTGTGTGAACAATGGAATAAAGTTTGAACAAAATGGTTAGTTTAAATGGAAGAAATTATCATGTTTGGAAGGGTAAGATGGAAAACCTTCATTGATGACCATTCAAGAAAACTTTGGGCGGCTCTGGTCGAGCCAATCAAGAATATGGACGGACAATAGCTGGTCTGCAAGATAGCAATTGATAGAAAGAAAAGGGAAGCTGGGTGGAGGAATTTAGGAGCTGTCGGGTGCCCCGGCCAATCAAGAATATGGTGCGCCGGGCGGGCTCTCTTCATATGGGGGATTGGGTGGTTTCTCTGGCGGTAACCAGGTGTTGGGGCTTAGCCATTACAATCTGAACACACCTTTGCAATTTTCAATTGGTGGGCAGGGGCTGTCCTCTGTGGGGAACCAGGCACCATCATCATTGGGAGGTGGCAATGCTGTGGTTTTGGTGCCAGTTTGGGCGATAGTGCTGGTGGGTATGGTCCTGGTTTGGGTGGTGGTGCGGGGTTGGGTGGTGGTGCCTATGGTTGTTTGCAGTATGGTGCGCCTGGTCTTACTGGGTACAGTGGGAGCTCCATCTGGAGGGATGCACCAGGGTCGAATGGAATTGTTACTTTGTTAGCCGTTGTTGGTCGAATTGAATGATGATATTTAGGATTGCAGGGTTGAGGGTTGGGCTGGAAATTACTTATAGAAGTGAGAGAATGTTTCTATTGCACTTGTGGACATGTATACGAAATGCGACAACAATATTTTTGTGATGACTATTCTTGGGTAGGAAGGTGGACTATATCTTGTTCTCATTCTGCCTCAAATCATGATCCCCTAAAGAATTTAGCATACACTAAAATCCTTCATGAAGATGCAATGATCAGAATATGATGGTTGTCTTATATTCTTGTCAATACTCCTCTTTCTCAGTTACATGATGCTGACAAAGGGAAGAAGACATTGATCGTTGCAACACTGGTAAACAATTTATGGCCACAAAAGGCATCATCAATCATTCAGAACATGGTAGTTGAAGACCGAAATCATTTTCTACTTTCTTATGTTATTCTTATTTTTTGTTGTAATTGTTAAGTTTGGATTAAGATGTAGCTGCGAATGAGCGATGATAAATATACAGATTGCAATATGTTTGAGACTTAAACACTCCTTATAATAGTGTAGAGTTATTTCTGTTGTTTTGGAGCATGTTAATTTACAGGTTTTGTATCTCCAAACGGAGCACTGCTATGGACAGTCATCATTTTTTTCTTCTATTTTATTATGGTCGATATCGACAATAAAAGTGGTCGACACTGACAATGTCTGTAAATTTATATTTCAGTTATGTGGTCGATATAGACAATAAAAGTGGTCGACACTGACAATGACTGTAAATTAATGTTTCAGTTATGTGGTCGATATCGACAATAAAAGTGGTCGACACTGACAATGACTGTAAATTATGTCTTTCAGTTATATGGTCGATATCGATAACTATTATAGTCGATATCGACCACTTTTGTGCTTACTATACTTAATTGTGAGAAATTTGTTTCCACCATCATTTGGGTATAATCTGGATCACTAGAACCTTGGTTTTTAACATAGACATATTACATATATTCTTTGAAGTTTTTGGTCATTTTCTTAATATCTGAGTATGAGTACTTTCCTGCTCCAACTTGTAAGTAATGTATCATCAATTAATTTTGATAATGATTCGGGGTGGATTTGGAACGGGTGGGGGAAACCCACATCCCACACAATGTAATACAAATGTTCCATGTGAAAATCCCCATATGCTTGGAGACACATGTAACCATCCCCACTGCTTGAACACCCAATCTTCCAGTGATCTAAAAAACACCATACCACCGGATCCCCACAAAATCTCAATAACAAATAAAACCAAACAATCCCAGAAATTAAAAGAAGGGGAGCATAATTTCAACTAAAGCATTCGATTCAGAGATAACGAGACAATAATCAAGATTCAACAGAGTCACCAAACCCAACAGTTAAAAGGTTTATTATTGGAATGAAAAAACAAAAACCCTCACATCTTATCATTGTGTTCCAACAAACGACATCTCTACAACTCACTTTCTCAAACACCAGTCGAGCTTCGTCCATTCTCATGCTCTGCACATACCCAAAAATCATAGTGGTTTGAGCTACAACATTTTTATAAGGCATTTACTCAAGTAACTCCCTTGCTTCATCAAGCTTCCCGACACGAACAAACCCATTAATCGTAGTCGTCCACAACACAGAACTCCTCTCGGGCATTTCAGTAAAAAACCGATAAGCCTTTTCTATCTGACCATTCTGCACATAACCTGTGATCATAGCATTCCAAGCAACCACATTCCTCTCAGGCATCTGATTGAAAAGGCTCTTTGCCTCAACAATTCGACCACTCCGAGCATATGCACTTAAAATAGTCACCCAGAAAACCACATTGGGAGAATGTACTCTTTGAAAGAACTTTCATGCCAAATCCAAATCATAGACCTGAACATATCCATCAATCATTAAATTCCAAGAAACCACATCTTTCACCAGCATCTCATCGAAAAATTCCAAACCCAAACGCATCTCGCCATTTTGGGTATAACCGGCTAGCACCGAATTCCATGAAACCAAGTCCTTCACCGGCATCTCATCGAATAATCTACGGGCATCTCCAAACCTCTTGTTCTTAGTATAACCCGAAATCAACGCGTTCCAACAAACAGGGTCATTTTTCTCAGGAAGCTGATCAAAGAGGCCCCTTGCATTTTCCAACAATCCATTACGGGTATAGCAGGTCATCATCAAAGTCCACGAAAAGACATCTCTTTGGGGCATTTTATCAAACAGCTCAGCAACATCTTTAACTCGATCATTGTGAAGTAGCCAACAATCATTGAATTCCATGAAACCAAGTTCTTGAATGCATATGAACAGTGTGTGGCCCACTCCTGGTAGAGATCTTCTACCCTTTTTAGATGCATATTTGCAAAGTTGTCCATTATTGGGAGATCCAACACCAGTACTTTCTGCAATCAACCTGATTTTGGGTTGAGGACCTACCATTCGATGGCTATAATTGAAGAAGATGTGTAGTACAAGTACAGCAGAAGTGTGGATTGTGGAAGTTTACATAAATAATCTACTTGGCGTGATCCTCCCTCTTCCTTCCCCTCTCCTCCCTCTTCCTCCTCCTCCTCCTCCCCTCTTCTCCATCCTGAATGGTGAAAGACCCAATTTTTATTTGGGTTCCCGCAGAATGGTCGATATCGACCATAAAAGTGGTCGATATCGACCATTCGCTAAACGACAAAAAAAAAAGAAAAAAAAAGAAAAAAAAAGGGACATGTAGAGCCTTATCCGTGTCCATGGTAAATACAACACCTCTGAAGTGGTATAGGATCCTAGAGGGCTCTACCAGGTAAATTCCTCTTTTTTCTATCTATTGCGGTGTTTGTGAGCCAGGCCAGCTAAGCCTAACTTGATATTGGTGGGGCCACGCAAAAAGGTTTGGTCTGTGGGTTGGGTTTCGAATAGCATTGCTTAAGCCATCTATGATCCATCCTTGTACATGAGAGCACATGTAAAAACATAAAAAGTGAAAGGGTGAGCAATGCATGTTCTTGGTATTGCACCAATATCAGAGTATTTTGTCACATTTTGGGGCAGGACTCTTGAGCCTCATTCATTTATGCATGAGTCCTTAGCTGATCTGAATTTTTCGCCCAAAGAAAAAGAGAAAAAAGGAAAATAAAATAACCTTTTTTTTTAATGTCCTTGACTTCCAATTTAAATGTCATTAACAAACAAGAAAAAAATAATCATAATAGACAGTTTGATGTGGTGATGTCCAAGCCTGTAAGATCTATATGTCATTAACAAACAAGAAAAAAATAATCATAATAGACAGTTTGATGTGGTGATGTCCAAGCCTGTAAGATCTATGATCCTATGACTGGAATTTAAACGCAAATAGGCCAAGTACCAGTTCTAACAGGAAATACACACACACATTCTAAATACAATCGCCCTTCTAAATTGTTACAATCAGGTTAACTAGGACCACCGGATTGTAATTTGCAATTTCTGGTTCATGGGATCAGAGTTCACTTCATGTCAACGATCTTAGTTCACTAGGGCTACGATGAGATGCTTTACATTTGTGGATCATAAAATAATTTTTTCCCAATTTACGAAAAGCTGCCATATAAATCTAAGGTTTCAAGTTATTATAATATATTAAGCTAGGGGGTTTTGGCTTTAATTTTGACCGCCAGTTATAATTTTGACCGACAGTTATGTAACTACTCATGCAACTATCCACTCATTTTTCCATCAAACCACTCATATTTCAATTGTTTCTATGTAACTATTAGGGGTGCATAAAAAATGCGCCGATCCGTAAAATAGATCCGATTCAATCTGATCCGAGGATTTGTAACCAAACCGAAGATAAACGGATTGGTGACGAATTGAAAATCTTGTAACCCGTTAGCAACGGATCGGTGACGGATTTCACCCCTCAATCCGTGGATATAAATCAAGGTGTTATGGTGATCTAATGGAGCTGAGATTTAAAATAGAGGTAGATCATATCTCGTCATATATAGAAAAAAACTGCTAACTGTTTTATGCATCCGAAACTTGCCTTGAGGTGTTAGGGTTTTGGGTGGTAAGACCAAATCTTAAAGGGTTTGGCTCAATGCTAGATTTTATGAATTCAAAGCCTGTATTAAGGCCTAAGAACGGCTCCTTACCAAAGTGATAAGAAGCGACAATTCTCACCTGGCATCCTTAGGATCGACTTTGGGCAATCCACCTTCTCTCATCCGATGTCTTCTTCCCTCAAAGGGCTTCCTTAACTCACCCGAAAGTAAGTTTACACATTGGAATCCTGCGTTAAGATGCCACAATTGTAGACCCCCGGGAGTAAATCTACACCAGAGGATTTAGAGGAGGGTTAAGGCGTTAAGCTATTGGTGAAATTATAATGATCATTGAACATAAGAGGAGCATTTTTAACAAAGGATGTTTTTTCACTCTTGTATGATCGGTAATAAATTAGGCTCAGAAATTCAAAGCTACATGTCTATGGTGGACACTGTTTAATTTAATTGGATAAAATAAAAATAGGCTTCGAGAAGAAAAACAAGTCATCTATCACCGGGCTCCATGTAGAAGAATCCACCTTGTTGGACCCATCAACCATCATCCACATCAAATATAGATGCATGCAAGCCCACAAATCAGCTCTAAAATGGGAAAGTAATAGTCTACAATTAAGCATATTGGAAGGTAACTTTGTAGTTTTTATCCTGTTTTGGGCCATGATAATAATTGTCATTATTATCTTCTCTCTCTCTCTCTCTCAAAAAAAAAAAAAAAAAAAAAAAAAAAGGAACATCAACTGAGGCCAACAGAAAAAATGCTACTGAATGAAATATGAAAAGTCTTTGATTTATCCCCTATATGTTATGATCTCTTACTCTGTTTTAGGCCATTGTAATCATCATAATTGAAAAGGAAATTGAAGTCAAAATAAAATGTAGGGAAAACTACCAGAAAAACCCCCATAGGACCGACGATGACCCAGTAAAATGTTGAAGACGGGAGGGTCTCTTGACCTTTTTTGTAGGTTGGTCGATATCGATCATTCTGTAGTGTTCATTCATATCCCTTCTCCTTTTTTCTCCTTTCTCCTTCCTCCTTCCCCACACCCACCTGCGCTGCTCTTCGGTCCATATCACAAAAATGGTCGATATCGACCATGTCGCAAAAAGATTAAAAAAAAAAAAGACTGAAAATGAACTTGAGGACCCCTCCCATCTTCAACATGTTACTGGGTCGTCGTCGGTCCTACAGGGTCCTATGGGAATTTTTGCGGTAATTTTCCCTAAAATTTATATATTCAGTTTCAAAATTGTTGATAAGGTAGGGGAAAACAAATCAGAGATCAGCCATTTGAATGGTCACGGAGCTTGTGATCATGCCAAGGCCCACCTCTTGTTCTATTCAAGCACTCTCGGAACCATCGAAGACAGAACAAAGTACATGTATTTTCAAAACACGTTTTAGAATAACCATAGATTCTAAGGATTCTAACATCCAATGTGTACTTTTCCAATGAACACCCAAGACATGAATTCTGCAAACAGTCAAATTGCAATTTTCATTGATTGTGGAAAAAAAAAATCAGACCCTCCTTGGACCTCAATCTTATCAAAATGGTAAATTTGAACAGGTGCTTTACCACAAGATGTTTGCAAAAAAAAGAAAAAAAAAAAGAGATTTTGAAAATGTAGAGTTCAAGTTAAAGTATAGGAATTTAGTATAAAATGTCACAAAAATATTGTAAGAGTTTAATTTATATCTACAACTCTCCTACATGGAAAAGAAAAAAAATAGTCTTCTTTGGTGAATCTTATATTCTAGTATTCAATTCGCTTGTCCAAAAAATTAATCTGCTTGTCAGAAAAACATACATTCACCTCAAATATATTAATGTTTCATATCAAGAGAACCTGCCACTCCCTTATAGTCCAAACAGAATTACAATCTCAATTACAACAAAGTTTTTTTAAGTAAAATCGAAACATGTGAAGGTTCAGATAGCAGTAATCAAAGCACCTGTCCACTGTGCTAAAGAACTTCCATCGCCAGTTCTTGTTGGCGAAAAGGGCAAGGAAACCCCAAAATCCCAAAATATATGAAATAGCCACCCACAAGTAGAAAAAACGAGGACTGTCAAGGATTGTAGAGTCATCGTCTTCTTCTTCTTCTCCCTTGTTATCTCGAGGTTGAGATGAATTGTTGCATGAGCGACTCCGTTGTAAAGGAGGTCCACAGAGATAAGGATTAGCGGTGTAGCTGCTCTCATTGAATGTAAGAAATTGTTTCTCATATGGGATTGCACCTGACAGATTGTTGAAGGAAACATTGAAAGCTGAAAGTTTGAAGAGTTGAACCATTTGAGGTGGCATTGTCCCAACTATCTTGTTGTGTGAGAGATCCAAACTTTCAATGCTTTCCAAATTTTGAAAGGATTCTGGAATAGGTCCAGACAGAATGTTGTTGGACAAGTTCAGTGAATGAAGTGCTTTCAAGTGTCCCATTTGGAAAGGAATATTGCCCGTCAATTGATTCATGGACAAATCAATGATAGTCATCAAGGAAAGAGGGAGACCCTCATAAGTTAGTGTCATGCCCTTTGTAGTTAAAATAGTTCTAACTCTAGTATAGAACACGCTAACGACAGTGAACTTTTCTGAGTAATGCACTCGCTGAATTGCTCCGGATATATCAAAATCAATTGAGTTTTCTTTCATCCATGAAGAAATGTTGGGGAGACAAGATGGTATGCTTCCTGAGATCTTATTATTTGATAGATCCAACATATGCAAGTTTTGCATTTGACAAACTTCTGATGGAATAGGGCCATTAAAAAAGTTCCCATCCAACTGGAGTATTGCCAAATTCATCAGGAGAGGTAACCAACTTGGAATGAAACCCGATAGATTATTCTTGCTCAGATCAAGAATTTTCAATGAAGAACTGCTCAGCATGTTGGATGCAATGGTTCCAGTGAAGCAATTGTTATCAAGAAGCAAAACCTCCAGCTTGGTCATGTTTGAAAATTTTGAAAGAATGTTCCCATGCAATTTATTGTTTGACAGTCTAAGTTGCTTTAGAGAGGTGTTGTTCCTGATTAGACCATGCGGCATTTCTCCAAAAAGATTATTTTGTGACAAGTCCAACATTCCTAATGTTTGTAACTTGCCTATGGATACTGGGATGGTGCCTTGTAATTCATTCTTGGACATGTTGAAGACAATTAGATTGGGAAAAAGGGTGTCGATGTTGGAAGGAAGCTCTCCATAAAAAATATTGTCAGAGATGTCAAGCTCATGTAGCATTGAATTATTGCATTGAGTAGACTGCGGAAATGGGCCTTTTAAGAAGTTACCTCCGAGAATCAAGGAACTAACTGTCAAATTGTTTAGTAACCATGAAGGAATTGTCCCCTTAAGGAAGCTATGACTCGCATCTAAAGTTTTTAAACTTGGCTGGGTGGAGATAAAGGTTGGTATGCCACTGCCACCACGTTTGTTAAGGATGCAGTTGTTTAGAAACAGAGATTGTAGCTGAAAAGTTGGAACCCAATGGGGGTGCTCCGTTTCAACCTCTAATCGGGCATTATCTGAAAGGTCAATCAGTATAAGTTTCGAGAGGTTGGCAAACGTCGAGAAGGAGATCGAATCATTAAATTGGTTATGTGATGTAGAAATGATCATCAACTCTGTCAAATTTTGGAAAATGGATGATGGAATGGTTCCTGTGAATTGATTGTAAGAAAGATGTAGTTGCCTCAAACTATTCATGTTACCAAAACATTGAGGAATACTACCCACATATGAGTTTCTTTCTACATTCAAGTACTGAAGATTCCTTAGCTCGCAAAACCCTGGGTGAATAGGAGTAAGAGAAAAAAAATTAGAATAAAAATCCACCATGATCACCACCACCATAATCATCATAGCCTTATCCAATTTATCTAGGTTTACTTATTGAGTTTTTCTAAAGAGACAAGTTCATGGAAAATAATAATCTAATCTAACTTAGTTGTATAAATGTGATATTTTTCTCTCCCATGTGAGTGGGCGTGTGTGAATCAGTTCAAAAAAGATAGCAGTTACATGGATTTAGCATCGACACCATCTATGTGGTCTAATCCCAGCAATAGTCTCTTTTCTACCCTACCTCATTCGATGCATGCTCACATTAACTCTACAATCATACATTCGTTACCTTAGGGGCTATTTGTTTGCAAGCAGTTACATATGTAAATGTTATACGTGTTAAGGTTTATGAATACAAACATTTGGTTGCGCGTATGTGATGTGAAAATAGTGAGTAAATGAGGTAATTTTCATAAGAGAATTTTTACATCAAATAAGGTGTGAAAAATATTTCTCTAACTTATCGTCTCCAAAGGCAACACTACTTGTTCTACCAGCAATAGATTGCAGTACCCAACCTCCTTATCTCCACTTTAGCCTCCTTATCTCCACTATAGCCAAAATTCTAACCGGAACTGTTCGAATTTTTCACGAACTCATTAAACCCCAAAACATTTAATTCTATATCTTAAATCTTAATAAATATTGAGATATATGAAAACTTTACATATTAAATGCAAATGTTTAGGGATCCGGGGAAAATGTTGAGTTATACGAAAACTTTACATATTAAATGCTAATGTTTAGGGATCTGGCGAAAATGATGAGATATATGAAAACTTTACATATTAAATGCAAATGTTTAGGGATCCGAGGAAAATCTCCCTTCTACATAGAAGGGAATTACCGTACTGATTGGAGACTGTTCTATCTCGCTCCTCAATTGCATAAGCCTTTTCAAAGCAGTAGCCTGCTTTCTTTAAGATTATTAAACTTCCTCCTCTTCAGCTCCCTATAAGCAGTCTTTTTTAGTGTTTTCTTTCCTTTGTTTTTTGGGGGTTGTGGACTTAAGAGGCATTGCCTCTATTGTTTTACACCGGGCAGAGGCTGAAATTACTGTCAAACGCCTCTATTTTCAAAATCTCTATCCGCTTTAGAGAGTGAGACAATTAGAGGCAAAAAATAGAGATGCCTAACAAGGGGGCTAAAGGACTAGAAAGGAAGAGAAGCTATTACTAAGCCCATGTTTGGTATCTTTATTTCCAACTTTTATTTGTCTAAATGTCTAAAGCAGATAAATGTTTGAAAAATAAGAGCATTTGGCACATAATTCTGCCCTCTAACCGCTATAGAGAAGTAGAGATAAATTCTCTTAAAATGAAAGGCCCCATTTGTGGGCTCGTGAAAATAAGAGCTTTAGCCACTTTTTTTATGGCTCCTTTTTTTACTATTGTATTTTGGATGGCTCTTTGGAAATAAGAGTGGAGATACCAAATAAGGTATAAGTGGGTGAAACCTGTTTTTAAGAACTCAAATCATGTCTATGGGCCACCTGTTTTATTTAACCTTTTTTTAGACTCTTTTAAACGACTTATATAAGGGGTAGAAATCTCAAAGTTTTCAAATGGGCCTTTTCTACCAACAACAACAAAAAAAAAAAAAAAAAAAAAAGTGGGCTTTAGACCGCTAAATGAAAGGGTAAAGTGTGGTTCTAGAGGGTCCTTAAAAAGGTTTTCAACTTTTTCAGGCGAGGAAGAGTTTCCCGCAAACATCTGAAGGCTGGCATCATTTTGGTTAAGGTTGTTCTCGCTTAGATCTAGAGTTGTTATAGCACTCAATCCACAAAAACCTAATTTAGGTTTGGGTTTGGGTTTGGGTTTAGGCTTGGACACCCAATTTGATCCGGGTATATATAAATTGAATGTTATATTGTATAAGCCCGCTATTTTCAAAATATACAAGAGGTGAAGGGTTCAAGGATTGGCACCACGGCCCCCATCTCCTTGCAACCTAAACTGTCCCTATATCAGCCATGCCTCTTTTTGTTATCCACGACTATATTTATTGGATTGCCTATAGGTTATCAAAAAGGTGTAATTGGAAACTGTTGGGGACTCTATACCAGGAGTCCCTTGTACTTTCTTGAATTTCACTGGGCTTAGATTTCTAATAAACACACACATGCGTGTGTCTATATTTATAGATTTGTACTTTCTGTAATTGCCTCTCACCGCAAAAGAAACAATAATCATCTTTTCAATTTATCAAATGTACAAATCATTTCTATATTAATCATTTTTATTGTTACTTTACCTGTTGGAGCACTCGAGTAGGATCCAAGATCATTGTCCTTTAGCGACAATTCTTCCAACTGTGTCATGTTGCTTAGACATGAGGGAAATGCTCTACCATCAAGACTGTTGCTATCAAGATATAAGACTCGGAGATTTTTAAATTCGCATAAACCTGCAAAATTCAGTAGGCATGTATGTTTTGATGAGTCACGTCAGCCAATGTCTGAAAACCCAATAAGAGGTCAAAATGGTTGGCTAGATGGTTTGATCAAACTAATTTGACGAATGCTTTTTCAGGTCTCCATGGTGATGTCAAAAGTAAGAAAACAAAAATAACTAGGTGAAAATTATTAGTGGATAGTTTGTTCTGATGGGAGAGAACAGCTTAGTGTAGGTAATGATCAACCAACCAGAAAGCATTTCAAGATCTAGGCCCAAGCCCATTAGGACTTGGTTGAATACATACCTCGTAGAGAGTCGATGCCCGCAGAAAGGTTGTTTGAGGAAAGATCCAACGTTTTTAGGCTTTGCATCCCAGAGAAGGCTTCAAAAAGAAAGAAATCTAAAGATTAATATCGGTAGAAACATGGCAATTGACATTATAAAAGACACTAGGTTTTGAAACAAGGAATGCTGGATTTTTTTTTTTTTGGTCAAAACTATTTGTTTGATGTTGGAAATTGGTCTTTGATATTGTCAAGAATTGGATTCTGTTTGGGTAATTTCTCGACTATTTTCTTTATTTCCTGATACTTGGATGAAGAAGTTAGAGCTCCTGGTGAAGTTGAATTTTCAAATGGTTGTTAGTATTTTTGACTGATTTTGTTTGGGTCATTATTATTGTTTCTTTTGTAGAGGTTTGTTGAAAATGAGATCACTGCTCATGAATGTACAATCAATTCGACTGATTATATTGGTTATGATGACTTGTATGCCTGAATTCTTATCATATAATGGGTTGAAATGTGTTTAATTGGGAATGACTTTATTTATGTTAGAATTCCATTTTTTTAGGTGGGCCCCAACTTGGAATGTTATATTTTGTAATTAAGTGGGACCCATTTGTGTTATATAATGTATATACATAGGTGGGCAATTTACAACTGTATTTGTATATGAATAATACATTTAGGACAAGAGTTCAGATTAGGAATTCTTCTAACTACGAAACAGGGAATTGGTACATATAGGGAATTCAGTATTTTGAAACAGGAATTCAAGCCATCAATGGAATAGGAATTCAGAATCTTAAAATTCAGCAGCATCTCAAATACCAACATTTAAAATTCCCAAACAACCATAAGACATGAATTTTATGAATTCTAATTAAAAAATGGGCCCTAAGTGGTAAAGCCTGTTTTCAAGACCTAAACTTACGTACTGTTTACCATGTAAATCAAGTCTATGGGACACCCGCGCATCACTCTTGGACCTTTTATTTTATGTTTTCTAGGGACTAGAAAAAGGTGCTTCTGTGAAGATTTTCTTTTTCTTTTTCTTTTTAAGTGGGTAAAGTCTCCTTTCTCTTCTCAAAATTTTCAAGCAGGTTTTTTCTACCAAAAAAGAAGTGGCCTTTATCTAAATGAAAGAAGTAAACTGAGGTTCTAATGTATTACTTAAGGTTTTCAACTTTTTCCAATTAAGGAAAAGTTTCCCGCACACATCTGAATTCTAGCATCATATTGGTTAAGGTTGTTCACGCTTAGATCTAGAGTTGTGATAGCACTCAATCGACATAAACCTAATTTAGGTCAGGTTTGTGTTTGGGTTTCGGCTTCGGATATCCAATTTGATCTGGGAAATGTTACATTGTATATGGCCTAAGCATAAATGAAATATACAAGATTTTCTAATGTTTATTTTCCTTTGAAACATAAACTAGACCACAAATTTGGGTACATGAGTCAAACGGACCCGACCCAAGTCAAATTAACACAATCCAAGCTGCACTTGAGCAGGGGATTTATAATCTGGCTAGTTATCTAGGGCTTCATTTGGGTCACGTTTGGGTTTGAAATTAACTACATGAAATTCTAGTTTGGTTTGGATGGCAGCAAAGGAGCAGAAACAACTTATAACTAAAAACGAAGTCGGACAATCAACTATGGGAAGTCATCCCACCATATCCTATCAATGTCCCAAGCACAACTAACTTTAGCTAACAAATGAGCAACCTCATTAAGTTTGCTATGAGTAAAACAGAAATCAATACTATTAAAGTAAATAAAAGAGATTTAGACATGTTAGGGACTAAGAACTAAGAAAACTGAGAATATAGTCAAATTAAGGAGAAAGGTTTTGGCTTTATACCTGTTAAGTTGCTGAACGATCTTTTTAGTTTGTTTTGCCCTAGATAGAGTTCTTCAAGTAAGGATAGGTTGCCCAAACATTTCGGTATACTATGATCATTGAGCCTGTTCCCGTGTAAATCTAGCAACCGCAGTGTAGTCAGTTCACATATACCTGTACATGAAATGAACACGAAATTAGCAAATGTTTGTATAATATAAGAAAAAAATTGATTTCCAAAGTCATAAATACTGGAAATAAAATTTTAAGGCTGCTTTTGTATGCTTGGATCTTTATGCAAATATATCTTTTAGAGAAATACACAAATGAAGGGTCATTGCTTTGGTGCAATTGTAAAAAGTCTCGGGTGCCATGCCGTGATAGTGTATGCTCAAAACCTACAAGCAACCACTCGCTGCATTCCCGCCTTCCTTCTTTACTCTAGGTAGGGAGGCAGAAATATACTCAATACGGAAATAGGCATCCAAGGCAGTACTTCAATTACTACCTGAAAATATGGTATGTCTGTAAAAGAAACAGAACTAGCCAAGCCAGCCCCAGTATGAGAAATGATTCCACTTCATGGCTCTCAATTGATTGTGTTAAATCAGATCTTTATGGAGCAATTTGGGTCCATCTAATTTAGCTTTAGAATCTGGGATCTGATAATTTGCTGGTTAGCGTTTGCCCAACACAGATTCGTGATTCATGATGGATACCTTCCGTCCAACTAAAAATGCCCCTGCACCACAAATCTCTCCTGCTTCTCAAGAATCATGATAAATGATTAGGTTCTGATGGCAGTGAGTTCTAATACTGCTTGTTTGATCAACCTATTTGGGCCCTAGGCATATATATAATTACAAGCCTAAATATAAATTATTTATTGATCACTTCAAGAAGATGGTTAGCAAGGCTCACTACGGTACAGCCGTATGGCCCTGGTCATTTCTGTATAAATTCTTTTGTTGTTATTTTACCTGTTAGATCACTGGAGTAGGATCCAAGATCATTGTCCCCTAGCGACAATTCTTCCAATTTTGGCAGGTTGCTTAAACATGGAGGGAGTGCTCTACCATCCAGATTGTTGCCATCAAGATTTAAAACTCGGAGATTTCTGAATTTGCATAAACCTGTAAAATTTAGTAGGCATGTATGAGTCACGTCAACCAATATCTGAAACCCAATAAGAGGTCAAAATGGTTGGTTGGAAGGTTCGATCAAACTAATTTGACAAATGCCTTTTTAGGTCTCCGTGGCAATGTCAAAAGTAAGAAACCAAAATGCGGTGTTAGGTTCACGGTCTATGGTTTGTTATGATTGGAGAGAGGAGATTGGTGTAAGTAATGATCAACCAGTATGAAAATAGTTCATGATGTGGGCCCAAGCCCATTAGCCTTGGATGAGCACATATCTCATATAGAGTCAATGCCCGCATAAAGGTTATTATACTATGCATCCACCTCCTTGCAATCACCAATCTTCCTTGTGCCTCACTGGTTGCTTGATTAGGAGTATATACAAGAGGTCAAGGGCTCCTTGGTACCAACCCCCATCTCCTTGCAATCTAAACCGTCCCTATATCAGCCGTGCCTCTTTTTGTTATCCACGACTATATTTATTAGGTTGCCTATAGGTGATAAAAAAAGTGTAATTGAAAACTGTTGTGGTCTTTATACCAGGAGTCCCTTGAAGTTTCTTGAACTTCACTGGGCTTAGATTTCTAATAAAAACACACACACACATCCCCATATGTGTGTCTATATTTATAGATTTGTACTCTTGTAATTGCCTCTCTCACCGCAAAAGAAATTAACAACTCATATTATTTGTATTCATCTTTTCAATTTATCAAATGTACAAATCTTTTCTATATAAATCATTTTTATTGTTACTTTACCTGTTAAAGTACTCGGGTGGGATCCAAGATCATTGCCCCATAGCCATAATTCTTCCAGGTTGCTTAAACATAGAGGGATTGCTCTACCATCCAGATTATTGCCAATAAGACTTAAAACTCGGAGTTTTTGCAATTTGCATAAACCTGCAAAATTTAGTAGGCATATATGTTTTGATGAGTCACGTCAACCAATATCTTAAAACCCAATAAGAGGTCAAAATGGTTGGTTGGATGGTTTGATCAAACTAATTTGACAGATGCTTTCTCAGGTCTCCATGGTGATGTCAAAAGTAAGAAAACAAAAATAACTAGGTGAAAATTATTAGTGGATGGTTTGTGTTGATGAGAGAGAACAGCTTAGTGTAGGTAATGGTCAACCAACCAGAAAGCATTTCAAGATCTAGGCCCAAGCCCATTAGGCCTGGTTAAATACATACCTCGTAGAGAGTCGATGCCTGCAAAAAGGTTATTTGAGGAAAGACACAACTTTCTTAGGCTTTGCATCTCAGAGAAGGCTTCAAAAAGAAAGAAATCTAAAGACTAATATCGGTAGAAACATGGCAACTGACATTATAATGATAGTTAGGAGAATTTCTAAGCCGATAATGAGGTCATATCAAATCCCACTAACATTCATCCATCTAATTAGGATCTAAACTATCCATCTGTCAAGCCCCCTTTATAACACTGCACACATACACTTAGGTGGCTTATAGTTTATCAAACAAGTGTACTTGAAATTTGTTAGGGAGGGTCCACATACCAAAAACCCCTTTCACTTACTCGAA
Source organism: Litsea cubeba (assembly GCA_012931725.1). Classification (NCBI taxonomy): domain Eukaryota; kingdom Viridiplantae; phylum Streptophyta; class Magnoliopsida; order Laurales; family Lauraceae; genus Litsea; species Litsea cubeba. Next base: position 134,119,374 of record CM022944.1, read on the forward strand.
TTTGACTGTGCTTGGAGTTCGAGTACACCCCTACATTGATCATATATGATCAACCCAATGTGTGAATAACTTCAAGCAGATTGAGATTTAAGCCAGTCACCGCAGGTGCGTAAATATAGGAAGAAATGTGATACAAGCGAATTGGATAGTCTTAATTGGACCCAACACAGGGTATCTAATTGGAAAACAATGGAGAAAAAATTGTAGGAAAGTAGATTTACCTTGAGGCATGACCCATCCGCCAATATAATTGTTCCATAAATTAATTTTTTCGAGTTCCTTGAATGCTGCAAATAAGGAAGCGTTTGGATACCATAGTCCCAATCTTTCATCTCTTACTGATGCAAACTGGATTGAAATCACCCTAGATAAAGATGGATTGCAATGTACTCCATACCATTGGCAACAATTCTTGCCAACCCAAACTTCATCAAGGGAAGAGCCGCCTGGGTAGTTGATGGAGTTTTTTATTTGGAGGAGAAGTGCCCTCTCTTCTTCTAGGCACCCATGACACCAATAAAAACAACAACAACAGATGCTCACAAGAAAGAAAGCAGTCCTGAACATTCCTACGAACGTCATAACTGTGTGTTTCACTCTCACAAGAAAGATGCAAATGCTATATGTCTCTCTTGCATATCAAGAACACATAATATATAGACATGTAGGAGGAAAGCCGCGTGGCTATATATTATGTGTTCACATGCCATTTAGGGAAAGCCGTGGCTTGTGAATTTCACATGCCATTTAAGGAAAGACGCGTGGCTTGCAATTCACATGCACTCCACCAAATCCTCCCATACACTAGGACAAAAAACGTAATAACCATCATAAAACATCAAACGTAATAAACATCTTTTTTCTTAAAAAAAAAATTCTCCACTTTGTTTTTCGGTACATGAAAATAGTATTTCTTATAATCTATAATATAGTTATAAAAAGATATAATTATAATTTTTTTAAATGTAGACTTCAAAGTATAGGAAAAAAATTATTGTAAGGACATGATTTACATCTATAACTCTCCTACCTGTATAAATCACATGGTGAGTTTCACATTCGAGCGTTCAATTTATCTATCAAAAACAGATTAATTTGGCAGCTTGGTCCGATAAATATAGATAGTGCTGCATGCATATTAAGAGACGTCAAAACAAAAACACTATCTCAACTCCATCTACGAGTTTTAAAGTATAATTGGAACAGGTTCACATCCAAAAGCAACAATCCACATTTCTAAAAGACTTTCTTCGCCGGTTCGTTCTTGTTGGGAAAAGGGCAATGAAACTCCAAAATTTCAATGCATATGAAATAGCCACCCACAGGTTGAAACAAATAGGGCTGTCAAGGATTAAAGAAGAGCCTTCTTCTTCTCCTTTCCTATTTTGATGCTGAGATGGAATCATACCTGGTAGATTATTGAGGAAATTGTTGAATGTTGAAAGTTGAACGGGTTGAAAAAAATAGGGCTGTCAGCCTGTCAAGGATTAAAGAGCCTCCTCCTTCTTCTCCTCTCCTATTTTGATGTTGAGATGGAATCATACCTGGTAGATTATTGAGGAAATTGTTGAAAGTTGAAAGTTGAAGCCACAGCAAACATATATAGCCACAGCACAACTATGTAGTCTTATCAATCAATAAATAGAAAAACGCACATATATAGACATGCAATCAATCAAAGGCAAGCCGTGGCTTTTAATTCACAACCACCCCCGTCAATGAAGCCAGTACCCTGTCAATAAAATCTCTGGTTTTTTTTCACCCACCATGTGTTGGAAAATGACTAGAGAACCCACTATTTTGGCCATCATTGGACCAAACTAAAAGTGGGACCCACTTATTATTTTAGGTAGTAATACATGGGAATGTAATCTACTCCATGAGTAGATTAAAGACATGTATTGGGTTGCTCTAATCCATTAAGGAGTGAATCAGAAATTGCCTCCTAAACACTACTACTTGAACATGTTAAACATGGAAAAATATGTTTACCTTAGTGGTATAAGATGAGCCCCAAGGGGCATCCCGCTTTTGTGGAAGAGGGAGGACGTAGACTTATGTTGGGTCACCACCACACACACGCGCGCCCCGGACCGGGCTTGGGCTTCATGCGCGGGTCGGGCCTGGCTCGGCCCACTACCCGTTATTAATTTTAACATTTCTTTTTTGGATTAAATGGGGTGTGTCCAAGAGGTGTGTGTCCTTTCAATTATGAAAGGGTGTGTCCAGCCCAAGAGGTGTGTCCAAAGAACAGATGCATCTGTTCACTGAACAGTCACTGTTCTAAACAGATGCAGCCCCATTGAAGAGACCTGAAGCAGGTTATAAAAATGCATCTTGTCTTCCCATTTTGAGCATCCAATTCACTACTGCTGTTGCACAATTTCGAGTCTGCATAGTCAAGAAGAGAGAGTCATGTTGCACTTCTGGTTCGCCTGTCACACAGTTTGCAGTGCTGCTACTGTGTGCGTTGATCATTGTATCATGGGAGACATACGCCATTAAAGCCCGTTAGCACCGTTGCGGGGGCGAATTTTGTCTTAAGGACATAGTGTTAAACACTAGCCTTGATCTACATTCTACTACGAATTTCTGAGTTTCGTAAGTTCAAACAACAAAGCACTGTTTTTCTGCCTTCAAACAGTAAGTGAATTTTAATTCTAAGATTACTTTCTGTAACTCTGTTTTACTGTTGCTGTGATTCACTATTGTGAGGATCTGTTTCCTAAATACTGAATTATTAATCTGTGTACTCGGAACAACAATCTTAAGACAAAAATTTCTCTAACAGAGTACACTCTGTTATCAGATTTAATTCAGTATTTCTGGTTTCGGTTTCTGTTAGTTTTACTGCTGGTTTCTACTTCTTCTTTTCTGAAACTAGTACTGTAAAACTGAGTATCTCTCTTTGTTTACATAAGCAGACCTGTAGTCTGTTCTGTAAGTTTTCTGGAAGTAACCACTTCGAGTTACTGTTGACAGTAAGCAGGCTTGTAGTCTGTTCTGTAAGTTTTCTATAAGTAACCACTTCGAGTTACTGTTTACATTTAATATTAATTCTGCAAAAATTTCTCTGTGCTGTATACAGTTATGGGTATTGAGAAGAATACTCCAGTCAGTACCCATGGCCCTATTTTTGTGAACCATGGGGAGAAACCTGAGAAGTTCAATGGTACTGGGTTAAAGAGATGGCAACAGAAAATGCTGTTATATCTCACTACCTTGAACTTGGCTAGTTTCCTCCATGAAGAAGCTCCTGCCTTGAAAGAAGATGAGACAGACAAGCAAGTTGTTGCTGCTGTAGATGCTTGGAAGCATGCTGACTTCTTCTGTCGAAACTATATTCTCAATGGACTAGATAACACATTATATAATGTGTATTGTTCATTAAAGACTGCTAAGGAATTGTGGGATTCTCTTGATAAAAGTACAAAACTGAAGATGCCGGAATGAAGAAATTCGTTGTTGGCAGATTCCTTGACTACAAGATGATCGATTCCAAGGCTGTAATCGATCAAATTCAGGAACTTCAAGTAATTCTCCATGAAATTCATGCAGAAGGAATGTCTCTTAGTGAATCTTTTCAAGTGGCAGCAATCATTGAAAAATTGCCACCTCTTTAAAAGGATTTTAAGAACTACCTCAAGCATAAGTGAAAGGAGATGAGACTTGAAGACCTGATTGTCAGATTGAGGATAGAGGAAGACAATCGTGCATCTGAAAAGAAAGCAGGAAAAACCTTCACTGAAGCTAAGGCAAATGTGGTGGAACATGGGCAGAATCCTAAGAAGAGGAAGAACCCTTCCAACGGTCCAAAACAAGATCCCAAAGACAACAAGAAGTTCACCATGCTAAGCACTGCCGTAAGTGCAAGGACCAAGGAAATATAAGTAAGAAACCAGCGCAGGCCAACATGACAGAAATGGACAATCTCTCCACTGATGTTTCAGACATCAATCTTTCTGCTGTGGTCTCAGAAGTCAATCTGATTGGCAACACCAGAGAATGGTGGGTGGACACTGGGGCCACTCGACATGTCTGCTCCAATAAAGATATGTTCTCCATTTATCATGCTACAAACGAAGAACAACTCTTTATGGGTAACTCTGCCTCTTCCAAGGTTGAAGGCCAAGGACAGGTGGTATTGAAAATGACTTCTGGAAAGGAACTCACCCTCAACAATGTGCTGCATGTACCTGATATTCGTAAGAATCTGGTATCATGCTCACTACTAAGTGAGAAGGGTTTCAAACTTGTATTTGAGTCGGATAAGTTTGTCTTCACTAAATCTGGGATGTACGTGGGAAAAGGGTATTTGAGCGATGGGCTCTTTAAAATGAATGTAATGACCATTGTGCCTAATAAGAAAAACTCTTCTGCTTATATGCTTGAGTCTTCTAATGTGTGCCATGGTAGATTAGGTCATGTTAACTATGATGCTTTGCGTAGATTAGTTAATATGGAATGTTTGCCTAAATGCAGTTTTGATTAAATATCAAATGTGAAACATGTGTAGAAGCTAAACTCACTAGGACTTCTTTTCATTATATTGAACGAACTTCTGAACCTCTTTAGTTAATTCATTCTGATATCTGTGACCTAAAGTTTGTTCAAACTAAAGGTGGTAAGAAATATTTTCTTACATTCATTGATGATTGCACAAGATACTGCTATGTTTACTTACTGAGAAGTAGAGATACGGCCTTAGAAATGTTAAAACATTATAAGAATGAGGTTGGGAATCAACTTGAGAAGAAAATTAAGATGATAAGAAGCGATAAAGGTGATGAATACGAATCACCTTTTGGTGAATTATGTTCACAACATGGTATTATACACCAAACTACTGCTCCTTATTCACCTCAGCAAAATGGTGTTGCTGAAAGGAAAAATAGAACTTTAAAAGAAATGATGAATGCTATGTTAATAAGTTCTGGACTACCTCAGAATTTGTGGGGAGATGCAATACTCTTCACAAATTATATTCTCAACTGAATACCTCAAAAGAAAACCAATAAAACCCCTTATGAATTGTTGAAAGGCAGAATGCCTTCTTACAAATACTTGAAAGTGTGGGGGTGTTTGGCTAAAGTGGCGGTTCCTACACCTAAAAAGGTTAAAATAGGACCAAAGATAGTTGACTGTGTTTTCATTGGGTATGCTCATAATAGCAGTGCGTATCGGTTTCTAATTATCAAATCTGAGATTCCCGATATGCATCCTAACACTATTATTGAGTCAAGGAATGCATCGTTCTTTGAACATGTATTTCCTAATAAACCCTCGCAGGAATCGAGTTCTCTTAAACGAACTCAAGATACTGCTAATAGCAGTCATCAAAATCAACAAGAGATTGGTGAACCTAGACGGAGTAAGAGGGTTAGAACATCAAAAACGTTTGGTTCAGATTTTCTAACATTTCTGTTAGAAGATGAGCCTCAAAGCTTTAAAGCAGCGGTGTCCTGTCCCGATGCACCATATTGGAAAGAGGCAATAAACAGTGAAATTGAATCCATTTTGCAAAATCATACGTGGGAACTAGTGGATCTTCCACAAGGTTGTAAAACTCTTGGGTGCAAGTGGATATTCAAGAGGAAGATGAAAGCAGATGGATCAATTGAAAAGTACAAAGCCAGGCTTGTTGTTAAAGGGTACAGACAAAAGGAAGGCTTGGATTATTTCGACACTTGTTCACCAGTTACGAGGATAACATCTATTCGAATGTTAATTGCAATTGCTGCCATACACAACTTTGAGATACATCAAATGGATGTAAAGACCGCTTTCTTAAATGGTGAATTAGATGAGGAAATATACATGGAACAACCCGAAGGGTTTAATGCTCCAGGACAAACCAAGAAAGTTTGTCGACTTGTCAAATCTCTATATGGATTAAAACAAGCACCAAAGCAATGGCATGAGAAATTTGATAGTTTGATGATGTCAAATGGGTTTAAGATTAATGAATGGGACAAGTGTGTATATGTCAAGAGCACTAACAATGGCTGTGTCATTATTTACTTATATGTTGATGATCTGCTGTTTATGGGTAGTAATGATGAAATCATTCAAGCTACCAAGCGAATGTTAAACAATAAGTTTGATATGAAAGATAAGGATGTTGCCGATGTCATACTTGGAATAAAAATTTCTAAATCATCGGATGGACTGATATTATCTCAATCACACTATATTGAGAAAATACTCCAGAAATATAATCAAGATAATAGCAGTCCAGCGAGAACACCTATAGATATTAGTATCCATCTATCCAAAAATACTGGAAAAGGCATATCACAATGCGAATATGCGCAAATAATTGGGAGCCTAATGTATGTCATGAATTGTACTCGTCCTGACATTGCATATGCTGTTAGTAAACTGAGTAGATACACAAGTAACCCAGGATCAGACCATTGGAAGGCCATAGTCAGGGTTTTAAGATATTTAAAATACACCCAAAACTATGGATTGTATTACTCGAGATATCCAGCAGTACTTGAAGGCTACTGTGATGCCAACTGGATATCAGATACCAATGATTCAAAATCCACAAGTGGATATCTATTCACACTTGGTGGTGCAGCGGTATCATGGAAATCTTCTAAACAAACATGCATTGCTAGATCCACTATGGAATCTGAGTTTATTGCACTGGATAAAGCTGGCGAAGAAGCTGAATGGCTTCGTCAATTCCTAGAAGATATTCCAATATGGTCAAAACCTGTGCCTCCTATCTGCATTCATTGCGATAGTCAATCAGCAATTGGAATGGCGCAAAGTACCATATATAACGGTAAGTCTCGACATATTCATCGGAGGCATAATACCGTGCGACAACTGCTCTCTAATGGCATTATGACTATTGAGTACATAAAGTCCATGGATAACATTGCGGATCCCTTTACCAAAGGTTTAGCGAGAGAGCAAGTAAATCGTTCATCGAGGGGAATGGGCTTAAACCTATGAATGAAAAGTCGCCATAATGGCAACCCAACCTAGTTGACTGGAGATCCCAAGATCTAGGTCCAAAGGGACAACCGAATTGTGTGTGACTTAACGATATTACTATGGAGATAATATCTCCTGCTCATTCTTATAATAATAATAGTGATACCTGTAGCGGAAATTAGGATAAGCAAAGCTTTTAATGATTCTTATATCTTGACTAATCAAGTGGGATATAGCAGGATACTCTTAATAAGAATCACCTATGTGAGTGTGAACTGGGCCGATTCTATTAGAATAATATGGCTAAATTCTCTAAAGCACTCACGAAAACCAGGCATTGTACGTTCAAGGCCAAAATGAACACAATCATGAGAACCAACTGTGTCCGGGAAGATTCTGTGTGAACTCTATTGTCTCGGTTTACGCAAAAGGTTGAGCAGTTCAAGACATCATGTTCACTGTTCGACCAGTAAATTCGATAGTACTTCACAATGGAAGGTTCAAGGCCACAAGCTACCTTTCTCTATACAGAAAATTTCCAATTGTACTCTCTCTGTGTGTCTGCATATCATTTCATTGCTTTCAGTTAATTTCATTCATGTGTGGGGATTCGAGTACACAGATTAATAATTCAGTATTTAGGAAACAGATCCTCACAATAGTGAATCACAGCAACACCATGTGAATAATCAATAAAGAGTCCCTATCCTCCCGCACTAGAGAAACTAATGACGCTTGTGGGCCCCACCTATATTGTCAATCAAAATAAATGCTACCTGAAATGCCACTAATTGGTAACATACTAACATGTGTTCCACTCATGCCCATCGGACATGGCCAAGATAGAGGTTAGCGTTTTACATTTGTTATTAAAATAGAATCGTTTATATTTGTTATACTTTTGGAGTCCACGAGGCTGTAAAATGGGTTGGCTACGGTCGGGATCCATGGAGAATTTAGAATCGAACCGTTGCTGAGGGGATGAAACCCAAATCAAAACCGAATCAGTTTTCTGGTTCTGAAATCAGCAGAACCAGTTCAATATATTTGAAAAAAAAAACTAATTTTAAAGAGGAACCAAGGTGGTTTTGGGTCTACGGGCCAGAATCAAGGTGGAACCGAAACATGATCTGTTTAAGTTACGAGTCCAAAAAAAAAAGATCCATATCAGGACCCATTTACTTATTGAGACCTAAATAAGGATCTAAATCCGGTTATTAATGAATCGGAACCTCCGTGTAATCAGATAATCGGAAATTCATTTATATCCCTAATTCATGTCATCTTGCCACATCTTGAATGCGCTCATAATCTTCTCATTCCCAACGGTTTGGGTAAGATTAATTTCTTAGTTATTTGAAAGAGGAGTTTAATTTTTAAACCGATGAAGAGAATTTATCTCTGTGGCCTAATCCAACAAGAGACTTCCAGAATCTATGTAAATGCGAGATTGAAACCATTTGGGATTAGCAGTTGTTATTGAAATAGGGTCAAAGATATTATTTGATATTAATTTGCAAATAATAACCATAATGTATAATTTTAGAAAACCTAAGGATTCCATTCGTAATATTTTCCAAATTCAAGTCTTTATGAAATAGGCCCAAGGGTCTAATTGGCTTTATAAAACAACCAGGGCCCTCTTTTTTAATTCTTAAAAACTAATGGTTGAAAATAAATATTCCAAAGGTAGCATGTGGATTCAAAAACATGCCCAGGTCAAATGCTCCCATCCAAAACGTGTCCATTCATAATTATTTTCCATTTTTTATTTCTATTCAATGTTAGGGTCATGTTACCAGGTCATCAGGTCACCGTCCCCAACACAGATCCCTTTGTTTTCTTCCAATTCATGTACATGCTGAAAACTACACAGAACCCTTTTTTCCAACATAGCTTCACGCCTAATGTAATAAGATGCTAAGATAGTGGACCCCACTGATCAATAACCAGTGATCAACCTCATAAGCATAAGTCGCCCAGGCATGTCCGGCCCTTTGATCGGACCAGATCTGATCAGATCTCCCCATGGGCCTCACATCAAGATTAAATAAAAGAAAGTAGAATAAATCAAACCTTACGGCAAAAAAATGGGTTTCTACATGCATCTAGCACTAGAATCAACGAGAAACACAAGCATTAAATTTACAAATTATGGTTAAGTACTTGCCTTTCACCGGGGTTGAAGAAAAAGCAACAGATCTAACCAATACCCAACCCGAGATAACCGGGGCGCTCGATCACAATCCTATCGCCAATCTGACATAAGAGATGGGAAAGAAATGCCCAGATGAGCAGATCTATTATAACCCTACCCAAAATCTAACATTGGAAAGAAGAAGAAGATAACCCAAGAGTATAGATTTACTTCTCTAATGGCTTGAGGAGATGATTACCTGAGATTAGAAAGTCGAACCAAGAATGATGGTATCCTCTGATCTTGATTCTGATGGCTGGATCCTAAAGTTGCAGAGGCTTGGGAAGTTGAAAGAGAAGGAAGACGAGGAAGAAGAACCGGGAGGAGTTGCAGAGATAAGTGGGAAGAGATAAGGACGAGCGTTTAAAATAAGGATTAGGTTAATGGGCTTAAGTTATTGGGTCAAAACTACGGGTCAGGTCATCTACCCATCAGCCCAACTCACCAATCCACACATCTAATCTAACGCGTGCCCCACTTAATTCTAACCACTTAAATAACTAAAATACATTCAATTAAAATAATACTAATATTCTAATTAAAATATAATAAAATATTAAAAAAATAAATAAAAGCGGGACCGAGATCTTACATTCTCCCCCCCTTAGGACATTTGGTCCTCCAAATAACTAGTATAACTCTAGAAGGTGATGTGGGTACTGTTTCTTCACTGAGATTAGAACGGTACCTTCTATGACGCCCGCCGAAGCATTTGCATCCTCATGGGTAAAAGCATACATCATGCCCTGTTGTGGTTGGTTATGTTGTCCTTGCGCTGGCCCAAGTGGCCTCTGTTGACCCCCTTGTTGTTGCCATGGCTTTTCTTCTTATTTGGCCATCCATCTACAGGACCCTTTCTGATTAAAGAGATACTATGGATTTCAAGCATGGATCGACGCAGCTGATCAATCACCGCTCACATGGACCGACCCATTCTAATCGACAGACTCCACAATCCAAAGATTCACCATAAGATACTCATCTAACATGGAAGAAATATTAGCCACCAGATATTCCAAGAGTTTTGACTGTGGCTAGATGTCAATCCAGAATGTGCAAGACTTGTGAAGAGAAAGGAGCCCATGTGAAGATTTTTTTAAATGGGGATGGTCTACATCCTCTTTTCCATATTATTGTAACATCCCGGTCCCGCCATATTAATATTTATTATATTTTAATTAAATATTATTATTATTATCTTAATTGGATGTATTTTAGTTATTTAAGTGGTTAGGATTAAATGGGGCACGCGTTAGATTAGATGCGTATTGATGAGTTGGGTTAATGGGTAGATGACTTGACCCGCATTTTGACCCGACCCAATGACTTAAGCCCAAAGGAATATTCTCTTTTTAGCCTAATCCCTATTTTAAGCGCACGTCTTATCCCTCCCCGCTAATCTCTGCAACTCTTCCCGTAACTTCTTCGTCTTCTTCCTCTTTCAACTTCTCAAGTCATTTCAGCTTTAGGATCCAGCCATTAGAATCAAGATCAGAGGATACCATCATTCTTGGTTTAACTTTCTTATCACATGTAACATTCTCCTCAAACCATTAGGAGTAAATCTATACTCTTAGGTTATCTTCTTATTCTTTTCAATGTTAGGTTTTGGGTAGGAATACTATAGATCTGTTCATCTGAGCATTTTTATCTCATCTCTTGTGTCAGATGGGTGTTAGGATTGTGATCGAGCGCCCTGGTAATCTCGATTTGGGTTTTTGGTTAGGAAACCTATTGCACTCTTCTTCAACTTCGGATCTAAGGCAAGTACATTTTATAATTTATTATTGAATGCGTTATTTGATCTTTGATTCCTATCTAATGCATATATGTTTGTTTATGTGCCATTTTCTAAATGATAATGATAGATTAGGGATTTAAAATGGATGTTTGGGTTAATTGGTGGTTTGGGTAATGGAAATGTGAATTCCATTCTCTTTCCAATGGATGTGATTCGTATGGATTTGGTTGGATTGTACTCTCTGGTGGTACAGGGAGGAAAATGGATGAAAAAGGGGAAAAAACCTCAATTTCTGATACTGTACAAACTCGGCGAACATTCTGAATGTCAAACGTTCGAACATAGCATTGGAACGTTCGAACGCGTGAATTTAGAATCATCTGAGCCAAATGGCAGAGACGTCGAACATTCAAACGTTCCCTTCGTGCGTTCGAACGTTCGAGTCTGCTCGCCCCTGAGCCAAAAACCCGAGGCATCAAATGTTCGAACGTGCCTTATGAACGTTCGAACGTCTGATTTCCCTCGCTTCTGAGCCAGAATCTCGAGGCGTTGAACGTTCGAACGTTGGCTTCGTACGTTCGAACGTTCAGTGTACTTGGGCATTTGTGATTATTTTTTCACTGTTTTGGCTCTGTTTCGTTTGGGGGTTTATGGTATTGTGTATGGGACTTCATATGGATTTAATAACCTTAAATTATCTACCTGGACTTGACATAAGAACTGTCTTTCAACATACGGTATCTTATGGACGTAGGATTCAAATACTTGTTATGATTTTAATGAACTCTAGCGAGAAATAATCAATACATCTCTATTGGAAATCCTTCACTGGATCTATGCACCATGAATTTCGAGAGATATAATGTCCTTAGCTTGATAGCGTTATTATTGTGTGTTGACGAGTATATGAATTTATGTCTAATCTTAGGTTGATTCGTACTATGTCTTGATCTTTGTATTTGCATGCATATGTTGGTTTAGGTTATGTATTCCTTTAAATGCATACCCTATTTTGTATTATGGACTATGAGGTGGCTTGGCAAATCATGTATGATGATTTGATTATGATATGAATTTGGAATATGGAATGTGGTATGGCCAGCCCTTCATTTTGACTTAGGACTCTTATGTCGGAGCTTTATTAATCAGGTCTATTATGCTTATATGTTTCCATTTATGTGGGTCATGAACGACTGCAGATCGTATGTAGACGGTTAATCACCAATGTGTCCGGATCACTTATAATTCGCTTTGAATGTGAACAAGTTATCCTGGATTTGATCGGTTAATGACTACCGACGTTATGGACGGGCTCTCCCGATTATGTAGGGTTGACCACGCACAACGGGGACACTTGTCTCCGTGCGAATTATATATTGCTCCCTTTGGTGTCTTTTGGATTTATGTCATATGTTCATTCTTGTTTATTATTGTTTCATATGATTTCACTTGTCTTTACTCATTTTGATATCGTATCTTAATTTTGAATTATGATCATGTTCTTGCTATTTACGTTACTATATTTGGTGCATAGTTACCGAGCCCTACTATACCGAGGAGACGGAGGAGGATCAAACGTTTCAAACGTTTGAGCCAACTGATAAACCCGAGTGGGATGCCGGAGATGGTTTCGGAGCCGTCTGAGCCTGCATAAGAGTGAACATCATCTTAGTAATTCTTTAGATGAACTTTCTTTTAATGTTGATAAACCTTTCTTTAGTAATTGTTTAATTCATTCTGCAACTTTAACTATTAATGTTTATTTGATTTTCGTGTTGGATCTTATTTATGATCATTGAATACCAATTGAATGAAGCTTCTGTTGCATTTAATGAAATTTTATTTGGACTCACCACGGTTTGTGATGTTATGCGGGTCCACTTTTGAAAGCTTGTACTGTTGTATTAAACACAGGGGTTTTAATTTGATTTTTATTATTCAAGTTTTTCCTCAATTCTTATTTTTATTCCCTTTCATTTCTATCATTTTGTGCAATACTTCTGAAGAGAAAGGAGCCCATGTGAAGATTTTTTTAAATGGGGATGGTCTGCATCATCTTTCCCAGATTATCTACTTTCAATCTCCCACCTTTCTCATTTCTGTCATTTTGTGCAATACTTGTGAAGAGAAAGGAGCCCATGTGAAGTTTTTTAAGTGGGGATGGTTTGCATTAACTCTTTCCAAGATTATCTACTTTCACTCTCCCACCTTTCATTTCTATCATTTTATGCAATACTTGTGAAGAGAAAGGAGTCCATGAGAAGATTTTTAAGGGATGGTCGGCATTCTCTTTCCAAGATTTTTCGGTGGGCATTTAAAGGTTTCCAATAAGACCCAGACCCTATTCACTTGAGTTTGCCGTAGTCTCCACTCTCAACGTTGTATGCACGTAGTCACTTTGTTGGCATCTGACCATTCCTGCTGTCCACATAAATGCATGGTCGACCAGAATTAGTCAAACTATCCCACAACGGATTCACACTCATGCTGATGTCGACGGCCACCTTTTTCTCATCTTTCAAAAAAAAATTTATTTATAAAAACAACTACTTTTTCCTTTTTTTTCTTTCCTTTCTTTTTATTTTTACTAGGTTGATCCATTGGTCAAGAGTGATGCACAATTTTTTTTTTCCTTGGACATGTGCGTGCCAAGGGTGTGTTTGACATCATTTTTGTGTTGTTGATGATTTTGTGCTTATATTTGATTGTGCTAAGCTTGTGCTATGCAGAACTTGTTTGACAACAGTATTTTAAAATATTCGATTGAAAATATGCTTGGTGGAACTTGTTTGGTAATATTATAATAATTTATTTTAAAGAATGGAATCAAAAGAACTGTTGGAAAACAACTTATTACCATCTTTTTCATAGTGAACATCTTCTCAATTTCTTGATTCAAATAAAATTACATATGTTTTCTAATACTCTATGAGAATGCAAACACTAAAATCAGTAATCTAATTCGAGCTTTTTAGCTATTGAATTCTAAGTTGTGTTTGGCACAAGGATCATCATAATTCAACTTAAATAAATATTTTTTAATAAATATTTTTTAACAAATCAAGATAGCTAATATTTTTCCTGGACATATCTCCAAGTTTAAGCATGATAAATATATTAAAATCAAAGACTAAATTTCGCAATAAAAATAAAACCAGGATCTAGCTAACATAAATAATTGAAGTTTAGTACATTCCAACTTCCATAATCCATCAAAATGGAACTCGACGTTTTTTTAATTCTAGAAAGTTTTCAATGATTGATTCTGTGCTAAACTTCTCCGTAATTTTCCTCTTAATGTACACAAGACAAGAGTCTGTGAGAAACTCATCCTCCATTTTGCTGCGAAGTCTAGTTTTAATAAGGGTCATGGCTGAAAATGATCGTTCAGTAGTTACAATGGAGATGAGAAGAGTAAGCACAAGCATGATTACTCTAAAAATAAGTTGGTAGACTGTTGATCTTCTAGTCCTTATCAACCATTAGCACAGTTCAGAAATAGTTGACAATTCTTTGAAGTATTTATGTCGAACTACATTATGCTCACAATGGTTTAGTTGTATTCCCAACCGCATTTTCTCATGATCTGTGAAGTCTTGGGGATAAAACTTCTCTATCAACTGACAAATGTCGTCAATTTTAAAAGACTCATGTGAAAGTCGAGAATGCAAAACTGAACTAAGAATATGCAAGCGCTGATTTGTACTTCTTTTTTATTTTACTTTGTGCAAACAATTAAGGGGGGCCACTTGTTATAAAATTAATATATAAAGTAATTAAAGCATATATAATATAGAAAATAAAGATTTGAGAGGGGGGGAGCGGGCATGGCCTACACCTAGGTCCGCCCCAGGGGTGGTGGTTAGAACTTGGGGTGTGTGTGTGTGTGTGTGTGTGTGTGTGGGGGGGGGGGGGGGGGGGGGGGGGGTTTGCATCTGCCCCTCAGCCACTACCTACCACCCTGAGTACACTCATTGGGTTGGGGGGGGGGGGGCGGGGGCGCGCATCTTCCCCTCAGCCACTACCTACCGCCCTGAGTACACTCATTGGAGAACCGAGTAGTTGTGATTTTATTATAGTTACATACGCATTCAATCTTTATCATATGAGAGAGTTTTTCATGTTGCATGAACTTTCCTTGAAAGATTCATTTTCCTTCAAGCATTCACTTCTTCATCTCTTCTATTAAAACCCACCCATTTTCATTCAAAATCACTCGAAATTGCTTAAGTATCTTATTTCTTTAGGTTAAAGATGAAAAGAAAATCAAATTTGTTTTTTGAATTATGGGTATCATAAAACATCAAGCGTAATAAACATCTTTTTTCTTAAAAAAATTTTCTCCGCTTTGTTTTTCGGTACATAAAAATAGTATTTCTTATAATCTATAATAGTTATAAAAAGATAAATTAAAGATATAATTATAATTTTTTTAAATGTAGACTTCAAAGTAAAGGAAGAAAATTATTGTAAGGACTTAATTTATATCTATAACTCTCCTACCTGTAAAAATCACATGTGAGTTTCACATTGGAGTGTTCAATTTATCTATCAAAAACAGATTAATTTGGCAGCTTGGTCCGATAAATGCATTAGCCACAAGTATAGATAGTGCTGCATATTAAGGGACGTCAAAACAAAAACACATCTCAACTCCATCTACGAGTTTTAAAGTATAACTAGCAAAGCATGCCCGCGCTAAGCCCGGGCTCAGAAATAAAAACACGTCCAATTTATGGCTATTTTACGAGATATTACTTAATGTGGAAATAAATATAAAACAAACAAATCATTTATTACGGTTCAAAGCATGGCCAGCCCGACATTTATACAAAGTAAATATTATTTTTTTATATAAATGAGTGTGAAACTTCAAGGCTTATGTAAATCAACATCAATGTTTATGTATTTATTTTAGTAATTTCAACTTTATTTCAAGTTGAAAACCCTAAAAGCCCATAAAGTCTCTTTAAATTTATATGAGCAAATTTAAAAATATAAGATTAGGATGGGCATGGGCTAGCTCGTGGGTGGCACTGCCTGGCCTAATTGGGGTACGGCACGGCACGGTTGGGCCGATCTGAAAGTGGGCCATGCTTCTTTGACAAAAGTTCAAATCTTATCTTTTTTTTTTGAGAATTAGTGGAGGTCTTTATATCTTCTTTTAAGAATCCCTTTTGTTTTTATATTTCTTAAAAATAACTTTGAAACATTTCACTTTCTGCGGAATGGGCCAAAATCTCATTTCGACGCTGGGCGCTACATACGATAATTTTGGACTTGAGTAGTTTGGATTTCACTGGTACACATCAGGGACGAATAAAAAAGGTAGAAAGAAAAGGTCCTCGATCAAGTGAGGGAATAAAAAAAAGATCTTTGTTAGAGAAATTTTATGAAAAGATATTAACACAACCATTGAAAACCCCTAAAATCCCTCTATGAACTCAAAACCGATTCAGATTATTGATTTGATATTCTAGCAAGATAAAATAAACACAATATTAAAATCGAAATCAAACAATCAATTGCAAAATTGCATGTGGCACCGTCTTTAGGAATTAGAATATGAGGCCCACTTTAAAAAAAGTTTATTGTATGTGGAGCCCATATGTATAAATCACTTACAAGGATCCACTTTTAAAAATCACAAACATTAAGGGTTTCTAACCATAATAGCTGATATAAATTATTTTTAATAAATTTATTAATTAGTAAACTTGTGAGTCCTTTTTTTTGTTGCTAATTTGATCTTTATGTTTTTTTCCAAATGTTTTATTCTTTAGGTGAGGCATGAATTGATTAAGAAAGATCAAATGATCATATACCTAACAAATTGATCTAATATATTTAAGTGGGACCAAGATAAATGAGGTCCATCATCTCTATTCTAACCGTTCATAAAATCATATGATGCGGGATGTGACCCATTAATTGATTGATAAAGATCAAATGACCAAATGATCATAGACCTCTCAAATTGACCAATCCTAACCTACTTAAGTGGGACCCCCAAGATGAATTAGGTCCACCATCTCCATTCTAACCGTTCATAAAATCATATGATACGAGATGAGACCCATGAATTGATTTAAAAAGATCAAATGATCGTAGACCTAACAAATTGACCTAATATATTTAAGTGAGACCCAGATGAATGGGGTCCACCATCTTTATTCTAACCATCTATAAAATCAAATGATGCCGGCCGGGACCCATTAATTGATTGATAAAGATCAAATGATCAAATGATCACATACCTCTCAAATTGACCAAACCTAACCTATTTAAGTGGGACCCCAAGATAAATGGGGTCCACTATCTATATTCTAACCGTCCAAAAAACCATATGATGCGGGCTGAGACACATGAATTGCTTGATAAAGATCAAAGGATCAAATGATCATAAACCTCACAAATTGACCAAACCTAACCTATTTAAGTGGAACCCCCCCAGATGAATGGGGTGCACCATCTCTATTCTAACTGTCCATAAAACGATATTATGCAGGATGAGACCCATGAATTGATTAAGAAAGATCAAAGGATCAAATGATCGTAGACCTAACAAATTGACCAATTTTTTTAAGTGGGACCCGGATGAATGGGTCCACCATCTCCATTCTAACCGTTCATAAAACCATATGATGCGGGCTGGGACCCATGAATTGATTGATAAAGATCAAATGATCATAGACCTCAAAAAATTGACCAAACCTAACCTATTTAAGTGGGACCAAGATGAATGGGGTCCACCATCTATATTCTAACCGTCCATAAAACCATATGATGCGAGCTGGGACCCATTAATTGATTGATAAAGATCAAATGTTCATAGACATCACAAATTGACCAAACCTAAACTATTTAAGTGGAGTCCCCAAGATAAATGGGGTCCACCAATTATATTCTAACTGTCCATAAAACCATATGATACAGGCTGTGACCCATGAATTACTTGATAAAGATCAAATGATCATAGACCTCACAAATTGACCAAACCTAACCTATTTAAGTGGAACCCACGGAACCACCAATGCACAGACGGATATGAATTATTTTTAATAAATTTATTAAATAGTAAACTTGTGAGTCCTTCTTTTTATTGCTAATTTGATCTTTATGTTTTTTTTCCAAATGTTTTATTATTTAGGTAAGGCATGAACTGATTAAAAAAGATCAAACGATCATAGAACTAACAAATTGACCTAATATAATTAAGTGGGACCCGGAATAAATGGGGCACACCATCTCCATTCTAACCGTTCATAAAACCGGGCTGGGACCCATGAATTGATTGATAAAGATCAAATGATCAAATGATCATAGACCTTATAAATTGACCAAACCTAACCTATTTAAGTGGGACCAAGATGAATGGGGTTCACCATCTATATTCTAACCGTCCATAAAACCATATGATGCGGGCTGAGACCCATTAATTGATTGATAAAGATCAAATGATTATAGACATCACAAATTGACCAAACCTAACCTATTTAAGTGGAGCCCCCAAGATGAATGGGGTCCACCAACTATATTCTAACCGTCCATAAAACCATATGATACGGGCTGGGACCCATGAATTCCTTGATAAATATCAAATGATCATAGACATCACAAATTGACCAAACCAAACCTATTTAAGTGGAACCCCCCAGATGAATGGGGTCCACCATCTCTATTCTAACCGTCCATAAAATCGTATTATGCGGGATGAGACCCATGAATTGATTAAGAAAGATCAAAGGATCAAATGATCGTAGACCTAACAAATTGACCAAATATTTTTAAGTGGGACCCAGATGAATGGGGTCCACCATCTTTATTCTAACTGTCCATAAAATCAAATGATGCGCGCCGGGACCCATGAATTGATTGATAAAGAGCAAATGATCAAATGATGATAGACCTCTCAAATTGACCAAACCTAACCTATTTAAGTGGGACCCCCAAGATCAATGGGGTCCACCATCTATATTCTAACCATCCATGAAACAATATGATGCGGGATGGACCCATGAATCGCTTGATAAAGATCAAAGGATCAAATGATCATAGACCTCACAAATTGACCAAACCTAACCTATTTAAGTTGAACCCCCCAGATAAATAGGGTCCACCATCTCTATTCTATCTGTCCATAAAATAATATTATGTGGGATGGGACCCATGAATTGATTTAAAAAGATCAAATAATCAAATGATCGTAGACCTAACAAATTGACCAAATATTTTTAAGTGGGACCCAGATAAATGGGGTCCATCATTTTTATTCTAACCGTCCATAAAATCAAATGATGCGGGCTGGGACCCATGAATTGATTGATAAAGATCAAATGATCATAGACCTCTCAAATTGACTAAACCTAACCTATTTAAGTGGGACCCCCAAGATGAATGGGTCCACCATCTATATTCTAACCGTCCATGAAATAATATGATGCGGGCTGGGACCCATGAATTGCTTGATAAAGATCAAAGGATTAAATGATCATAGACCTCACTAAAAAACAAACATAACCTATTTAAGTGGAACCCCCAGATGAATGGGGTCCACCATCTCTATTCTAACCGTCCATAAAACCATATTATGCTGGATGAGACCCATGAATTGATTAAGAAATATCAAATGATTAAATGATCATAGACCTAACAAATTGACCAAATATTTTTAAGTGGGACCCAGATGAATGGGGTCCACCATCATTGAGAGATTTTAGGATAATTATTATTGGTAGGCTGGCTGCTGCCACGTGTCCCTCTGCAAGACATGCCAGGTGTCCTCCTCCAGGAATTATCGTGAAGTGTATACATCCCTTTACTAATATAGATTATGCGAGATGGGACCCATGAATTGATTTAAAAAGATCAAATGATCAAATGATCGTAGACCTAACAAATTGACCAAATATTTTTAAGTGGGACCCAGATAAATGGGGTCCACCATCTTTATTCTAACCATCCATAAAATCAAATAATGCGGACCGGGACCCATGAATTGATTGATAAAGATCAAATGATCATAGACCTTTCAAATTGACCAAACCTAACTTATTTAAGTGGGACCCCCAAGATGAATGGGGTCCACCATCTATATTCTAACCGTCCATGAAACAATATGATGCGGGATGGGACCCATGAATTGCTTGATAAATATCAAAGGATTAAATGATCATAGACCTCACAAATTGACCAAACATAACCTTTTTAAGTGGAACCCCCTAAATGAATGGGGTCCACTATCTCTATTCTAACCGTCCATAAAACCATATTATGCGGGATGAGACCCATGAATTGATTAGGAAAGATCAAATGATCAAATGATCGTAGACCTAACAAATTGACCAAATATTTTAAGTGAGACCCAGATGAATGGGGTCCACCATCATTGAGAGATTTTAGGATAATTATTATTGGTAATAGGGTTATTGAGAGAGTTAGGATAATTCAAATTTAATCAAGCAATTTCTATTTTGGTTGGTAATAGAGATCTCATTGAGAGATTTTATGATAATTATTATTGGTAGGTTGGCTGCTGCCACGTGTCCCTCTCCAAGACATGCCAGGTGTCCTCCTCCAGGAATTCTCATGAAGTGTATACATCCCTTTAGTAATATAGATATATTAAAGCAAAGGGGAGGTGGGCTGTGAGGAGTGCCACGTCATCCCTAAAATGTCTCTCCTTTCAGAAAAATACTTATAAAATCACACAGACCTTTGGGTGGGAGAGGTGGGCTATGAGGGGTGCCACGTCATCCCTAAAAAGTCTCTCCTTTCAAAGAAATATAGAAGAAAAAGTGGGCTACCACACTCATCTAAAACAAATCTCCTCCCTAAATCTCCATTTTAATTATCTTCTCCAAATCACCTCCCTAAATCTCTCCATTTCATTCAAAATTTTATAAAGATAATAAACTCACATCTTTATCATATCTCCTACAATTTCTCTAAACAACCTCTTCCATCCTTATCACACCTATCATTTCTCCACTTCTATCAAGAAGTTGTTTTCTTTCTCTACAATGCCTCAAGCTATATGACCTCCAATCCAAAAACGAGTTATAGCTTTGGCTATGGCCTTCAATATTCCAAATGGGGAAGTTTTACATGTTTTGTCTCATCCTTCTATAAAGGCACAATAACTACATGATGTGAGTTCTGTTTTTTTTTTTTTTTTTTTCCTTTCCTCGGTTAGGTCTTGGATTGTGATGAAAATTGAATAACAATTTATATGCTTTTATTAGGGTCATATTTAGCATCATCTATCATGTCAAATGCATCTGATGCTATCTATCATGTAAGTTTTCAATTCTGGTTCAAATCAGGGTCCTATATACAGGGCCAAAAACCAGACTATATCAGGCCATTAAAGCAGCCTCTTCCATGATAAATTTAATGAAATATGTTTACAGTCGGTCTTCTTGTTATGCAAAACTGTATTCTTATTAAATTTTTTTTTTTTACATATTATTATTTGGATGACATTCCTATGTCTGGCTTTGGAGAAGAAGATATATATGGCCTTAAAACCGGTTCAATGCATGGGAAAAAATAAAGTGGGGTTGAAAAAAAAAATAAGAGCCCAAATCTGATTTACATTAGGCCCATTAGCGAGTGGCTTCAATTCAAATTCACATCAGGTCTTATATAGGGCCAAAAACCAGACTATAACAGGCCATTAAAACAAGCCCTTCCATGACAAATTTAATGAAATATGTTTACAGTAACAAATTAGTAAACAAATAAATAAATGATTATCTCCCGGTCTAGTTTTCTTCTTTGTCCAAAGACATGTCCTAAATTTATTTATTTTTATTTTTAATAATATTTAAAAAATACTAAGCACGTGCGTTTGTTGGACATGAGAGCCCAAGTACCTAGAATCCCCCAAAAAAAAGGAGCCCGGAAGATCAGAAATCTAGAAAAAATCTGAGCAAAAAACATCGGTGCAGGTCTCTAAAGCACACATGCTTCATAATGTCTGAGAGCTGCCATTGATGACAAGAGAAGAGATCGTGTCATCACAAAAATTCGGGAGGTAGC
Organism: Litsea cubeba; assembly: GCA_012931725.1. Taxonomy (NCBI): domain Eukaryota; kingdom Viridiplantae; phylum Streptophyta; class Magnoliopsida; order Laurales; family Lauraceae; genus Litsea; species Litsea cubeba. The sequence continues at coordinate 134,141,306 of CM022944.1, forward strand.
CTGGTTTCTATCCTGTTGGTGGGTCTAATTCTATCAGCAGCAGCTGCTAATTATCCCTTAGAAACAAAGACCTTGCAGTTGCACTTGAAGAGATGCAGTCTGCCCATTTTTTTGCCTTTGTTATGCTGATTAGAATGATGAATTGCAGCATATATACCATGCAATATTGCTTTCTTGATGCCGAATGACAGGATGCTATCAAATATTTCAGTGCTTGAGAATGCAGTCTCAGAATTCCTGGTGAGGCGTTCCATCTCTATGCAATTGCTCTTTGATTACCTGGATCACTTCCCCACTGGATCCACCATTCCTACTAATGAACCAGGGACGTTCAATCTGTGCCTTGAGGGCATTTCTGGGTTTTAGAAAAAAAGTGGTGGGGATTGGCCGGCCGCTTGCCAAAATCTTTCTATCTATTTATGGTGTTTGGCCTAACATCAAATATGTGGATTGGGCTTTGAAAAGCATTGCCCATCCCATACTGACATGTGAACACTCCAGGCATCTATGATTCATCCTATATACATTACAGCAGAGCTTACTACTATTAGATTGATCACATTTAATATATATATATATATATATATAGAGGGACAGGTTCTCCTATATATATATATATATATATATAAATAAAGGGTGAGCAAAGCATATTCTTGGTATCGCACCTAAAGGGGGTTGTAAACAACTTTCACACCTTCCCTTGCAAAAGGCACTACTACAACATGGTGATTGCATTCCGGGGGGCCCTATTAACTATCCTTATTTTTTTCATTTTTCTTTGTCTCGTATTTGTAATATAAATCGTTTAATTTATTTATGGAACTAGTAAACCCCAAGATCTTGAAGCTGGTTGACTTAAGTCTTTATTGATTTTGAGAAGTTTTTGAAAAAGTCCAAAAATCGAATGCACTCTTCTTCTTCTTTTTTAAACCGAAAGGTAAGTCATAGTCTATATTTAAATAAGAGAAAAATTCAATAAATAATAGGACCCTGCTATCCTACCTACTTAAAGCAACTCCAACAGAGGAGTTATTTATCCACCTCAGCAGCCAACGGTCTTAAATGTAGGCAGTATGGCCGATGGAACCATCGTTACAGTGAACGTTGAACGGTTAACTTTATAGCCATTGAACTTTTTTTTTAATTTTAATGGGTAATTAAAAATTGTGATAAATTTGAGAAACTCTTGGAACTTAGATATCTATAAATTATGAGTGTTTGGAGTCCTTTGTTCTTCATTCACACTATGGGTTCTCAATTCTCTCGATTTCCTAATTTTTCTACCCAATATTCACAATATTGCGGTGAGGCATCCGAATTCCCTACTGATGATGCCCCAAAGAAGAAGGATATTGGTCGAGGTGCCGGCTTCAGTATAGAAGAAGACCGTCTTCTCATCGGTTCGTGGTTGAACACCAGTCTGGATGCTGTGCATGGAAACAAGCAGAAACTTGGAGCCTTTTGGGAACGAGTGGGAGAATACTATCACAACAATAAGCAATTTTCCAATGCTCGAACAGACAAAATGTTGTCACAGCGATGGCAAAAGATTCAAGCTTCTGTCAACAAATTTTGTGGATGTCTTGCCACAATTATTTTCAGAAATCAAAGTGGCACAAATTAACAAGATAAGGTAAAATTATATATATATGAAGTTTTTATTTTATTCTTAATTGTCAAGATAACACATTCTCAACTCCAAGCCGATCTGGTTGAGCACCTGTGGCATTTCCAAGGTCAATATGAAGAAGCTTGTGATTGACTATAATATTATGTAATTTGATTTTACTTTTTCAATGAAAAATGAGTTTCAAGTAAGATTTTTGCATTTTTTATTTTTAATAATTTATTACTTTAATAACATTTAAATCATACCAAATCCCATTAAATATAAGTAAGATATATTTAATAAAGCAAATGAGGGTTAAATGAAAAGATAATAAAATAATAATTTGACATCTCTCTTGGAGTTGCCCAAGAGAGATGCCAAATTTACATGTCTTTTTTTACCACATAAGCCTCTATTTTAAAAAATACATCTCCATATTTAAAGTGTCTCTTGGAGATGCTCTTAGTGCCCATAAGGAGGCCAGCTATAGCATAGTATCAGGCATCCTACGTTGCACTAAAGTAAAAAAATAAAAAGTAGACAGGCCTACTGGGGAAACCCCAAAATACCCAAGACCGTAAAACAGATAAAGCTTAGCCTACCCACAGTCCGGGTACAGGCATGTGAAAAATAGTGATTTTGAAAAACATGATAATGTATTTCAAATTTAAAACATTTGCACATTTAAAATTTACATATTTAAACAACTATTTTCCTATTCCATTTGTAAAATGACGGGGATCAGGATCCTAGCCTGTAAAGAGCAGCATATTTGTAATGTGAATCACGTACCTTATAGATCACCTTTATGTTTGTTGAGCACAAGGAATATCAAAAGGAGTTAGATGAATGTCAAGTTCTACTAAGTTAAATATGTCAAGTCTAAATATCTTGAAGTTATTTTTTATATGTAAATTTGCATGATGTTTGGTGAAGGACCGTATGCCATTGAAATGTTTTTACAATCAATCTACATTCATGAGATCCTAGGGTCCAGGGTATGTTCAGGCCATGAACATCAGGCCATTTAGACTTTTTGATGTTTTTATGGTTTCTATCAGTCGGTGTTAAGTAGAATTTGGCATTCATTTAAATAAAGTATCATGAAGTTATTTTCTATATGTAAATTTGCATGAAGTTTGGTGAAGGGCTGAAGGCCTTTGAAATATCTTTATATTCTCTATCACATTTTTTCACAATGCTTTGAACAGAATTTGTGACTACGAGCTATTTGTTTGGCTTAATTATCCCCGTTGGTTTGTCCCCAACGATATTTGCAACATTGACGACCTTCAGTTCATAGAAAGGCTAATGTCCAACCCACAATTCCCCCCTCCCCTTCTTTTTCTTGAGTAATCAAACAAAAAGGCCTACATCAGCCAAATCAGACTCAATTTAGAGGAGAGGACTAAAGTAAAGAAGAATAGTAGATAGGCCTAATGGGGAAACCCTAAGATACCCAAGACCGTAAAAGAGATAAAACTCAGCACACTGTCCAGGCACAGGCATGTGAAAATAGTGATTTTGACAAACATGGTTATGTATTTCACATTTTCCTATTCCACATGTAAAAGGATGGGGAATCGGGATCCTAGTGTTTTCTCATGCTAAGTTCTCAAAGCCATTAGGCGTGAAATGAATAGGAGCATATAATCCTTATTTTTGGATATCCAAGTTTTTGGAAGATATTTTCTTGTTTTGAGTCTTAACCAAAAGGCCAAGAAAGGTTTTTGAATCTGAAACATTTCCATAGATCTTCGTAGACTAAGCAAAGCTTCGGATCTCCCATGGTGTGTTATAGGTGACTTCAACGACCTGCTGTTCACTTCTGAGAAAAGAGGAAATATTGCGCACCCTAATTGGTTGCTAACTGGGTTCAGAGGAGCAATTGAAGACAGTAACCTGATTGATCTTGGTATGGTGGGGTATAATTTCACCTGGGAAAGGGGAAGAGGTTCGGATCATTGGGTGGAGGAGAGGCTTGATAGAGCTCTTGTTACTCAGAACTGGATGAATCTCTATAGCGATGCTAAGGTATGGAATCTTGAAGCCACAGTTTCAGATCATAATCCCATTTTTCTTGACCTGGTAAAGCTTGATTGTCAGGTTCGTAGGCGGGGATTCTGTTTTGAGAATCCCTGGCTCCATGAAGATGAGTGTGAGGAGGTTGTGGCCAGAGGTTGGAATAAGGGGGAGGGTGAGTCCATTTTGTCGAAGATTAAATTTTGTGGTGAAGAGCTCCAGAGTTGGAGTGTTGATATATCCAAAAAATTTAAATCTCAAATCAAACTGCTGCAAGCAGACTTGAAGAGGTTAAGACCTCAACGGCATGTTATGGCTCTTCATGAATATTCAGAGAAACAAAGGGCTCTCAATATTGTTTTGACACAACAAGAATCTTTTTGGAAGTAGAGGGCCAAGCAATTTTGGTTGAAAGAGGGAGATTCTAATTCACGTTTTTTCCATGCTATGGCTTCATCAAGGAAAAAATCAAACCAGATATGTCAATTGAAGAATGATGTAGGTGAGCAGTGTAATTGGGAGACAGGACTGGGGGATCTTATGGTTTCTTAATTATTTCCACTCTCTTTACACTTCTGGTGGGTGTGATTTGAATGAAGTTCTTCTGGGTGTGGACAAGTGTGTTTCTGAGGAGCAGAATAGAGAATTGTTGAGGCCGTTCACTGCTATTGAGATTTATGAAGTTGTTTTCTCGATGCATCCTGATAAATCCTCTGGTTTAGACGGCATGAATCCTGCATTTTTTCAGAATTTTTGGCCAGTTATAGGTACAGATGTGGTGAATGCTTGTCTGCATAATCTCAATGATGGTGCTTTGTCTGCTGGTCTAAATGATACAGCTATTGTTTTAATTCCAAAAAAGACAAATCCAGAAGTTATGTCTGAGTTTCGGCCAATATCCTTATGCAATGTTCTTTATAAAATTCTGTCCAAGGTCCTCGCAAATAGGCTGAAGCGGGTCCTGACTCATATCATCTCTGATAACCAAAGTGTGTTTGTCCCTGGACGTTTGATCACGGATAATTTTCTAGTGGCCTCTGAAGTTCTGCATTTCATGAAAAGGCGTACTCAAGGTAAAGTGGGTTTTGCTACGCTAAAGCTTGACATAAGCAAAGCGTATGATAGACTTGAATGGGAATTTCTTCAGCAGATGATGTCTCGGCTTAGCTTTGATTCTAGATGGATTTCTCTGATCATGATGTGTGTTTCAACGGTGAGCTATAAAATTGTTCATGGAGGAAAAGAGTTTGGTCCGATCTTACCAAGTAGAGGAATTCGTCAAGGTGATCCACTATCACCGTACCTTTTCATAATCTGTGCTGATGGTTTATCATCTACTATCCGCAAAGCTGAATCCAACGGTTTGATTCATGGCTGTAAAATTGCCCGTGGTGCTCCAGCAGTATCTCACTTATTTTTTGCGGACGATAGTTTCCTTTTCTTCCGTGCAACTGCTGAGGAGAGTTCCAGAGTTAAAAATCTGCTGAGTTTGTATGAAGATTCTTCAGGTCAATCTATTAATCTTCAAAGTTTTTCGATATCTTTTAGTGCTAATGTGCATGAAGATGTCAAAGGTGTGTTGGCTAATTTGCTACAGGTCACTAAAAATGTGGACCATGGCAACTATTTGGGTCTTCCTTCTTTGAACAGATTTTTGGTTTCTTCAAAGACCAGGTGTGGCAAAGAATTCAAGGTTGGAAAAGAAAGTCTCTCAGTAGGGTTGGTAAGGAAATTCTTATAAAATCAGTGGCTCAAGCTATGCCATCTTATGTCATGAGTGTTTTCCTTATTCCTCTCTGTTTGTGTGATGACCTTGAGAAGATGATGAATTCTTTTTGGTGGGGCTCGAATGGTGATAATGGAGGTATTAGATGGCTGGGATGGGGTCGAATGTGTGGAAGGAAGGTAAATGGAGGTATGGGCTTCAGAAGATTACATGATTTCAATCTTGCACTATTGGGCAAGCAAGCTTGGAGATTTATTACTAAACCTCATTCTTTAGCTAGCAGGTTATTTAAAGCTAAATATTTTCCAACTACTTCTTTCATGGATGCAAAGCTTGGCCATAATCCTAGCTTTGTGTGGAGGAGTGTTTTAGTTGCTCAAAATCTTCTCATGATGGCATAAGGTGGAGGGTGGGCAATGGGCAGAATATAAATGTGTGGAATGATCATTGGTTGCCAGGTAGAAGTGATGCTCACCTTACTACCCCAGTCATTGAAGGTTTGGAGGATTTGAAGGTGGCAGACCTTATTGAAGTTGGGGGGAAGCATTGGGACAAGATTTTGGTTGAATCTCTGTTTAATAGTAGAGATGCGCAACTAGTATCAAGTATACCTCTTAGTATCCGTCATATTGAAGATGTTTGTTTCTGCGGGGCAGATTCAAAGGGTGTTTATACTGTTAAAAGTGCATATGGTGTCCTACTGGAGAGAAGACAAAGTGATAATGTTGAGGCAATTCAGCTAGAAACTGAGAGTGGCATATGGAAGCAGTTATGGCAGCTAAATATACCCCCTAAAGCTCATGTTCATTTATGGAGATTTTGTAGAAATTGTTTACCTACACAGGACAATCTTCTTGCCCGACGAGTGGAAGTTCAAGCTTTATGTTTACGCTGTAACGACAGCATTGAATCTTGTTTTCACTTGTTTGTAGATTGTCCATTTGCTCGGGAATGTTGGCTGCAGTGTGGTTTGGGCCAAAATGGAGGAATGGAGGCATCCTTTATGGAGTGGTTTAAAGCTCTCTTTTGTAGGTGTGCAGAGGAAGATAAATGCAAGGCGGCAATGATTCTATGGAGCTTATGGCAAGCTCACAATGATATCTTATGGAAAGGTATTTCCAAATCTGTTTATCAGGTTATTAGTTTTGCTTATTCAGTCCTTAATCAGTGGCGCGATGCTCGGAGTACGGGCATATTAACAACTGCTGTTGAAGTTTCAAGGAATATGACTGTGTGGCAAAAACCTCCCAATGGATGGATCAATTGTAATGTCGATGCGGCTCTCTTCTCATGTGATAATCAGTCAGGTTTGGGCTGTGTTCTAAGAGATTCAACTGTTGAATTTATTACAGCCAGTAGTAAGCGTGTGTGGGGCTGTTCCGAAATAAAGGTTGCTGAGGCTTTAAGCTTTCATGAGGCTCTTAGTTGGCTTAAAAATAAGGGTCTTGATAATGTTTTGATGGAGACAGATGCACTCTTGGTAGTTCAAGCTCTAGAGTCTGCAGCTGAAGATGGCTCACATTTTGGTCTAGTAATTGACGATTGCAAGAAACTACTTTTGGAGTTTAGAAACTTCAAGTATGGTTATATAAAAAGATCTGCGAATCATGTTGCTCATCTCCTAGCTAGAGCAGTTGTTTCTTTGTCAGATTCTTTAGTTTGGGAGACTACTCCTCCCTCTTTTATCTGTAACTCTTTATATTTGGATTTGAATTAATAAATTTCCATTATCTCAAAAAAAAAAAAAAGGACCGCCCATTGTTTTGTTACGTTTGGTAAGTCTGAGATTATGCGGGTTTGGGGATACTTTGTTTTGATGTCTTTGAACAGTTTTTTTTTTTTGGGTCTCTCTTTCTTTGACTGAGTACTGATTTCTTCGCCATACTGAGGGAAAGAAATTCACCCTTGAGATCCAAATGTTATTAAGAAATGAGAAAATAGGAATAGCTGATAGGGTCTTTTGATTATCAGTCGAACCAGTGGGATTCTTCTCCTGACCCAATGAGTATCTATTGCATGGTTTTTATATATAAAAGGAAAGGTCACTCATAGGCTTCAATGTTCTTTCAAAAAGTCTACATGGACTAATCCTATGATATCCATGTAGACTTTTTGTACCCATGGATATCATAGGATTAGTCCATGGACTAACTCATTGAGTTATGGATATCATAGGATTAGTCCATGGACTAACTCATTGAGTTAGTCCATGTAGCATAACTGATGTTCTTTTACACACCATGAATCTAACAATAGATATATACGTATATCTGTCCTAAATAAAAGCCCCCACGTGGTGAATAGCTAAAATTAGGATTATCCGGATTAGCTGATCATAATTCGCGGTTTGTGGTTCAATATTGGTCAAGGTTTGCTTCATATTGGTGATCCCATCTCGTTGGGAGAAGGATGAGATCATTTTGTACATTTGTGGATTGCTCAACAATTCTTTTTAATTTTAGATTTTAGCTAGGTTTCAAATCTAAGATTTCAAGTGATTCATATGATGGGCCCTAAGTCACCCTAAGTCAATTGTATATGACCTACAATCCAGAAGAATTCGTGAGTGCTAGAGAATTAATCTGGTGGATTTGATCTTCTCCACGAATCTCTCTTCACCTCATCGGTCAACACCCTAAGGGGTAGCTCAGTTGGCCGAGGACCACGGTTTGCACCCGTAGGTTGTAAGTTTGAAATTGCACTACCACACGTGGGGCTACAGCCTATAGGAGAGTTTACTCGGCTTCACTTTGGGCCCGAAGGAATTTGTTTGGCAAAAAGAAATCAGAAGCCTCGGATAGCGCAAAAAAAATAAACTCCACAAATCTCTCATCCTATCTATTTTATCAATCAAAGATATGGGATCCAATATTTCCTCAGCTCACACCAAGGCAAAATCATTGCATTTCTCATTTAAGGCTCGTACCGATAATCATTGGAACTTTTTCACACCAAGTTACAAGAGCTTAACCACCTTAACTCTTTCCTTGTTCTGTTTTATGATATTCTTAAATAGTGAATGAATATATTAAGAGGGTCAAGATTTTAAATCATCCAAAAATGGAATTTTAAATTATTTGGATGTAATCATCATTGTAACTGCCAAACATGGATTTCTAACATTTTAGAAAAATCTAAAATATTTTCTCTAAAGATTTTATTATCAAACGTGACCTAAAGTCATTTATTATATACCATGCTTAGACATTTTAAGGGTTATATGAAGGCTTGGAAAATCTTAATCTAAGCGTGAGTTGAAAGAATACTTGATCCATGGCTAAGTTCAACAACATAAGCTTTGTCCTTCTCTTCTTCCTCCTCGCAAGTTTCCTTGGCGTAAGAGAATGTAAGTTGAACTTTCCTGCTCGTTCAATTTCTTAGAATATAACGAATCTTGATTAGATTAGCCACCATTTAGAATCCACACATTTGGTACTGAGACGTCATGTGTTATTATTTGTCATTGGATGTAGCTCATCGATGCACATCACATGTAAAAGTAGAGGGTACTAATCAACCAAGTATAAGACACGAGTTCTCTTCATCAATTAAAAATATCTCTCATGGTAGGATTTTGGATTTAGTATCTAACATAATTACAAAGAAAAGTTAGATCCATTCATTGGTGCAAGCTATCTGATTTAAAGATGATGAAATATCAAAATGAAGACTTTATTTACCATTGACTTCATGGCTCTAAATGGGATAGCTAGAAACATGGCCAATAGACTCGATTTTTCAGTTATGCTTTATACTTGTAGATCATAAATCCCTCTAAATGTTTGGCCGGTTAATGGAGTTTCCTCTTGTGATTAAATGTTTTAATTCAACGGTGCTTGTCCAAGATCTCCCTTCATCTTAATTGGATCTTGCCTTGGGTTTACATATACAATTTATTGGCTCTGGTCTTTCACGGTCTAATATTGGTCTCCGACAGGACACTTTCAGTCCCATCTTTTTTTTTTCTTACTTTTCCCAAATGCTAATGGTTTTTTAATTGTCTATCATCTTCAGGCAGTACCGGAGAGGAAAATAACATACCAAAGATGAAGCCAGTGGTGGCGACGGGGAGGAAAATCAATTTTGAACCATGCTTTTTACGTGGCTGCGAAAAGCCATGTAATGATTGCCGTTGGTGCTCCATTAACGGAGCGTGCTACTACACTAAGGAAGAATGTTACAAATATTGTGTTAATTAATTTGTGATATAGGCACTCCTTTTTAAGGTAAATGGTGAGAAGGAAATTGACTTGAATTGGAGTGCTTTCATAAAAAATAGGAGTGCCAATATCAATTACCTATCTAAATATGTTCCATGGCATAGCGAACGTGATATGGCTATTGATGGCTTTCTCTTGAATAATAATGTTGTATTTGTTACAACTTTACAATAAATTAAAGCAGAATCTCATATATATATATATATATATATTCTCAACATCTTTGATGCTTTTGCATTCTAGAATTGATAAATGGAAATTAGATTATATTCATATTTAAGGGTCTACTTAAGTCATACATTATTTATAACCCCATTTATATGTTTAAAAAATATTTTAAGCTTTTTATCTATTATACTAATGTAAAATTTTTTTTTTTGAAGTTGATGCCAAATGTGGATACAACTATTGTTCTTTTATTTTATTTTTTTTTATATCAAAACCTGACTCATTTACATCCCTCTGCCTATATTACACATGGTTTAGAATTTCATTACCCTCTGTATTGGGGCATTATTAAACATTCGAGATGTTTTTGTTAGTTTACCCTGTGTTTGGTAAGGGGGGAGGGGAGGGGAGGGGAGGGGACGGGAGAGAAAATTTAAAGGGGGAGGAAAATGAAGGGGAGGGGAGGGAAAATTAATTGTACATCCTCTTGTTTGGGAAGTAAAAAAGTAGGGGAAGAAAAGTTTACCAATTTACCATTTTACCTTTTCAAAAGTTTCAAAAGGGACAAAAATGAAAAAAATGGCAAAATATTGCCCCCCCCCCCCCCCCCCTCGCGGTTTTTGGGGTGAAATTTTTTTGCAATTTTTCCATCCCCCCCTCCTTTTTGATGACTATCACACTATAAATGGTTGGTTCATCTGATGCTGATAACATCTTTTAAAAGAGCCTTCATAATAAACAGCCAAAAATACAATCGATTCCAACTTTCCTCTGTCCAAACCCTCATTTGGGAAGTAAATGGTTACTAAAATCAGATTTAAAGACAAACATGTACGATCATCAATGTATTTCGCACCCGAGCATTCACACAAAATCAATCCAAACAATCAAAATCAAAGGGGTTTCATCGGATCTGATGGCTGCGATTCCTCATCCTTGGTGGGCCTGATTAAAAATCGATGGTCATCGTAACTGAGAGTCATCGTCCTAATTACTTGTAATCAACAAATCTTTATTGACCATCAGCGTTCTATTCCTCTCCTAAAAAGACCAAAAATCGATTGGCCGACAGGGGCCCACCTTTGATTTCCATATCTTTAAAAACTGGGAAATGGTGGCAACGTTAAGTGCTGACCGTCTGGGAGGACCTCATTGGCAACTGCCTATCCGTATCATTATCATGCGTTGGATATTCTTTAACGTTTTTTTTTTTTTCCACTCCTGGTAGGTTAGTTTGGCACTTTACTAACATATTAAAAGTCTAAGTAAAGCTCTCATTTTTTAGATAAAATGTGACATCAAAAGCACTTTAATTCAAAACTCCCTCCATCATTTTAAAAAAAAGTAAAAAAACAACCACATTTATCTACTAAAATACCAAAAAACTATAATTTTCTATAAAAAAAAGTCAAAAAGATTTCATAACAAACAATTAAAAATAAAATACCATTAGAACCCACTTATATTTTATTTTTATTCTTTTTCCAAAATTAAATTTACTTCACTTGACTCTATTAGTGGAGTTGCCAATCCGTATCATTAACGAAATTGTTCCTTACCCAATCTTCAACTATAGAGATGGCAAGTGAGATGGACCCTTAGCTGGAAGGACAGGAGAAAAAAAGGTGAGATGGGTTATTGGAGACTTATTCTGAGATGGTAGGGGTGGGGTACATGGAAAGTACTCGTTATAGATAATGGTCAACATATCCCTGTTAGATCATCCTAGCAATTGATTTTATAGTGATAAAGCTTAGTGAGTTTTTAACTATAGCTAAATTTCTTAGAAGCTAGGGTTGTAAACGGGTCGGTTCCGGTCCGGGTCCAGGGTGGAACCGGAACCGGAACCGTTTTCTAAGAAGGGGAACCGGAACCGGAACCGGAACCGTTAAGAATAATGGGAACCAGAACCGGAACCGGAACCGTTTGTGAGGCGGGTCTGGTTCCGGTTCCGGGTCTAGACTAATACCTGTATTTTTCTTTAAAAAAATTATGCTTTTTTCACATTTCAATTGGATCACGTACCTACAAACACTAATGTGACATTTTGTCTATCAATAACAGACACTTTTAACCAAAAACTCAGAAATCACATCCAAACAGGCAATGAGATGTAGAAAAGTAGAAAACCCTAATGTAGAAAAGTAGAAGAGTAAAAAGGATTCTGTTCTCACATAATAAAGTTACCTTATGTTAGTATATATTGGGTCGGGTCTCGGGTCCACGGGTCTGAGCCACTGTGGATCCGGAACCGGAACCGTTTAGGTATCGGTTCCAAAAATAGGATCCAGAACCGGAACCATTTTCTTATCGGGACCAAAATAAGGACCCAGACCCGGATCCTAACGGGTCGGAACCTTCGGGTAATCGGAGAATCGGGTACCCATTTACAACCCTATTAGAAGCTCATGATAAATGTTTGATGAGAGTGAAATTGGAATTAGTGCAAAATCACTGGGGGATAAGAGTGTAAAAGGGCCTCCATTGATGGAAGTTGAGCCCAAGTAGGGCACATGGAGTTGGACTGCATTCAAGGTTCACATAGGGTTTGGAGATTTTGATGGGATGGGTCAAAGGGATAGATTCTGATCATCCCTTTGAGTTATGGCCGGGATATCATAAATGGAAATTAGATTAACCGCGGATTAGCTATCTATCTAGAAATTGGCTCATCACAATGCTGATTGAATGGGCCATATTTATTGTGTTGAATTAGAGTTATGGCCCCTTAATTCCGTTTGCACCCAACTGCCTAATGTTCGATCTCTTAATCCTCTGCCAATCCGTTTCAGCTCGCCCCTGCATGTATTTGGTTCCACTCTGTTGTCAGTTGGGTCTTTCAAGCGCCCAGCCAGGCAGCCACCTTGGCTGGCACCAAAAATTAAAAAATTAAAAATAAAAAATAAAAATTCTGATCTATTGCAGCTATTGATATGAAAATGCCCACTCCCAGTCATGAAAAATACCTGCATGAATCAATCAAAGGAAAACATTTACAACTTGATTTTAAAGATAGCCGATAGAAGACTCATCCATTAATTGAAGCTATCGAACAATGACTTGTAACAAATCTCTCTGAATCTTCCTCTCAAATTCTAACTAAATGGCACCATGGTATTCAAAATCAGCCAAGTAGAAGTCGATTTGCTACGTCAGCTTGGACTCTACACCTGTTGCCTTAATTCGACCCCAAGCCTTCTCCGCTTGATTCTTCTCTAATTTTCTTTGCTGTTAGAAGTTGGAGGCTTACGGGTGTTTGCTAATTTTTTAGAAGTTGAGATCTGCATTTTATGGAAGATCAAAGCAGATGAAATCTATTGCAACCACTGATAATTACCTACTATTACTTCAATTCATAACAAATTATTTTCTATTTGTAACTTTTAAACACTTTTTCACATATATTTTGGTTTGTGTGGTGTGGCTCGGTATGACTCCACCTGCTACTCGGCTGACTTGACTTAAATCGAAGGTGACAGGTCGCCCTCCATGTTTTAGTTTTAAAACCTTGATTGATACTGCTCGCGTACCTTCAAATGCACTGCCAACTTTAACAAATGTCATGGATGAAAGCACAGACATTAATAGAGCTTTTGCAAGCTCAGCATCAAGCTTATAGAAGAGCACTAGTAAATCTCCGTGCTATGCACGGATAATAATTATTTCATTTTGCTTTTTCATTCTTTTTTTAATATATTTATGTTGTTTGTTCACCTTCAGTGATGCTAACATATTAATCAACATTAAGATTCATTTTGTCTCGATTGTGTAACATATATATATTTTTTATTATGACTTATTTTCTTTATTCATTTTTATTTTATGAACAATAATTATTTATTTAATTTTTTAATATATTTATATTGGTTGTTAGTCTTTGGTGATGCTAACATATTAATCAACATTAAGATTCATCTTGTCGATATTGTGTAATATATATGTTTATTATTATTATTTATTTTCGTTTGTCATTTGCATTTTATGAGCAGTAATTATTTCATTTTGGTTTTCTCATTTTTTTAATATATTTATTCTGTTCGTTCGCCTTTGATGATGTTAAAATATTATTCAACATTAATATTCATTTTGTCAATATTTTGTAATATATCTTTTATTATTATGATTTATTTTATTTTGTCAGTTTTAATATATTTTAAATAAAATCACACGTAATTATCTACCTAAACCCCTAACTGCAAGTTTAATTTTTTACTATAGGCCTCGTTACATATCTCTGGATATGGTTGTTATTTTATGTATATTTTTCAACATCTGAAGCTTATTTTTTAATATAGCTCAAAAAAAATTTTATTTTATAAGAAAAACATATTAAATAAAAAATTTTGAAATATTAATTAGTGGGCCTAATTTCATGCTTACGTATCTAATTAATCACATGCTTGCAGTTAGACCCAGTACCCAATTCCTTAATATATTTTATTTGAAAAGGCATTAAATTCAACAATTTCAAAATATAAATTAGTGGGCAATAATATCATGCTTGGTCTCTAATTAATCATAGGCCTGCAGTTAGGCCCAACACCCAATTCAATAAGTTGTTATATTTGGGAAAGCAATAAATCCTATGTCATTTAATAAATTTTGATATTTCTTAAACATAAGCATGAAATGAATATTTAAAAAATATACAGTAAGAAAGATACAACAAAGGATAGTAGATATTGAAATGTAAAAAATAAAAAATCAACACATCCTATTCTATTATAATATTTTGATAGTATTGGTATGGAGTAAGAGAAAAAATTACCTTATTCTATGAAGATGATTTATTTATTGCTCCTATTTTTGCAAATATGAATATAGATCCAGCCATTTTCCAACTTTAGTATGAGGTGTGATGTCCTCTTTTTCTTAGAGCTTTGCTGGTCTGATGATAGTTAAAATTAGATCTGCTATCTAAAAAAAATCAATGCTTTTAATTATTTAATTAGTGCATTTTAAAAAATACCATTGGTAATCCAAGACATGGATCTAGATGTAAGCACCATAACAATTGTCTTATACCCAATATTTTGTCTTGAATTGGACCTAGATCTAGCCTGATTTAGACCCAAATATTTGGCCTTGGTTTAGACCCAATCTTATGTATTGAATTAGACCCAAAATCTGGCCTGGTTTAGACCCAATATCACGTCCCAAAATATGTCCTAATTTAAACCAAAAAATATGGCCTGGTTTAGACCCATTATTTTGTCTTGATTTAGAGCCTGTGGGAAATCTCCCTTAAATAAAAGTATATCTCATGGAAACCGGTTTTTGGCTGTCTTGCAAATAATTAATTTCACTTTCCGATTTTCCCGGTGCAAAAGTGGATGGAAAATATTTTTAATTTTTCATGCCTTTTCCTTGGGAAAAACCAATATCTAAAATAAATACTTATAAGACATGGCCGGTACGTACCGTTCCTTCTTTACGTACCGATTTAGATAGTCACAGTCTCACAGATACTGTAAACAGTGAGTGTTTCTTTTGAAAAATAAAAGCAGCAAAAATACATTCAAGACTATATATAAAATAAAAGACCCCTTCATCTAATCTTATTTCTTTTGTTCTCTTCTAGACTGACCCATATCAACCCCCCTCAGCTTAGATTTGAGCCGTCCAGTTCAAAGCCATAATATAATTTTTTTTTTCACAAATTCCACTTAATCCAACGGTGAATACTACTCCGATTAGACTAAGATCTGATCCACCAACTATCCAATGTGGATCATGTGGTGTGAATGGCTCAGATCAACAAAATCTAAGGCTCACATGCATCAGGATATAACTAATCAGTTAGTCACATATGGAGGTGAGTTGCTAAGAAAGTGAAAACACCACAATCCCATGAAATAATCAACAACAAAGCTAAACATGGAAACCCCAAATAGCCAAATTACCAAATCACACACTCTAAACCATTGGTAATCCAGTGGTAAGGCACTTTCCCTCCACAAAAATAAACAAATCAATCAATTACATGAGAGAAGGAAAGAAAAAGAATCCAAACAACCAACAGCTTGTGTGCTTAGAAAACCATTTTATTTGTCCTTTTCTTCTCTTTTTCTCTCTGATCTCTCTTCTCTCTCTTCTCTCTCTCTCCACAGACATCGACACATCCGGATCGCATCTGTTGGATCCGGATTCGATCCGGTTCAAAATCAGAAGATGGTTATGCATCCGGATCACTTCACGACACGATTCCGGTTCTGATTCCTCGTGATGTGAGAGGGGTTGCAGGTCAGATCATTGATCGAGTGGGACGTTTCGGGTTCCGAGTCACTACAGGATTCCGATTCTCAGGCAGAAAAATCAACCCAGATGTGTGAGGGATTGTAGATCGTTGATCAAGTGGGTCCCACCAGAGAATAAGAACCAATTTGATGGTTGCAGATCCCGGACCTCTTCAGGATACAGTTGCAAATCATTGATCAAGTGGGCCCCACCAGAAAGAGGAAGAGCATCGATTGACTGTAAGTGTAATAGTGTATACATATAAACATATCCAACCTAGTAGCCATCATGATAAATTAAATATGTTCCAATCGGCGAACAGAAATCCCAAAATAATTGTGTAATTGGGAAGGCGCATTCAGAAATTCGACACAAACCATCCCTTTCTGCTGCTGATGCTGCTCGATCGTCGCCTTCTTCTTCTTTTTGGCGATGACGTCACACTCTTCTTCTTCGAAATCCATACCGTCCAAAAACAAAATCCAAAAAAAAAAAAAATGGCTGATTCTTGTTATGGTGCGAGGTTGAGAAATGGAAGGAAATGGAGGATTTCAACTTTCAGGAGTATTTAATTAGAGAGGGAAATGGAGGGTTTCTTCATATTAATTTTCTGTATTTGAAGTAGGAGATAAGAGAGCAGTTACCAAGTGGGTTTTTTTTTTTTTTTTTGAAGTTACGTGGGTCGGTTACTTTATACAGAGTATAGTGGAGAGAGAGTGCAGTTGGAATTGAAGGATATAGTGACAGCTGGCTTGTAATATGTTAAAAAGTGAGGATTGGTACTTTGAAGCCCTTTGGTTAAACCAAGGAAAAATACATTCTCATAGTTATATATAGATGTGAACCAAGTCCCTAATACAAAGAGGAATTTTATGTAATAAAAATATTAGGATGATAACCCCTTCACGACCACACCCTAGTTTTGATACTAATAATTAAAATAAATGTAGCGGCAAATTGACAACTTCACACTTCACACTTTAAGCAACAGTTGCTAAAAAAACATTAAGTTGTCACTAAGGCCCTGTTTGGCATCGTGCCAATGGGTTGTTCTTTTGTTCCCGTGGATAAGTCCAAGAAAACATGTTTGGTAACCGAATATGACGTTCCACCCGGATGTTTTGGGTGGAACGATCCTAAAGTTTGGACCCGCGGGAGTAAGAATGTGAAAACAAAAAAATTTCGTTTTTTTTTGGAAGAGTCCCGCTGGAACGATTCGTCTCCCTCTCACTGCCCTATTTTTTAGGCCCCTCTTCCTCCTCATTTTCCATCTTCTTTCGTTTTCCTTTTCTCCTCTCCTCTCTCCCAACCAGCCACCCCCACTGAATCCCTCTCCCCCCAACCACACCCACCCTATTTCCTATCTCCTCTCCCCACCCAGCCACCACAAATTATCCATTTCTCTATTTTTTTTCTTGCAGTCAAAATGGTTGAATACAACAAAGAAGCGACTAAAGAATGGGTAATACTACTCGTCTTCTCAGATCTACAGATCCGTCTCCAAGGCCGCCAAGGGATTGTTTTCCATTTCAAAGGGACGAGCAGTGGCAGCAGCTGTGACTACTCTTAGAGGAAAGGTGTCATCATTAGGCTCAGTTCATTTGAGGGGAGACTCTAGGAATCCTTTTGGGGGTTGGGTTTTTGGGGCCCTTGCTCTTCCTACAGTAGTGTACATGCTCCAATAGTAGGAGGCACATGCTGCAGAGCTGGATCGTACTTTTATTGCAATTAAAGTCGATGGAGTGCAAAGAGGACTGATTAAGGAAATCATATCAAGGTTTGAACGAAAAGGATACAAGCTTGTGACAATTAAGTTAATTGTTCTTAGCTAGGAATTTGCCTAGAAACAGGATCATGATCTCAAGGAAAGACCCTTCTTTAATGGTCTCTGTGACTTTCCCAGCTCTGGACCTGTACTTGCCATGGTTTGGAGGGGCCAAGGAGTCATAAAATATCATCCATGGGAGTGATGGGCTTGAAACAGCCAAGGACGAAATCAGCCTATGGTTCAAGCCAGATGAGTTGTTTAACTATGCAAGCACTGCAGAGAAATGGGTCTGTGGGGTCATTCTGATCAGATTTAACTATGTCGTTACCAAACAAGGTCTGCACAATACATTCTCAATGGATCAATTTAAGAGAACGTTGTCAAATAAATTCTGAACGGATCGGTCTTGGCACAACCTGGTCTCGGTACAACTTGGTTTTAGCACAAAACCAAGAACAATGCTGAAACGATGCCAAACAAGCCCTAAAACTATATGTAGTTGAGAGTTTTGAGAGTGCAGAGTGTCGCTTCATTCCTGAAGGCTTTGATTCCTTCTTATCACTTGAGGCTATTGAGATTTGAAATTCAGAGAGGAAGGTAGCTGGAAGTCCCACTGTGGATCGGTCTTTGTGAGGGGCGGACCCCGGCACATTCACGTAGGTGCAGTCGTACTCATTAAACCACGGTGTGCTTCAAAAAATCCACTAAAATTTGTGGGTCCACCTTCAAAATCCACATAAAAATCCATGGTTTGCCCCCAAAACCAAACTACCTATTAAGGTTCGCAGCTCTCAAACTTAAATCCCAAGTCCACCACTGTTGTGCAATAGTTTTGAAACTATGCAATGGAGCTCTTGAAACAGCCCACTCCTCTTCCTGTACTTATGCATGGATTGAAAGGGAGTGGCCATTTAATCTTGTTTCGGCCCACTGATCTTCTTTATCAGAACCCCTTTAAATGTCAAAACTACCGACCCCAAACCCCATCTACAATGGAAATCGAAGCCCCAAACCTATTTGTACCTTCAACACCAAGGCTGCCTCGCTCCCATCTCTCCTCTTCACCTTGAGTTTTTCTTAGGGGGAATTAGTCGAAAACAAAAATTGTAGGCAATCATAACAGCTACTTTAAAGTTTACCCTTAGTCAAGGGAGACTTTAGTAAAAAGATAAAATACAAGAGTTTTTTTGAGATTACACAGAAAAGATAGGGGCTTTTTTGTAAAAAAAAATCTAAAAATCAGTAAGTTTTTCTTTTCGATAAAGAGTAAGGCCTTGTTTGGCAAATCTTATGTCTATGAAACTGATTTGCATGAAACAGATCTATTTCAAATGGCCCTAATTTTATTAGATGTTATAGAAAAAGTCTGTTTGGTAAGACAAGAAATCTGATTAAAATAGACTTTTTAAAATCAATGTTCGATAGGTCTTTTTGCAAATATCTCGAGATCTACAAAGAGTCAGGAGCTGAAATTCAACCCCATAGTCGTGTTTAGCCTTTCAAAGAGGATTAATAGTGTGGATCTTGATAGAGGAGCCTAAAATATTTAGAAACTAACATCAAATAGTTCACATTTGTCTGCAAATATCTAGAGATTGGTGAAGGATCAATGATTGAGAATTTTGTATGAATGAGCCATAAATTACATGAATACAAAGAGATAATAATTCAAGATTTTAGATCTTAATGTGGACCCACTATGCGTCAAGTACGAGTTCCCAACATCAATTGTGTTTGCTGCTTTGTACTTCCTTTTTTCTTCTTTTTCACCGGAAAGCTCTATAGTTTATTTTATATAATCAGCATTCACTACAAGAAAATGCACTATTCCCGGCGTTTTTTCCCGGCGTTTTATAATTATGCCGGCAAAAGTATAATTATCCCCGGCGAAGTCCCATTTTGTGCCGGCAATAGTATAATATTGCTGGCGAAATTTTTTCGCCGGCATTTTATAAGTTTCGCCGGCAAATAGTTTATTTTTCCCGGCGTATATTCTGATTTCGCCGGGAAGTTTACAAGTTTTCCCGGCGTTATTCAGTTTTCGCCGTCGAAGGTAATTCAATCCCCGCCAACGAATTGTGCCTGTTTCGCGCCTCCATTTTATTTCCCCCGCTCTGATATAACATTGCGCCTGCGTTTTATTTCCCCATTTCGATTTCATCGATCCCTCTCACGCTCTCTCCCAGCCCTCTCTGCTTCCTCGATCGCTCATCCCCATCCCTCTCTCGCTCTCTCCCATCCCTCTCTTCCTCTTCCCGGATTCTCTCTCTCAGGCAACGCCCACCTCTGCTCCATCGCCAGACCCATCTCGAGATTCCCTTCATCGATCTTCTCCTCTCCATTTTCCTCGCAGCGGCAGCATCCATCGCTCACCCTTTCCATCTTCCTCGCAGCGGCAGCAGCCATCACTCGCACATTCAGCTGACCGTCTCTCCCCTGCCATCCTCAAGGTCTGTCTCCCTCTCCCTCTCTCTTCTTTTCTCTCTCTCTCTTCTTCTTTGTTTTCATTTGTTTTTAGATCTGGAATGAAATAAAGGCAAATATTTTTCTTCTCCTTTCATCGTTGCAATGATCTGGGGTAGTGGTTATTGATCGAAAGTGGGTTCTTGTCATTGGCATTTTGTTGCTACCTCCCTTTTCTTTCATTTCTTAATTTTGTCTGATTTTCGTTATGGGTTTGATATTGTGTGGAATTGATTAGGTTGAATTCCCTTTCCGTTTTGAGTCAAAAAGAAACTAATACATTAGTAATTAAATTACCATATTCGTGCCACCACTGCCACCCCTAATCATTGACTCATTTGTTTATTAAGCATGATTGGTTTGACCCAGTGCCAGATACATGTGTCAAAACTTTTTTATCCTTGAGTTGCTACTGCCTAATGTGTTTGTTGAGGTCGGTCTCATTCTAACCTATGGTTGAGCCATTGGTCAATCTCTTTAGGACATATTAAAACGTTTGATGAAAGAAAATCCATCTGTGCAAGGTCATGTTCAACATGTTCTTGACCATTATAGAACTTATCAAACCTTCATCAAGCAGTTCAACTCCTGTACTGTTTTTTATAACATTGATCTTTAATGAAAGCATAGGAAGACCAAAGCGGCCTTCGATAGTGGATATACTAATTTTAGTGTTAATGAAATCACAACAATGCAGAAGCTTGAGGGCCTGTTTGCTTAATTCAAAGTGCCCAGGATTTCTTAGCGAATGAATTTTCTATCCAAAGAGCAGAAGTGGATGCCTAGCACAGACTATCAAAATATCACCCCTTTGATGAGAAATGATTGCCCACTTCTTAGTCACTGTATGCATGTAAATCCTTGAGCCAGTTTGGATGCAGAAAAAAGGGAGGAAAAAATTCCTCTAATGAAATATATTTGCCCTGTTTGGATCTGCTTTTAAGGAGGGAAGTAACACTCTTCTTAGATAACTCTGTTTTTTTTTTTTTTTTTTTTAAAAAGGAGAAAAGATTCTCTTTTAAGGGCACAGAGAACATCCTTTTTTTTCTCTAATGACAATAAATTTTACATATGTAAATGTTATTTATGCAAATGTTACATGTATGAAATACATTACCATGAGTCAAATGTGTACATCCAATAGGGGAGGGGGTTGTAGCTAGGTGAGATGCCGGTTGACCAAATAATCTTTTGTGATTTGGGGTTTTGAGAAGCGAAAAAGTGTCAACGATGCAAAATAGAATGAAAAGCAGTTGATTTCCATTCTCTCTCTCTCTCTATCTCTCTCTCCTCTGCAATTTTTGCATTAATCTTACCTTAATCTAAGAGGAAAAGAGGAGAAGAAGTCCATAGATAAGAAGTGAGATTTAGATAATTGTATTATTTCTTTTTCTTGTTGTTTAGCAAAGGATGGGTTTCTTTCTTTTGTCATCTCTGTTTAGTCTGGAGGCAGGCCGGCCAGACCTCTCTTCTCATTGAGGTGTTTAGCCAATAAGCGATTGAGCATTGTCTGCTGACCAGGACTCATCATTGTCCGCTCAAATAAATGGCTCTGTGACTCTGAGACTTGACAGGGATATCTTCATCAAACCCTTGGCCCCGAACAGATCTTTGAAACTCAAGCCATGTCAAAGAACAGAACTACTTTAACTCGTAGGTATCTTTGAATCATAACAGCTAAAGATTTCATTTTCTGTCTTTTTTCCCAAATAAACTTGTATAATGTAGTTACTACCGACAGCCCACATGTGGATTCCAGCTTTGAGGCCTTTGTGCATTGAAGAATCAGCAATATCTTTTTGGTAAGCTGTTGGCATCACAAGTTGGCTGCTAATATTCAAGTTATTCAAGGTCTTGTGCCTTTAATCAAACGGCATGTTCATGGGGTTCCAAACACTAACAAACATAAAACTAGAGCTTCCTGGTTGGGGCCTTTGCACCCTTTGTTCATCTTCATCTTCTTCCTCTCTCTCTATCACAATTTAACACTTCAATTCCCTCTATCACAAAAGGACATGTAGATATTGTTAGTACGAGGTATTATCTTAGCATAATGAGTACTCCATGTTTCTTAATTTGGCCTTCTGTGCATTCATGTGAATTTTTTTTAAGCTTGATGTATAACATAAATGAATTTTTCATACCATGCACTACTTTTGGCGCAACAGCTGGTCTCAGCAAACTGCCTTGAGGCTTTCCTTGTGTATGATAAATTAAAGCTCGATTTTTCTCCTTTTGAAGCTGTGTTAGTTTCCATTTGGTGCAAAATACGGACGAAATCCACTTTAGCTTCAACCCAGAATCTGATTTCCTTTTTTTTTTTCTCTTGTTAGGTTGGAGCTTTGAGAGTAGTAGCAGAGGAATCCTATCACTGTCTGCGAGCAGGTATCTCATTTGAATCTTAATTCCTCAGTTTGAAAGAAACATTGTTTCTTATGATTATAGATGGGAAATTAGTTGAAAGGATTGAATAAAATAAATGTGTAGATTGATTATGAAAACATGCATATCATATGGGCATGGGGCGAGAATATTCATGAATATGCTGAGATTTGAGTTGCATAGAATAATTAGATTCATGGAGAAGATATGTTGATGCAACCCAAATTTGAGTTTAATGGATATCTTATCATTCATTTCTTTTTTACATTTATTTTTAAACCATCTAATGGTTGAATTTGAGTTAACCATCACCTTACATATATATGAACAGATATGGACAAGAGTTGGATGCTACTGTATCATAATAGATTCAGTCAGCCGTATATAGACGGGGTGAATTCTTTTATTGAATTCGCAAAGGCAAATTCGCGCGGGAGTAGAGTGATCAAGTGCCCATGTAACTATTGCTGCAACAGTTTTGACCATGATTATGAGATTGTGAGAAACCATCTATTCGTACGTGGGATGCTGGTATCCTACGACACCTGGTTGCAGCATGGGGAACTTGCACAATCGGATGATAGCGAGGATGAATCGGATGAGGACCGGGATGGATATGATGAGTTACTAGAGGATCATGGCAGGGGGACTTACATGATGGATGATACCCTAGGGATAGATGATGTGCGAAACTTTGAAATTATGCTGGAGGCTTCCCAGCGTGGTTTGTACCCTGGTTGTAAAGATTCAGAAACGCTGTTAGCGTTTGTCATTAGGATGCTACATGTGAAGGTTCAATATAGGTGGAGCAACAAGTCATTTGACAAGGTCTTGGAGATATTTAGGGACGTCCTACCAGAAGGTAATGTGGTGCCCGCGTCCGTCTATGAGGCCAAGAAGCTACTGCGTGACTTGGGCTTAGGATATGAGCACATTGAGTCCTGCAAGAATGATTGCATACTTTTTTGGAAGGAGAATGCTCACCTGGATAAGTGTCCGGAATGTGGGGAGCCTAGGTACAAGGTCAATGATGGCAATGGTAAGCAAATCGCTCATAAGATATTGCGTTACTTCCCATTGATACCTAGGCTACGGAGGTTATACATGTCCCGGATGACGGCCAAAGAGATGAGATGGCACCATGAGAATGGCATGGATGGCGATCTGGGTAGGCATCCGGCCGACTATAATGAATGGAAGGAATTTGATTTGAAATTTCCAGAGTTTGCACGGGAGATCCGCAATGTGAGGTTAGGATTGGCCACCGATGGGTTTAACCCCTTCGGCAACATGAGCACTTCTTACAGCATGTGGCCCGTCGTACTTATGCCTTATAACCTTCCACCCTGGATGTGCATGAAGGACCCATTTTTCATGATGTCCTTACTTATTCCTGGGCCGCAGGCTCCTGGGAAGGAGATCGATGTGTACCTAAGGCCCTTGGTTGATGAGTTGAAGGAGTTGTGGGAGATTGGTGTCATGACTTACGATGCCCATAGTGAACAGACCTTCCGAATGCATGCGGCTTTGATGTGGACCATTAATGACTTTCCCGCGTATGGTAACTTATCTGGTTGGAGCACAAAAGGTTATTTGGCTTGTCCCCCTTGCAACGAAGATTCATTATCGTGTAAGTTGAGAAGTAAGATTGGGTGGGTTGGACATCGAGCTTACTTGTCTGAGAACCACCTCTGGAGAAGGAGCAAAAAGTTCAATGGTAAGCCAGAGCATAAAATAAAATCCTTGGATTTACCGGTGCAAAGGGTACTTGATCAGTTGGATCAACTACCAGAAGTTAGGTTCGGGAAGGGCCCCAACAGCAGGAAAAGACCTCGTGAGCCTACACTATTAAATTGGACAAAGAAGAGCATCTTGTTTGAGCTACCGTACTGGAAGAAGTTAAACCTTAGGCATAACCTTGATGTCATGCACGTAGAGAAGAACATCTGTGAAAATGTTGTTGGGACAGTGGTAGGCATAGATAAGAAGAATAAGGACACAGATAAAGCGCGCGATGATTTAAAGGATATGGGCATCAGGCCGCAATTGCATCTGCAGAGGAATGAAGAAGGATCCATTGTGAAACCCCATGCATCCTATACGTTGGACCCGAAACAGAAGGAGGGTTTTTTTCGAATTCTTGAAATCAATCAAGTACCCGGATGGCTATGCAGCAAACCTCTCAAGGTGTGTGACATCGAAAAATGGCAAATTATTGGGTATGAAGAGTCACGACTATCATGTGCTCCTACAACGTCTACTTCCGGTTGGCCTACGTGGTTATGTTGATAAGGAGTTAAGTACAACTCTATTTGAGTTTGGCAGGTTCTTCCAGGACCTCTGCTCGAAAACATTGAAACAGAGCGATTTAAAAAAATTAGAGGAACGGGGAGTGTTCATACTTTGTAAGCTCGAGAAGATTTTTCCTCCGGCATTCTTTGATGTAATGGTCCATTTGGCTGTTCACTTGCCTCGTGAGGCCATGCTTGCTGGACCGGTACAATATCGGTGGATGTACCCCATTGAAAGGTAACCGTTACCAAGTGCTAAAGTGTTTTTGGTTGTAGTAATGTGATTGTCTTGTATAAGTAACCTTAATACTAATGTCTCTTTATTTGAAGGTTTCTAGGGACTTTAAAAGGTTACGTTACTAACCGAGCACGACCCGAAGGCTCGATCGCAGAGGCCTACATTGTCAAAGAGTGTTTAACTTTCTGCTCAATGTACCTAAAAGGGACTGATCGAGATGAACGAAATGATGATGGTGGTGTGCGTGGTCCCGGAATGGAGATATTCACACAAAATGTCCGCCCCTTTGCACCGATCACAAGGGCACCAGATCCTGTTCAAAATGAACGCAACATGGCTCACTGGTTTGTTTTGCATAATAGTCCCGATTTAGAGCCATATCTTGAGTAAGTGTTTTGGCTTAACTACATGTTTGCATAGATTGTGTCCTTGTTGATCCTTCAACTACGTTTAATTGCTTATGAATTGCATTTCCTTACGTAGGGAACACAGGAATACAATACAAAATCCAGAAGGGCATGACCTAAGTCAAATACAGCGAGATCAATTTCCAAAATGGTTCAAGCAACGTGTAAGATATATGATCCCCTATTTGCACGGTAAACATGATCTAATTGGGCCTGAATTCACATTAACTCAATAAATTATGTTGCATGTTGCTCATGTAGATGAATGATTTGCGAAATCAAGGGTCGCCAGAAGCAACAGATGAAATGTGGTCGTTATCAAATGGTCCCGGTTCGATAGTATATATGTATTCAGGGTGCATATTCAATGGTGTCCGATTCCACACCAGAGATCGCGAGAAAAGGCGTTTGTGCCAGAATAGTGGTTTGGTCGTGCAAGGGGAGCATCTCGGGAAGACAATTGACTTCTACGGGTACTTGTGCAAAGTCTGGGAATTGACATACATGCATGGGGGTAGGGTGGTGTTATTCCAATGTGAATGGTACAACACCGGTACCAGAAACAAAGTGTATACCGATCAACACATAACAAGCATTGATGTTACTGGTCGGTGGTATAAAGATGATCCATTTGTCCTACCAAGTCAAGCAAAGCAAGTTTTCTATGTTATTGATACTTGCAAAGGCAACAACTGGAGAATCGTAGAACGAGTCAAGCATCGAGGAGTCTGGGATGTACCAGAAGTTGATGATGTGCCTAACGAGGCCTTCCAGCAGCACGAAGCAAGTGATGTTGTCCCAATCTGTGTCGAAGATGACGATTTGAATTACTGTAGAGATGACATTCCGCCAGATATAGTTAATGGTGAGGAGCCATTGGCGGAGCATAGCGATGGCGAAGATGAAACTATGGCGGAGTATATAGACGAGGATGATGATGAAGACAATCTGCATAGCCAGTCCGATCCAGATATCGATCCTGACGTAGACTAGGATGTGTAGTTTTTGTTTTTTAATTTCTGTATGGACAAGTGTTCTAAATTAATGAAGTTGTTCGTTTACATTTCATGACTCATTTTATATATATCTCATTTTATTTCATTTTATTCGCCCTCATTCTCATGTGTGTCATATATAGTTCTCAAAAATGCCCAATGGAGGTAAAACATATGTCAGGCCTGGCTGGGTGGCCAAACAGGCAAAGTTGACAGAATACGAGAAGGTGAGAAATAAGAACATCATGGAAAGAGACGAGAAATGTCGTGCTTTGGGGGTAAAGAAAATAGCCAGCACTGTTTTTGGATTGAGTCAAACGGGCAGAACGAAAAGTGGAGTGGGAAATAGAAAATCGGGTGAAGATGACGATGATGAGGAGTATCGACCGCCCCAGTGTGATTTTGGGTTGGTTTATTCAGATGAAGATACAGGTGATGATGGGGATGATGAGTCTTCTGGGTCTGATCATGCGAATATGGTAATTTCTGTCTATTGATTTATGACAAGCCATTCTAGTTATAAACATCTTTCATCCACTTTATTATGTATTTCAGTACTAATACTTCACTGTTGTGGCGTGACAGGTTACTGATATGACTCTAGGGAAGCGAAGTAGACATGCTTCCGTTGTAGCAGCTGCACTGTCCCAGACTATACCGGCACTACCTCAAGTCACACAGTCTTCCCGTGCAAACCGCACGCCCGATGAGGCGGCCGTAGCTAGACCGACACAGCTTCAAGAGACACGGCCTTCTCATGCGGATAGCATGCTTAAGGTGGCGACCAATTCTAGACCGATGGATCCTACAGGGATTGCCGTGTCTTCTGGCCAGCCTGACCAGGTTTTGAGTCAGCGTACTCCGAGCAGTAGTGTTGGTGAGAAATTTAGAATTATTTACGTTTAAGATTTACATTCTTTTAATTTTATATGCTTAGTAACTCAATAAATATTTTGATCATGACATCATTAGGCTTAGGCGAAGGCTCCCGCCGTGTACGGGGCATGACACGGGGGCTGAAGGTGCAAAAACTGAGGCGGCAACTTGGCCATGCCATACCAATTTCGATCCCAGCTTCGAGCCATGCGCCAGAGGGTGAATTTGCCACTGCTTTTGCGAACCTTCTCGGGCAAGTGATTCGAGCTGAGGCACCTGTTCGGAAAGAAGGCTGGAAGTCTGTGCCTGAGGTGATCAAGAATTTGGTGGTAATGCGAGTTCAGGTAATTTCATTTGCGATAACTTGATGCAGATTCATGGAGACTCATTAATATTTATTTGTTGTCTCAAATAACATGTTTATGTTTGCAATTACAGCAAACTTTTGACTTCGGGGACTATGTGAACGATCCGATCATCAGGGATGCCGTTGATGTGAAGTGCAAGAAGTTGTACAGGGACTGGAAGCACGAATTACATACCCACTATCTGTCCCTTTTGGAGGCAAGGGTGCCCGATCCAAAGAACCACCCACTAAAACCTTGTAATGCAGATGACTGGGCCTGGATGATCGATAATTTGTGGGAGACTATGGAGTGGAAGGTAAATTTTAATGGTTTTGTATATATATCTTCCTCAATTATTGATCAAGATCATTGCAGTAGTTAAATTTTGTTTCTACTAATACCTTGTTTTTTATTTATCTGTGTAGGATAAGTCAAAGAAAGCAAGAGTTAGCCGATCGAAGATGCCATGGAATCATACTAGCGGCTCTAGATCGTTCCTAGCACGTAGTTCTTTAATTGTAAGTGCAGATTTAAGAATTTATGCCATTTGACTAAGTTATGAAAATTAAAGTTATTATATTAACGAAAATTATAATGTCATAACAGATGGCACAGTCAATGATGGGCAGGCACAGGCTTTTCCCGATTTCTACCACGACACCCACTATATGCATGGGCAGAAAAAGTGGATAAATGAGGCAGCTCAGAAGACACATGTACGTGCCTAAGTCATGTCTTATATATCAATACAAATATACTTTTATACATTTGTTAAATCACTTTATTTGATTTTTACATGTTTAAAAATGGCAGGAGGAATTAGTACGAGTTAGCGCCGAACAATCCCAACCATCCATAACATCTCCGTTGACAGAGCAACAGATATCCGTTCAAGTGCTTGGGCATAGATCGGGATACCTAAAGGGTTTTGGCGTCCGGACAAAATCTTGTTTAGCTTCAAGCCAGAATCGGACAGGCCCTGATCCTGAGGTACAACAATTGAGGCAACAGGTTGCTGAGTTTTCCCAGAGAACAATTTACTTGGAGAACTTGGTCCTCCAGTTAGCTCAGCGTGTAGGCGTAGATCCAAACACAGCTGTTGGTGTGGATGGTGAAGGTGGAGATCAGGATAGGACTTCTCCAGGTTTGTATATGACTACTCTTATCAGCTTTGGGACTTGTTTTTGTTGTTTCTTATCAGCTTATAATGCCTTGACCTTTCTATTATTTTCTCCTTTAATGTTATACTTTGCCCTTATGCAAGAATAGTACAAACAATTTAAAGGAAAAGAAACAGGATTAGTCATCTCTTTCAGCTGATATTTCCAGCCTTTCATTTCTTTATTACATGTTATATTAATCTCTCTCTCTCTCTCTCTCTCTCTCTCTCTGTTGTTTTATTTGCAGGATTGAATGAACATTGATGGTAAAGTTTTGTTGAAAGATCCATGCAGGAAAGATGCAGCCAACATGAAGACCAAAAATGGATGCAGAGTAGCAGATTGCTATATATTAAAATGGGATGCATGGAGTTTTTTTAAACAACATTGCAATGTTGGAATGTCATAGTAGAATGTTAGCATGGATTTATATTTTGTAATGGTAATGTTAAAGTGTGTTGTAAGGATATTTGAATGTTTAACTTTTTATGGTATGGGGTGTTGGTTGGTACTGTAGGTGCTTGTCTATTTGGGTTTTGGAAGATGATTTTTTTTGTCACAGGGGAACAATTGAGCTAGTTGTTACTTTCCCCTCACAGTTCTTGCATCTGTTTTTTTCGTTGGCAAGGGTTGCAGGCGGTGGTGTGCAGGGTGATGGAAGTAAGAGAGGAGGTGGTTGTTCAGGTGGGTGTGGCAGCAGGTGAGAGAGTGTGCAGGGTGGGTGTGCAGGTGGGTGTGCAGGGTGGATGGAAGAAGAGGAGGTAGTGGGGGTGCAGCAGGTGGGTGTGTGCAGGGTGATGGAAGAAGGGAGGTAGTGGGGCAAGCAGGTGGGTGTGCAGGGTGGTGGAAGAAGAGAGGAAGTGCAGTGGGTGTGCAGGTGGGTGTGTAAGGGTGGTTGTTCAGGTGGGCTATGCAGGGTGGGTGTGGGCAGGGGTGGTGGAAGAAGAGGAGGCAGTGGGTGTGCAGCAGGTGGGGTGTGCAGGGTGATGGAAGAAGAGGAGGTAGTGGGGCAAGCAGTGGGTGTGCAGGGTGATGGAAGAAGAGGAGGTAGTGGGGCAGCAGGTGGGTGTGCAGGGTGGTGGAAGAAGAGGAGGCAGTGGGTGTGCAGGTGGGTGTGTAAGGTGGTTTCAGGTGGGCTGTGCAGGGTGGGTGTGGCAGGTGGGGGAGAGGAGGCAGTGGTGTGCAGCAGGTGGGTGTGCAGGGTGATGGAAGAAGAGGAGGTAGTGGTGGGCAACAGGTGGGTGTGCAGGGTGATGGAAGAAGCAGGAGGTAGTGGGGCAGCAGGTGGGTGTGCAGGGTGTGGAAGAAGAGGAGGCAGTGGGTGTGCAGGTGGGTGTGCAGGTGGGTGTGTAAAGGGTGGTTGTTCAGGTGGGCTGTGCAGGGTGGGTGTGGGCAGGGTGGTGGAAGAAGAGGAGGCAGTGGGTATGCAGCAGGTGGGTGTGCAGGGTGATGGAAGAAGAGGAGGTAGTGGGTGTGCAGGTGGGTGTGCAGCAGGTGGGTGTGTGCAGGGTGGGTGTGCAAAATGTTAATATGAAGTGGCATGAATGTTCTTGTTTCATTTCTTGATGGTTTTGGAAAAGAAATGGGAGAAAGGATGTGCGCATGGTGTGCAGGTGGAGGAAATAACTGGCATTGGGTTCATGCGGTGCTACGGTGCAACTATGAGAGTTCAGGTGCTTAAAAAATTCTTTATTTTATTTGATTTGTTCTACCTAGACCAAATTAGCAGTTTTTTTTTTCTTGTGAATGCATTTAATCTGCAAATTATTCCTTCTTGCAGGATCTTGGAAAGTATTTATTCTGGAAGTGTCTACATCTGGGAATATCAGTTTCAGGTAAGGAATGCTTGTATAAATATTGACTTTATATAATTGTTAGAAGACAACGCGCACTTAATATTGATTTCAAAGTCTATCCTTGGATCAATCTATGATACGATGAATTCATCTAAATTGAAAGATTTGTCATCAATCTATTATAGTTGGCATTGGATTTACCATTTTTCAACTGGTGTGGCTGACAGTTTCATTATTCAAAGTTGACAAGACAGACCCCACTTTCAAGGGCTCTCAATGGATGATAGAAGCTTAAGTTAATTAGAGCCAATTAGAGATTAGTGTCACAGGTCCAAGGTGCCTTGACATACATTATTTTCTGCTTAACATTTGTCACATGAACTTTGCAAGCTGATATCACAATTCACATTTAATCTTAATCTGGTATTGCAACTTTATCTTTGGCCGGGAGATCCAATGCTACATTTGCAATAGGTTTGGCCATCTTTGTTGTGCCAACATACATGATTATGGTCCTAGAGGTTTCTTGTTACAACTGTGGTCAATACTGTGGTCAATCATACTGGCTTAGTAAGTTGTATTCACCACTGAATTAACAGAAGTTTTATATGTTTTCATGTGGCTTATTCCCCCTAGTTCAAGTTTATCAGATCTGTTAATGTGTGGAATCTACTGATGTAGGGATGTGCAAAAACGTATTGCGACACAAGTAATGCTGCATCGCCTACTTATTGTTACAAATGTGGAGAAGGACATTTTGCACGGGGTTGCAATAAATCTGGGAAGGTCTATGTCGAAAAAAATCTTTAACATGCTTTTGTGGAAAAACTTTCAAGCATGTTTATCTAGAACTTAAGTACACATGCCAAAATGTGCACAAGTGAGATGCAAGCTGAACATCAACTGGTCACATCATCCGGATTACTTGGTCCAAAAGTTATCTAGTCCTTTCATCCAAGATAATCACATTATTTTTGAACAAGTTCTGGTTGCTGGATGAGTATGGCAGTCTGATTTTTGCACAGGGAATTTACACTGGATCATGCTGATGAATGGTTTGGGTGCTGCACTCATAGCACACATTGGTAGGAATGGTTATATTTTGGTGTTCTAGTAGGTGTAGGTTTTATCATTCATTTTTCATGGTTTTAATTTCATTCCAATGAGACAGTTGCATTATTTTGCTTTGTGCAGTTCGGTCAGTGGGTTTGTGAGCCATCAATGCCTACCCAAAGACTTTGTATGTTTCGTAAAGACCTGGGCGGTGGGTGTGCAGGTGGGTGTGCAGGGTGATGGAAGAAGAGGAGGCAGGTGGGTGTGCAGCAGGTGGGTGTGTGCAGGGTGGGGTGCAGGTGGGTGTGCAGGTGGGTGTGCAGGGTGATGGAAGAAGGGGAGGTGGTGGGTGTGCAGGGGGATGGAAGAAGAGGAGGTAGTGGGGCAGCAGGTGGGTGTGCAGCAGGTGGGTGTGTGCAGCAGGTGGGTGTGCAGGGTGATGGAAGAAGAGGAGGTAGTGGGGCAGCAGGTGGGTGTGCAGGGTGATGGAAGAAGAGGAGGTAGTGGGGCAGCAGGTGGGTGTGCAGGGTGGTGGAAGAAGAGGAGGCAGTGGGTGTGCAGGTGGGTGTGCAGGTGGGTGTGTTCAGGTGGGCTGTGCAGGGTGGGTGTGGGCAGGGTGGTGGAAGAAGAGGAGGCAGTGGGTGTGCAGCAGGTGGGTGTGCAGCAGGTGGGTGTGTGCAGGGTGGTGCAGAAAAATGGGCTGTGCAGGGTGGGGTGTGCAGGGTGGTGTAGCAGGTGGGCTGTGGCAGGTGGGTGTGTGCAGGGTGGTGGAAGAAGAGGAGGCAGTGGGTGTGCAGCAGGTGGGTGTGCAGCAGGTGGGTGTGTGCAGGGTGGTGCAGAAAAATGGGCTGTGCAGGGTGGGTGTGTGCAGGGTGGGTGTGTGCAGGGTGGTGCAGCAGGTGGCCTGTGCAAGGTGGGTGTGTGCAGGGTGGTGGAAGAAGAGGAGGCAGTGGGTGTGCAGGTGGGTGTGCAGCAGGTGGGATGTGATGCTAGAGGACAACCAATGACCATTGGATGGTTGGAAGAACTGAGGAAGAAGCACTTTCAGAGGCAAATAACCTGTTCTCTGGGAAGAAACTTCAGATTGCTCGAGACCCAGATGTACTAGACACATGGTTTTCTTCTAGTGCGCCACAAATGGACTGGGCAATTCTTTGCTCTTAAGGTAATGCTTGAGAGTTGTTGCATCCTCTTAGGTTGTATTAAACTGATTTTTGTCTTGGTGATTCACATGTGTCAACTAGAAGTTTTACATGCATCAAAGTCTATTTTACATTCACAGTCCTTTAAGATGGCTGGATTGTTCTCTGTTCATGCTTCTGTGGATCTCATTTATATTGACCTGATTGTTCAAATTATCCATGAAACTAATTCGAAAGTTGCATTTTCATGACAAGTTGTGTTTAGCCAGCGCAAAACATATTTACTTTGACAAAGCACTATAAGGAAAACTCTGCTTGTGTCTATTTATAAAATCGAATCAAATCCTTTTTTTCCTCAAATGTCATCCTAAACAGATGTTTAAATACTATGATGCAAGTGCAGTCGTTTTAAATTTTATTTGTTTGGGGGGGGGGGGGGGGGTGGGGGGGTTGTTTAATCATGTTATTTCATATACGTTCCTTCAAAATTATTTGATTCATATCATTTGATGTAGGAAAATAAGGATACTGGTGCAGACAATGGGTTGATCGGTCAGTTTGGTGTTGGGTTCTACTCGGCTTTCCTTGTTGCAGAGAAGGTAGTCAGCCTTTGCTTTTATTTTATGGTGATATTGATCTTTATCTTTAGAATTTCTGGGCTCAGCTTTTTCTCTTCTGAGATGTTCATTGTAGTTTCTAGTAACTGGGTGAAAGCCACACAAATGTGAAGCATTATTGTCTAGCACTAGGAAGAATGTTTGAGCTGATAGAATTTTTGACTAATTGTTGCATTTTGAGCTGCGTCTATATGTGTAGTTATATAATATTTGTGTGGGTTCCAGGTGGTTGTATCTACTAAAAGCCCAAGGTCTGATAAGCAGTATGTTTGGGAAGCAGAAGCTGATAGCAGCTCCTATGTGATTAGGGAAGAGACTGATCCTGACAAACTGCTGCGCCGGGGGACACAAATTACTCTCTATTTACGGGTAAGATGATCTCAATTCCTTCCATTGGCAAATGTTTGTAACATTCATTAAAATCTTTGGATTATTTATTCTGCTCTTGCAGACAGACGATAAGTATGAATTTGCAGAGCCTGCAAGAATTCAAGGATTGGTTAAGAATTATTCTCAGTTTGTATCCTCCCTATTTACACATGGCAGGAAAAATCAAGGACAGTTGAGGTGAGGATCTTTCATGGTTTTTCCTGTTTGCCAAATTACGTTCTGCAATGCTTGTAATCCTTCTCTAAGTCAATAAAGAGCATATGGTCCTCTCTTAACTTTTCTGTAAGTTGTCTTAAAAGAAACTTTCTGTCTCCTCTCTTAACTTTTCTGTAAGTTGTCTTAAAAGAAACTTTCTGTAGTAAATCTACCTGGCATAAAATTAAGGTCTCTCTCTCTCTCTCTCTCTCTCTCTCTCCAAAATATGATTGTTGCAAGTGTTACTGTTACTCTTTCTCAAAGCCTCATCCTATGACTCAGAAGTCCAATAGCTTGTAATTTGCATACTATTGAATTCTTCTATTAATGGTTTTTATTTATTTTATCCATGGACATAAATATAGGCTCAAATACAACCCAAGTACACGCATATAGGGTAATAACTTAAATTCTTCCATTGACACCTTTTTTTAAAGTCAGGATCAGGCTCTACTCGATTCCGAGTCGGGTTGAAATCTTCTCTTCCTCTTCATGGTATTCTAATGATATTAGAAATGTTTAAAAAGTAATGTTTGTTGTGTTTGAAATTGTGCGTACAGGAGGCTGACAAATACAGGAAAAATATTAAAAAAATATTTTTTTTTAAAATATAAATGCTTTGCCGGCGCATTTAAAACGCCGGCAACAATTTTTAAAAAAATTATATTAATGTTTTACCGGCGCACACAAACGCCGGCAAAAGTTTTTAAACGTTTTTTTAATTTATTATTAAAAAAAAAATTACCTTCCCCGGCGCGAAAATAACGCCGGCAATGTTTTACCGGCACATATATTCGCCGGCATAAGCCTTAAATAACGCCGGCAAAAGTTTTAAAAAATTTGAATAACTCTTTTCCCGGCGAAAATAACGCCGGTAAAAGGTTTAAAAAAATTCTTTTATTTGCTTTTTCCGGCAAAAAATAGCGCGGGAAGTCCTTTACCGGCGAAACATAACGCCGGGAAAAGTTTTTAAAAAATTTATTACTCCTCTTTCCCGGCGATATAAATTATTTTGCCGGCGAAAATTAACGCCGGTAATGTTTATTCCTTTCCCGGCGTTTATACATTTTGCAGGCAAAATACATTGCTGGCGTAGTATTGCCGGCGAATTGCCGGCGCATCAATAATCGCCGGGAAATCAATTTCCCGGCGTTTTCTTGACTTTTGCCGGCGTTTTCTTAGCGCCGGGAAAAGTGAAATTTCTTGTAGTGATTTACTTGTACTTTTGATAGTATTTTCTTTATATTTGTTAATTTGTTGCCCTTCTCAAGTTTTTCCCTTTTTGTTATATTTTATTTTAATTGTTTTGTAATTGTTACATATATTTCTAATTCACATGATCACTAATAGATAATTTTTTATAAAGTATTTTTCTATTTTATGCTTATTTTATATTCTCAATTTTTTATGCCATGCATTGTTTCCTTCTTAGGTGATGGCTATGCCTCTTTAACGTTTGATGTTTTTATAATTCAAGACTATTTATCTTAATTCCTTTTGAATAAATCTTTATTTTTTTCCACAACAGGATTTTTTTCTTTTTTCAAATTTAAATGTTTTAACTCTCTAAGATTATAAATATTAGTTACTATTTCTTCTTCGTTATGTTTTGTAAATATTAGTTAAGATTATAAATCAGCAGAGAACCCTGCATGAAGAAAGTGCTTCTTATCACCATGCTTCAGATCATACTTATGTGACAAAGCCTCAAACAGTATAGACTTTAAGACGTGTTGGTATTGCGAGTTAGAAGGGTGTTTCACACCTGGACAGAGTGCAGCCAAAAGTGTGGCCACTGGAAAATACTCCCATGCCCTAAGAGAAGATTAGCATAATAACCCGTGCTCAGCAGATGTATGATCAGCATTTATGTATTATAAAAAATAGCCATAAATTATAGAAAGAAAATAAATAAAGAAAATGTCACCATGAAAGTACATCTTTGCGTAATGTAAGAGCTAATGGGATATATATAAGAAGGAATGGGAAGAATGGAAGAAGAAAGGGAATAATGGAGTTATGGATAGAAAGGGAGGTATGCAGAATTTCAAAAGTGGAAAAGTGGGAAGAGATGTGAGTGGTGGTTTCAAAGGTAGTTTGTATGAGATAAATGTAAAGAAAACTGAAAAGATTTAAAATTATAACTTCTGGTCAAAATTCAACCCCAAAACCTCTTAGCTTAATATATATAGTAGAATGGTGTGCTTTTTATATGGATGATTGAATAAAAAAAACCCCTAATTTAATCCCTGTTTGAACCCAAATATTTGTGTTGATTTTGTGTCTATGTTGGTGCATGGATATTTCAGTTCTCCTCTCTCTCTCTCTCTCTCTCTCTCTCTCTCTCATTCATGCAACTGTTGATCAATAGAAAAGTTTGCAACAAGAAATGCATAAATTTCCACGAAAAGATGTTTAGTAATTAGGAGACCAATTTGCTAATGTTCTAAGAAAATAGTTTCTAGAGAGAAGGGTAAAATGAAACCTTTATCACTAATATAACCTTAAATCTGTAAAACAAAACCACTTAAAATAATTATTCCAAGCAGCTTTATTGTCAATGAAAACTTTGCTCCAATAAAAGTTATGCCCACCGCTATATATCATGTTTGAGGCATGTGAGAGAAAAAAGGTCATATCAAATATAACATATTCTTACGTTGGCCTGCAAAGTCACATAAACCACAAGAAAATTAAGCTAATATCTTAGGGAATTTGGATTTAGTAGTCTGGGCCACCAGTTAATTTGTTGAGCTAGCCGTTGAGAATTCTTTGACCAATGTTCCCTAGGGGTGTTCACGGGCCGGGCCAGCTCGAGCCCGATCCATGCCCAACCCGCTTTGGGTCACGTTTGGATTAAGTGATAGAAAGCCCAAAACCCGGCCCGGCCCGTGTAAGGAATGTTTGTAATTTAATTTGTTCAATTTATTTACTGAACTAATAACCCTCAAATTCTGAAGCCAGCCATCTTAAAGTCTATTGATTTTGAGAGATTTTGAAAAGGTCCAAAAACTCTAATACTTATAAGATGTACTCTTTTTTTATTTTATTCGAAAGGTAAGTTATAGTCTCTATTAAAATAAAGAGAAAACCCCAATAAACAACAGGAGGACCACCTGCTATCCTACCTACTCCGCTATACCATTGCAAAGCACTAAAAGTAAAAAAGAATAGTAGATAGGCCTAATGGGTGTAAAAAAACGGGCATTTTTGCCCTGCGCATTTTGCGCCCGCACAAACACACAATGCGGCATGGGGCATTTCTGCCCTGCGTAGTTTCAAACTCGAGACCATGTCAGAGTTGCTAGCCAGTAATCCCAAAATCAATTGGTAATAGGAAACTGCACAAACAACTACTTAACAATGGGGAAACCCCAAAACACCCAACACCATAAAACAGATAAAGCTTAGCCCACGGTCCAGGCAAAAGCATGTGAAAATAGTGATTTTAATTACAAACATGATTATGTAATTTACATTTTCCTATTCCATGAGTAAAAGGCGAGGAATCAGGATCCTAGTGTTTTCCCATGCTCAGATGCCTTAGAAGTTCTCGAAGCCATCAAGCGTGAAATGAGTTGGAGCATAGAATCCTTATTTTTGGATATCCAAGTTTTTGGAAGATATTTGATTGTTTTGAATCTTGGCCAAAAGGCCGAGAAAGATTTTTGAATCTAGAAGCATTTTCATAGATCTAAATAGGACCGCCCATTGTTTTGTTAAGTTTGGTCAGTCTGGGATTATGCTGGTTTGGGGATACTTTGTTTTGATGTCTTTGATCAGATTTTTTTTTTATTGTTGTTGCTGCTGCTTGGTGCTGTCTCTCTCTCTTTCTTTGACCGAGTACTAATTTCTTCTCCTAAGTAAGGGAAAAAAATTGACCCTCGAGATCCAAATGTTATTAAGAAATGAGAAAATAGGAATAGCTGATTGGGTCTTTTGATTATCAGTCGAATCAGTGGGATTCTTCTCCCAACCGAATGAGTATCTATTGCATGATTTTTATATATAAAAGAAAAGGTCACCTGTAGGCTTTAATGTTCTTGCACACACCATGAATCTAACAAGAGATATATACATACGTATCTATGTACTAAATACCAGTACGCATGTGGTGAATAGTAAAAATTAGGATTTTCCGGATTACCAATTATAATTCTCGATTTATCCCCAACCTAGTTGGAACAAGAATTTGAGGAGATGGTGAAGAACTCGCGGTTTGTGGTTCAATATTGGCCAAAGTTTGCTTCAGATTGGTGATCCTATCTAGTTGAGAGAAGGATGAGATCATTTTGTACATTTGTGGATTGCTCAACAATTCTTTCTAATTTTAGATTTTAGCTAAGATTTCAAATGATTCATATGATGAGCCCTAAGTCTCAATTGTATACAATTTGCAATCTAGAATTTGTGAGTATTGGAGAATAGATCTGGTGGATTTGATCTTCTCCTCAAATCTCCCTTCACCTCATCCACAAATCTCTCATCCTATCTATCATATAAATCAAAGAACTGATATCCAATATTATCTCAACTCACACCAACGCAAAATCATTGTATTTATGTCTCATTTACAGCTTGTGCTTAGAAATTAGAATTATTGGAATTTTTTCCTGGTAAGCACGATCATGATATGAAAGTGACAAACCCACACAGTTGTAAGTGTGGGCCAATTCAAACCGTGGATGTAGGCAAAAGCTGAACCATGTTAAATCTTTCCATATGTTCTGTTTTATGGTATTCTCAAATAGTTAAGGAATATATTAAGAGGGACAAGATTTTAACTCATCGAAAAATGGAATTCCAAACCAAATTAAATAAATTTAAGAGTCTACTATTACTCTTACCCTGTAAGAACCAAGCCACGCCCATGGATGGAGGGAGTGGGGTTGAGTGTGGGCAATTGCCCCCACTCGCATTTTCTTTTTCATCTTTCATCAACAAGAGAGAATAATGAAGTGAATTTTAAAAAATTTATTTTACGCCCTTTTATCCCTCCTCAACTTTCTCTAGCTTTTTGAAAACTTTAGAAATGAATAAGGATATTCTTGTCTTAATAAGAGCATTATTGGCCTTTACTTTTCCTAAAAGATAGAAGAGGTTTTTCCCTATAGCTTACCTCTGGAAATGACTTTTCCCTTGACCTTCCCAAAGTTTGAATATTTTCCCACAACTACAATTACACCATTTTATGACTAAAATACCCATAATGTGGGCTATAACATAAGAAGATGCGTTCTTATAAATGGGTTAATGGAATTTTGGTCAATAAAGGACTTAAACTTGTATTATTGAAATTGTGGGTTGAAAGTGAACGGTGTAAATGGGTTTGGATGAAAATATATAACACTATTATGTAATTGAAAAGTGGTAATCAAATATGCATTTTCTTTGATTCTTTTATATCTTAGGGAATGCTTGGATATGTACAGAATAAAATATTTTTAGATTTAAATAATAGAAAAATAAAATATTATATAATAAAATATTTTTATATTAAGATATTTCAATATTATTGTTGTTAATTTGACACTTTCCAAAACATTCAATAAACTTTGAACTAAGAAATTGACAATTATCCCATATTATAGTATATGCTAAATTCAAGATTGACCTTAGTTTTTAAATGAAAGATATAGTCAATAACTTTATAATTTTGTTTCAATATTTTTTTAAATGACAAGATGACGACAATATTTCCTAGCAATTCAATTCAATGGAAATAAAAATCTCCAATTATATTTTCAAGATAAGGAATCTATGATAAAATGAGTTTATTTGATTTTTTAGGAATTATATTCATGCAAACAAACATGTTATAAAATTTCAAGATAAGGGATTTTATGGTAAAATAAGTTTCTAAATTTGTAGGGATTCAGTTTCATGTAAACAAATAGGTCCTATATTTCATGGCATAATGGGTTCTTTTGAGTTCTTAGAAAGTCAGATCCATACTAATAAATCATATTTTAACAATAATGGACTCATTTCTTTAAATCATTGAGAATTCAATTCCATGCAAATAAGAAATCCCTCTTATATGTTCGGGATAAAGTAATAGTGGTAAAATGGTTCTTTATCATTCCTAAGAACTATTTTCATGCAATAAAATCAGCCCTAAGCAAGATAAGCAACTAAAGTTTCACGAGTCTTCCATTCTTACTATCTATCTATCAATCGATGTGGTTTTTGGTGATAGAACCTAAAAAATGTATATTTTTCGGATCATGAGAAAAAGACCAAGTTATTATAAAATAAGATATGGAGATATAATTAATTTATCCTATTCAATGCCCACCTTTCATTGTTTAAAGTTGACTATATGAACAGCCACTCCCAATATGTTCATTGTATCAAATTTTACTTTAATATATAAAGATGGATTGCACACACAGAGGTGGGCCACACGGGATGCAATGACCAAATGTTTGATAAAGGAAGAGAAAGATAGAAATCATAGCAACAAGGAAAAGAAGAAGGTTTGGGCGGTTTTGTCAAATCCCCTGGCATGGAAAAGGTCTAGAAAAAATTAGAG
Organism: Litsea cubeba; assembly: GCA_012931725.1. Lineage (NCBI taxonomy): Eukaryota > Viridiplantae > Streptophyta > Magnoliopsida > Laurales > Lauraceae > Litsea > Litsea cubeba. Next base: position 134,181,943 of record CM022944.1, read on the forward strand.
TTTTTTGGGAAGGAGGAGGAAAAACACATCTCTAAAGGTTAGCTAAAGGGAAAAATCTTAAGATGGAATCTTATGGTTTTATCACTCTTGGCAATGTCATTCTCATCCATCCCAATGTCTCATCCCACATCCAACTATGTTTAGAGTATTTAATGAAGCTCTTGAGTGAAGCCCATTTAATAAAATTAAATAGGCTCAGAAAGAGGGTCACTCTTGGCCTCTTCTATCAATTTTTTTTCTTTTTTATCTACCTCTACCGTGCATATATATGGCATTCATGGATATTGAAAACACCTCAGCTCCTGATTTAACAAACTTAGAGTTAACATTATTTTAATAATAATTTCTCTCTTTTTTTATGACATCGAATCCAATAGTGGGTAAAGCATCGATGAGCATCAAAATTTAGCATGGTGCCAAATCATGGTGGGGATATAAGTGTTGAATGAGCTAAATTGATCAAAGGTTGGCCCATGTAGGCCCCATAGAGTTGGACTTTATATGTGATCTACTTGAAAAGAATTTTTTTTCTTCAAGTGAATCTTATGTAGACAATAAGATAAGGGGTCATTTTCTTTTAATGGTTTAGATTTTTCATGAGTGGGCCGACTAACATTATTGGTCCTTCAACTTTGCCCCCTACTAGAAGAAAATCCCGACTCCGTCCCTGCCCACGCCAAACTTAATGTGATCACCATCGCATGCTTGAAAAATCAAAGTCATTAAAGTCATTTATTTATTATATATACTATGCTTAGACATTTCAAGGGTTGTATAAAGGCTCTCAGGAATTCTTAATCTATGCGTGAGGTGAAAGAATACTTATTCATGGCCAAGTTCTACAACATAAGCTTTGTTCTTCTATTCTTCCTCGTTGCAAGTCTCCTCAGTGTAAGAGAATGTAAGTTGAACTTTCATACTCATTCATTATATTTTCTTGAAATATAATGAATCTTTATAGGTTTTCTAAGTGTTTAGGATAAGGCAATGCCCTTAAAATAAGATTAGCCACCATTTCAAATCCATATATTCGGTCCAGCATTTACCAAATGCAAAAAGTGTGAGACGCCATGTGTTTGGAAAGATGTGAATTAGCAACGTTTGTATTCTTGCATACGTGCCGATTGGTCATTGAAATGTAGCTCATGGCTGTGCAACATTCTCTCTCTTTAAAACTGAACGTTTGTTAGAAGAAGAAAAAAAAAAAACCTCAATTCTGGCCTTAGGAGAAGTCACATTAGCTTTTTGGGGCCCATTTGTTAATGTGTCTTTTTAAAAACACATAATATTTGCCTTTTCAATAAAATGTGTCTCTTGGGTTACATATGTGCATTTTCAATAAAAATGTGTCTATTGGGCCCATTTGCATGGGCGGCGCCATGTTGTTCACAGTGAGGCCAATTGACCCCACTAAGATCTGCAAACATATTCATAAAAATTTTGTGAACCTCTGAGTGGGAAGCTTTTGACCCACTGAGATCTAAAAAATATATATCTATGGGAAGTTTTGACCCCACTGAAATCTAAAAACAATCTTATGGAAAGATTTTGAACTAACTTAATTTAAGAGTTTGACCTGAAGGAGAGAAAATGCCTTATAAATTTTTGACCATTTTGTAACATCCAATTAAAATAAACAGTGTACTTTTGTGTCATGGGCAGCCCAATAATTTTGAATGGCTTATAAATTTAAACGGATATGCCTTAACTCATAGGAAGCTCAAATAGTATTTTTATCTCAAGTCCTTTTGTTTTTATCCTTTTTCTCTCATTTTTCTAATACTAAATATTTGAAGGTAGGGTAAGGGCCTAAAAATTACAGGCCCCCTATGTGAAAGTTGAAGGTTTTTGCTCGGTTAAGCCTGGTCCGCAAATGAGAGGGTAGGAAAAGAGCTTAAACCCTGCTTGGCCTGGGTCTGACCCTTTAATAGCCCTTAGGGGTGTAACGGTTCGGTTAACCGGTTATTTTGGAAAAACCGTTAACCGAACCGTAACCGCGGTTTTTAGATTTCATTAACCGTAACCGTAACCGTGAAGACAAAAAACCGTAGAAAACCGAACCGCGGTTAACCGTATTAGACGGTTCGGTGACGGTTATTAACCGTGGAAAAATCTAATCATGCTTAACCAGTAGATTAACCCTTTTATATATTAATTAATAGACAAACGGCTAGAATATAATGCCAACTTTTAAATTTCAAATTGCAACAGAGCATGTTGAACACTCTATTGAAACTGTGAATGGATGTGTATCAAAGAAATTAGGAGAACATGGAAAAAAAAATCAAAGACCACAAAGAACATCTTAAACTTTCAATTAGGAAACATTCATATTCTCAAACATTTATCATGCATAGGACAAGAGGGAACAAAATATAAAAACAAAGAAAGAACCCACTGATTTTAACCAAGCTAAAAATTAGTTAAGAATTCAAAAAAAAAAAATCTAATCTAGATGGATCAAATAATTGGTGACATGGATTGAGGATTAGAATATGAGTTTCAGATTAGGGGGTTTGGGTTTAGGCGAGAAACGGATGAGAAAAATGGTTAGGTTTCTTTTGTTAACGTAACACTTAAAGAAGTATTTCATTCGGCCCTTAGTTTTTTTCCTTTATTTGTATAATGGTACAGTTAACCGTATACGGTTAACCGAACCGTATTTTACGATTCGGTTCGGTTAACCGCAGTAAGTTAATATAGAAAACCGTAACCGAACTGAACCGTGCGGTTTTTGGATTTCATTAACCGTAACCGTAACCAAACCGTGAAACACGGTTTTTAACCGCGGTTCGGTTCGGTTCGGTTCGGTTCGGTTAGACGGTTTCTCGGTTTTTTTTTACACCCTTAATAGCCCTAGTCGTAGGGTTGCAGAAGATAAGTATTGTTTGACCCCACTGACTTGAATTCCTGAAGCCACCCCTGCCCATTTGTATGGATGTGACCCAATTTAAAGAGATGTCTTCCAACTTTATAAATTATGTTTATTTTCAAAGTTTTGATATAGTATTCAAAATGAGCAGAAATACATACGAATCCTTAATTTTTTAAGATAAAACGTGTATGCTGACGCGGATTAAAGGAAGAAATGTTTGGTTTTCATATTTTTTTTGTTGATTTGAATTTTTTAATTATTCTGTTATAAATAGATTTATATGAAAAGGAGATTAGTTTTAATACATTCTTTAGATCGCACGAAACTTAACATGTGCATCGCACAGGGGCTTCATGCTAGTTATTATTATTATTACTAACATAAAGCCCCGTGCGAGTATATAGGATCTAACCGATCGAATTACAAAGAAAAGTTAGATCCATTCAATGGTGCAAGCTATCTTATTAAGGACAGTGAAAACTTTCATTTCATAGCTCTAAATGGGATGCTTCTAGATCACAAATCCCTCTAAATATTTGGCTGGTTAATGGAGTTTTCTCTTGTGATTAAAAAGGTTTTAGTCCATCTTTTTTTTCTTACTTTTCCTAAATGCTTATGGTTTTTTATGTGTCTCTATTATCTTCAGGCAGTGGAGAGGAAAATAAAATACCAAAGATGAAGCCAGTGGCGATGACAGGGATGAAAATCAATGCTATACCATGCTTTCCACAATTCTGTTCAGTGTGTCCAAATTGCACTTATTGGTGCCAGCTTAACGATAGGTGCTACTACACTCAGACCCAATGTCAAAACGACTGCGCGTAAGGCTCAGTGAAGGTGCCTGATGCTGCTTTTGAGGGCTTTCTCTTGAATAATAATGTTGTATTTGTTACAACTTTACAATAAATTAAAGCTGAGTTTCATATAAATTCTCACCTTCTCTGATGCTTTTGGATTCTAGAATGGATAATTGGAAATTAGATTAACAGCAGATTAGCCATCTATCTAGAAATTGGCTCATCATTTTGCTAATTGAAAGGGCCACATTTATTGTGTTGGTTTAGAGTTATGCCCCCTTCCTAACCTACTTTATCATCAAGGAGATTTTTACTCCAACTAGATTTATGCCCACAGTAAGAATATCCATGGTGTCTCACATATTTTTAATTGGACCTACCAATCAAATCACATGGACAGTTGGAAAAAATTTATTTTGAGGAATTTGGATTTAGAAATTGAATCTATTAGGTAATTTACAAGGAGACTTACAAAGAATTCTCTTACTACATGTTTTTTTTATTTGTTAGCATTAGAATACATAGGAATTAAATAAATAGAGTGGTTAAATATGAGTTTTCAAAACTGAACATCTAGGGCCTATTTGTTTGCTTTATAATACATAAAAATCGAATACATATAATTCATATAACCATAAGTGGTTAAAACCGAAGATCAAAGGCGAGTTTTAATGTTTTTCTATCTCATGAAAAAAATCCAATCTCCTTTCGGTATTTAGATGCACCGAGGGCAGTAAAAGTTAGAGAATTCTCGACCCAATTACTAGATTCAACATTCCTGAAAATAAAGCCTTTTTCCCATTTTCTATGCAATTTTATCGGTGCGCGACCTAAAAATATGTGATATGACCCTTTATCTCTCACATACATGAGAATTACCCTAATTGCAGTACAATTTTCCTTGATGATAGATTAAGTTGGGATGTTGATTTTGAACCATTCAAATCTTAAAACTACAGTGCTGGATTAGCGATAGAGGTTTCATTTTGCCATGCAATCTTGTTATTTACAGTGCATTAGTATAATTGGATCAAAGGGCCATTAATAAAATAAATCTTTTGACTTCAAAACAAATCTTTTAAATGTATAATATACCTATTAAATGGTATATGTTTAAAGCTAAGTAGACCCTTAAGCTATATAGGCCCTTAAACCTATGTTTATTTTTAATCTGTGAATGTAATCATCCAAGATCCAGATCTTCAGATCGAAACATACAGGGGTTTGAATTAGGATTCAAATGTCCTAATCCGGATCCGGATATTTTGGATCCTATATGCTTGGATCCATATCTAAATCTAAATTTCTCTTGGAGACAAAATTAGGTTCCTACCTACTTTATTTTTAACCAGAGACTTTGGATATTCGAATGATTGAATATGGGTTTAGCAAAAAAAAAAGAAAAAGAAAAAAGAAGATAATAATTGAATAGCAATTTGAAACCCTATGTATATCCCTGTGGGCCTATTTCTTTAATGGTATTTTAACAAGAATTTCTGATGGTCGGAATTTGTGACATTGATATGCTCGGAATTTCCATGTGATAGACAATATTTGGAGAATTCCAAATTTTTCTTGACAAGAGTTTTGGGAATTCTTGCAAAAGAACATGCCCTAATTTTTTACTCTTATAAGGATTAACTTCAAGTCGTTGGATGTTCAAAAAGGATGAACTCAACTTATATTAGGATTAACCCCGAGGAGTAGCTCAGTTGGCCTAGGTCTACGGTTTGCACCCAAGGTTGAGGGTTCGAAACTGCACTACCACACTGGGGCCACCTGAGATTTTACCTGGCTCCCCTTGGGCCCATAGGGATTATTTTGGCCCAAAGGGTTGGGACACCCTCGTTATATAGTAAAAAAACTTAGATTAAGATTAGATTAAACATCCTTCATTATGTGATTAAAATTAGGTTAGATTAGATTATGATGTGATTAGGACATCTTATGAGTTCTTGAACTGATACATCTTAAGATTAGGTCATTTTTATTTCACTCTATTGGGCTCGTTTGTTTACAATAAGTGGTCCGTTTAAGGTGGTCAAGCACTTCATGTCACACATTAACATTGATCTAATGGTTTTCATATAAGTGGTGCTTAAGAGAAAACTACCTATTTCAGTATATACTTCATACATTAATAATAAGAGGATGAGCTCAACACAAGCACAACTCTTGTGAGTAGGGATATAAATGGGTTCCCGATTCTTCGATTACCTGGAGGTTCCGACTAGTTAAAAACCCGGTCTGGGTCCTTATATAGGCCCCGATAAGTAAATGGGTCCGGGTCCGGTTCCACCTTTGTTCGGACCCGTGGACCCGAGACCCGACATATTACCTCAGTTTTTTAAAATCTCTCCTAAAAACCATATTCTTTTTAATATCATTCTCTACCTAGACCCGGACCCAGATCCAAACCCGTCCCATATATGGTTCCTGGTCCGGATCCGGTTCCACCTTCTCCTTAACGGTTCTGGTTCCGGGTCCACCATGGACCCGGACCGAACCTACCCATTTACAACCCTACTTGTGAGCCGACCTCATTGGATCAATTTGAATGGGACACGCTCAGCCACCCAGCATTTAAATGTCACTGATCTCATGTTTTTTTACATCGATCTCAATGGGAACAACCTTTGGATTGAAAATTTTTTTTTCAAAGATGCATTTTAAAACTAGGGGCGGATCCAGGATTATCAGTAAGGAGGGGCTGCTACTACTAATTGTCACTCCAAAAATTTTTTGGTAGGTTAGCAAATTAACTGGAGGTAACAAAATGGGAGTCATTTAATTTTTTTTTTTGGGAGTCATCAAATTAATCCTGGATAACTAGTCATCCAACTATTAAGCAACTAGTAGTTATCCTGAATACTCTTCCAAAAGGGACTAATACCACTCATGTTCATGCTCAGTATAACCAAATATTGATTGAAACTCTATTATGGAGTCTGAGCATCTTGACATCTAATCCATATAGACTATAGAGGCTTGCTAGCATCAACTGATTGACAAACAATGGCTCGCATTCAAGCACCATTTTTTTTTTTGTTGGAAAGTTGGGGAGTTGGGGTGGGCTGCAGCCACCTCTGGCACCCCCTAGATCCGCCCCTGTTTAAAACTATTAAATTTGAAGGCAACATATCAAGGAGATAGGATAATCTGATGGTCTTGAGTTTGCACAAAGGAGGATCACATCTAGAGACAGGTTGGATCACATCTAGATCTTTTGATCCCCGCCTTCTCATAAGTTGACGTGGCCCACAAAAGATGAGCATGTGTACACCTAAAGTGCCCGATACATAATAAAATGTAATAGAAATGTATGAGCTTGAATTGAACTTTTGTTATGCATCATACACTCAAGCTCGTGCTTGATTTAGTTCCGCCTGATTTCTAATCAAGCCTGAGTCAATCTTGATCCTTTATATGGAGCTCAGCTCAGCTCTTGATCAATGTTCAAGCCCAAGCACAAGCCACATGCTCGGTTCATGAACCGGCCCAAAATTTGCAAGTATTTGTAATTTGTAAAATCTTGTATCCTAGGATTACACAAAGCGAATATAGCAAGAAATACATGGGATACCTTCTTCTTAATTGTAAATATTAATTAGGAGCAAGGCTCTCCTAAGCTCAAGTTTAGGATAAAATCTCATAAGCTCATGTTTGTGGGGCCCACCTTTGGTCCATCCAAATGGACCAAACACACGACCCCTCTAAATTGCACATGTCCACTAACTTTCGGTCAAATCCGAATTTACTGGATCGACTGTGTATCGATCCGAATGGACTACTGACTATTATCTTTTGTGCCCATATGGAGATGATAGAAATCACGGTGGGGGCTGTTTTTTTTCAGAGAGGAAGATACCAGGAAGTCTTTGAAACACCCCCCCCCCCCCCCCCCGTGGGTCCTGGGTGGGCCCCACCACACACTTGAGCTTACCTTATCATAAGCTTGAGCTTAGGAGAGCTGGCCCCATTAATTAATTTACAATTAAAGAAGACCATGGGCTTTTTATAAGAGCAAAGAGAAGGAAGTTGGCATTTTATATGGTATCCTTAGCCATGAGTAACTTCAACAGAGCGAGTTCAGCTTTTCTCATCTGTGTTCTCTTATGTCTCTTTTTGCTTTTCATGAATGTAAGTTTTTATCTTATATTTCCAACTTCAATACAATATGAATATTGACATTTTCATAAGGGAGGTCCTATCCAATGTTTACCTAAAAGTTGGATTGAATTGGGACTAAGATCAAGATCCTTATAAACAATATTTTGTTCTTCTACGTCCATTTACATTTTATTTTCTTTTTTCTTTTTTAAAGTGTATTCTATCAATAATAACTTTGTGGTGATGTGATCCTTCAGTTTTGGGCATCTTTGCTCTCTTAGGCAACCTCACGTGGGGGGTCCACTTGGTTGAATGACAATCAAGGAGTGTATGGGATGGATAGATTTAGACGGCGATTAGAGATGCAACCAATACCAATCAGATCAAATAATCCTGGCTCTTATTTTAGGAACTCAACATATAATGCATTTAATTTTGTGGTTAAATCCATCAACAGATATATGGTTAGTTAGATCACTAGCAATTTGGAACCGGTTCTAATTCAAGAGAGGCGGGCAATTGTGAAGTGTATAGATTGATCATAGGTGAGACCGTTTACACGAAGGGGGAAAATGGCATGACACTCATTTAAAGGGGACATTTTGGTGAATTTGTACTGGATCCAGCCACTAGTTTACAACTTCCTACAGAGACCATAAAAAGAAAAAAGGCACACTGCAGGCAACCACCCAGAAAACGACTAAGGATGACAGCAACAATATCCAAAAAGAATAATAAAAGAAAGCTATGGCTTCTGTAAAAGCAGGGATAAAAAGGGAGAAAGCACTGAAGCTGGATTCCATAGCCATGGCTAACTTCAACACAACACATTCAGTGATTTTCTTCTGTGTTCTCCTCTGTCTATTTGCTCTTCATACATGTAAGTGTACCTTCTTCATTTCATCTCCTTTTCCTTTGTTACCATCTTGTATTGGCCTCTGGTAACAAATATAGTTGCATTAATGTATTTCTGATTTCTTTCTCCATTCAAACCTTATGTTTAAGGACGGAGGATGCTCCTAGAACTATATATAATTCACACTACACAAGGACTGAATTATTCAACCAAGGTCTTTCTGATGTGTGAGGACATGCTCAGTGTCCTTAATCCCCCCTTTGTTTAGGGATGGCAGCGGATCAGGTTTGGTAATAGCTGAGGTAAAACCCCTCCTCGGCCAGCCCAAACCACACCTTCCCGACCATATGACGGAGTTGGGATTTATGTGAAACCAAACCCACATCTTGGCTGGTATGAATTGGGTCTTATGAATTTATCCCCCGCCTACTCTCCCCTGTTTATAAAGTTTACTGATAATGAGAACCGCCGCTCCTTACCACTCGGGCAAGGAGCCGTTCTCAAATGCGTGATCCCTTTTGAGGCATCAATGAGCTTGGTCAAGTGTATAGAAATCAAAATCTCAAAGCAATCTGATCTTGCCAAATCAAGCTCCAAGTCTGAAGAAACTCAGGCTCAGAGTAACCTAAGGTAACCATGACCACAAACTAAAAATTATTAAATCATGATCTAGCGATCCACTTAACCCTGGTCCTACCAGTAACCTATGGCTGCAGTTTAAGCGTAAAGCCCATAAATGAAAGACCTGGTTTGTAAATTGTGATCATCTATTTGATGTTTCAGGTAACAACAGTGCTAGCAAAGGAGATGAAAGCTTAGAACAGAAAGCAATTCAGGGCAGAGATGAGAAGTATCTCACACCATGCATCGAGTCATTACTTTGTAACGATCTGAAGGCTGCTCCAGATGTACACCTGGGGCATTGTTGGTGTTGTATCTTTAAAGGCCAATGTTACTCATCCGAGTTCGTTTGCACAGTCTTGTGCATCCTACCCCCTAATTCAGCTACCAATGAAACATCTCATGTACCTTAGGCAAGTGAATGCATGGATAGATGAATGAACGTTAATGTATAGCGATGTGTCTTAGTAGATGTGTCTTAGTAGATGTATCCAAAGACAAGGCTTGTACGGGAATGTGGAATAAATTTGAAGGTAGTTTAATGGGAATTGTAATAAGATCTCTCTCTCTCTCTCTCTCTCTCTCTCTCTCTCTCTCTCTCTCTCTCTCTCTCTCTCTCTCTCTCTCTCTCTCTCTCTCTCTCTCTCTCTCTCTCTCTCTCTCTCTCTCCCCAATATCATTTCTCAATTGAGAAAAATGAAGAAGAAAGTAATGGATACATTTATTATGAAGGATGAAGGATGTTAATTGCCATGATAATATTTTATAGATTTCTAAGAAGAGAACATATTTTGGTTAAAAAGGGTAATCTGAAACCCCTTCTCTGATATGAGAATTCATTTTCATCTGCCATGTCTTTTTCAGGCAATAGGAGGTGATTCAAGTGCTACTCACGTGAAAGTATACTTTGTTAAGCAAGATTGTAAGGCCTACTAGTACATATAATTCTCAGGTTAGCTGAATATTACTAGTACATATAATTTTGATTTCTCTGCGAGAAAGATTTTGTTGCGAATATTCATTATCGAAAAAAGGACCATGTAAGCTGTGGTTGAATCCTACACTATATAGCGTGATCTAGCCATTCAATCTCTGATCAACCAGATTGAGTTGAGTGACTGTTGTCTGTTGACTGTTTGTTCTCCAAACATCTACTAAATCAGCCTTTATCTATTGGTTTTGAATCTAATTGCAAAATTTAGCTTGTAAACCTCAAGCATATAAAGATTAAAAGTGAGCAAATTGCCTGGCCTGACCCTAGCAGGAACACGAGAAAGAACTTCTACTCCATTGCAGAATTTTACTTATCAGGAGTAGTTTACCAGGAAAAAAAAAGACTTACCAGGAGTAAGGTGCATGTAGGCATTATAAATATGCTGTTGATTTTATTATTGTTATGCTGAATTTCCTTCAATTGTTGGACTGCTTGGTGGAAAAAATAGAAAGAACTGTAAAGGTCTAAGATATTGAATAACAAGCACTTACACATATCGGTAAGAGAGTTACATGTATTGATTTTATAATTCTCAAAGGAACAAGAAGCTTGTGAAATATGAAAGCCAAATCCATGAACATTCTCTGTATTCACAAGATAATATAAAAGCAAGCCATCCAAAATGACAGTAAGTTTGGTGTTTGGATATCTATCACTGAACTACATTACCCAATAAGCTGTTTGATGAAGGAGAGCTCTGTTCACTGAACCATGGATCTTGCACAGAAACAGGTGAGCACCCCTTCACCTCCTCCATCAAAACCGTACACTCACTCCTCTGGGGAACCATCAATCTCCGACTTCCTATGGACGCCTTCTTCGTTGTGGCCCGTGAATTCTCACTACCATTTGAAAGCGATGAACAAGATGATGCCGAAGATCCTAGAAAGATGTTGTCTTCCATCTGGGCCCACCCACTGAGCCTAATTTGCTCCAGCTCAGCCGCCACTTCCATCATGGAAGGTCTCATGTCTCTGTGGAAAGCAAGGCATCGGAATGCAAGTTCAGCCACCTTGTGTATCGATGAGAGGGTCCATGCATCTTGATGTGGCTCTAGAAACGGGTCAATAATATCATCTAAACAGCCTTTTCCAATCTTATCGATGGCAAGTGCAGCCAAATTCACCTCACTCTGCACTCTTGAGAAATCAACCACCTTCAATGCAGTTATGATCTCTACAAGAACAACACCAAAGCTGTAAACATCACTCTTATCAGAAAGATGGAAGTTCTGATGATACTGAGGATCGACATACCCCGGCGTTCCCTGTGGGGCTGTTGAGATATGTGATGATTCAGTCATTCCCATTCGAGAAAGGCCAAAATCTGCAACCTTGGAATTAAAATTGTAGTCCAAGAGAATATTGCTGGATTTGATGTCTCGATGGTATATGGGTGGGTTCATAGCAGAGTGAAGATGAGCTATAGCTTTAGCTGTATCTACAGCAATGGTGAGGCGAATCGTCCAAGGGAGACCCGTGCCCCTCTCTCTCTGTAAATGCTCGGATAGAGTTCCATTTGGCATGAATTCATACACAAGGATCTGTTCACCTCTTTCTATACAGCAACCCAAGAGCCGGACGAGATTTGAGTGGCTTACTGATGAAAGGAGTTTGATTTCATTCAGGACTTGTTCAATACCTTCATAATCTCGGTGTCTGATCTTTTTGACAGCAACTTGCTCGTCGCTGTGGAGTTTTCCTGCATATACTGTTCCATAGGCCCCAGTTCCTAGCCTGTTTTTCTCAGAGAAGCCGTTTGTGGCCTTCTCAATTTCTCTGTACGGAAAATAGGGCACTGTACAGGTTCCTGTAGCTTCAGAAAGCAGACGCCTACCGCTCTTTCGAGTTCTTAAAGATGTGGAACGTTGTCGGACAAAGTAGCAGAGAACCGCTATACCAGCCATCAGAGAAGCTCCTGCAATAATGCCTGAGAGGAAACAGCTTCTGATTGAGAAATAGTAATCAATTTGTTTGTGAAACTGTATATGTTGGCATATTAAACAAATTAAAGTAAATGAACCATCATCTTGGCTATATATTTTGGTACACAGAAGATATCTAGAACCTTAAACTAACTCGGTTTGGTTTACAGAAAAATATTTTAAAACAAATTGCATAATGAGCATATTACAAAAATGACAGAAATTGACATGAAAATTTCTTTTTCAGAGGAATTACATTCTGTTGACAGAATTATCTTCTCTAAATAGCAGTGGCTCAAACCATATATATCGAAGATATTTCAATGCAGTCTAACAAATTTTGTCAAAATTATACAGGCAGAACATTTCACTAATTGGTTTCAGTGCAATCCACTGGTAACTCAGTGATGAATGTCTACGGAAACAACCACAGATAGATCCGTACTTTTAGTGCTGATGGTTAGGGACCTGGCTAGGGAGGGTGTATGTATTTCTAGAACAAATAAATAAATAAAAAGTTTCAATAATCAGCAATTCAGCATCATCCATGTCTTACTCCATGAAACTGGGGTCAGGTTGAAGAGTTCTACTATTTAACTATAAAGGATGCTATTGCTAACTCCATTTAATTCACTGGTTTACATAACAAAACTTGGCATTTTTATATCAGTAAACTAAGCTGTACAAAATTTATTAAACTGATGGGGGACTAAATTTACTGTCCGGGGAAGAGAGAGCCTGAATAGCATTAGTAGTAGCATGCATCGCACATACTGTATGTATATTATCAATGAAGATCATTTGTGGATCTCCACCTCTACTTCTTTAATTTTAGCCCCTTTGGTAGGAAAGCATTGCTTCGAATTCCTCAATAGTTCAATACGAGAAAAAGAAGGCAGCACTTAAAACAGGTTGCTGTTTGGAAATTCATTCTACTAGTAAAGTGAGGTGAATGCTCATTTTAATAGACAATAAAAGAAAAGGGGTCAAATCAAAAGGTATTGTGTTTCACAAAACACCTCCATTTTTTTTAATGTAATAAAACTACTTTCCCAAGCCACTAAATGACAAAAAAAAAAAAAAGCATCTTCTTTTTTTTTTTTTTTAGAAAGTCAAAAAGTTACATTCTCATTTTACTGGCAAAAGGCCATCATCACCTTTTGATTTGACCCCTCTTCTTTTCTTATTTCTTAATTTGATGATTCACCTCATTTCACTTTACTAATAAAGTTACCAAACAAGAGTGAGTTGTGAGGCTGACAAAATGATTTATATAGTTAGGTCTGGTCTCTTAAGAAACATGCAGACAATACATGAGTGCATCATGAACTTCAAAATGCAGATCAAGTCTGAGTTTTATTCAACCCAGTCTTACTTGGACTCTGAAGGGGCCAAACCATTGTTTTAGACCCGGATTTGACTGGTTGGTCTGTGATTATTAAAAGTTAGATTTCATTTTTTGAGTCCAAACTGATGTAAAATATAAAGTGTTGGTCTTCTATCATTTTTTTAAAGGGTGCCATGGCTTGTATCCTTTATTTTGGTGGGATGTCAATATCAATGTCCATGTCTAGCCCCATATGAAAATCTAAATGGGGCATTGCCTTTTGACTCGCTTCCTCAGGTATTTGGATCCTTCTGCCCCAGAACAAAAACTTGATTTGTAATGATCATCTGATTTAAAGTAGAATCGTCATCATCATCAATCCGGAATCGGCGTTGTGAGTTCAATAAAATAAACCAAGGAATGATCGTGATGTTAAAACTTACAGCATAATTTCATCCTCATCCCTCCACATGATGTTGGGGCCACCACATTGCATTGGCCCATGAATAGTCAAATGGGCAGGCCAGGCACATTTGTTTTCCAACCCATGGGCATACAGAAAACAGGTATCAATTTCATGTGTGTCACACAACCATATGTTTAAATACCAGTATTCGATGGACCCCTCAGCAGCCGGAATATGGACCATCTGTTAGCCTTACCCATGTGATTTTATTTTATATTAAACTAATATAATAAAAGGCCACTGGGAATAAATCAAGCATACCTCCGATGAGAACACCAACTCTGTTATTTCCTCCGCAATGTCCGGTCATGTACTTTGACGGGTTACAATTGAAAGAGGCTGCAGACAAAAAAAAAAAAAAAACAGTTAGAAAAAAGAAGATATGTTCAGTACAGGACGCAACTTGAGAGTCTTCTATGAACGTCAAAAATGGCTGCATAAAGATACGTCTGTCTGCGTCGAAACTAATCTCAGGGAATGACCATGGCTTGTATCCTTTATTTTGGTGGGCCCCACATTTTGGCAATTTTTTTTGGAAGTATTTGGTCCAATTCAAAATATTCAGTTAGTCTATCATTACTAAAATGGTTTCATGGTTATATATATAAATATATATATAAATATATATATCCTGCATTTGGTTTAGGAAATAAAAAGGGTAATTGCGTTCGGTCACCAAACACCCCCTTGTTTTGTTTTGTGGTGCGTAAATTGACCGCAATATCCCTTCATCATTGAGTTAGGTTGACCGTATTCATTGTAGGGGGCACCATGGTAATATGATCATTATGGTCCTGGTGGGGCCCACCTCGGACTCATTGACCAAGTAATCTAAAATATCAAATATATCATTGGATGAACATACGAATACCCACCAACGATTGTGTGAACCACCTGGATGTTGGGGGATGGATTGATTTGGATGTGGATAAGAGATGGGTTAATAACATTCTGATCAAATGATCCCAACCCGTGTTAGTGGGCTCGGAGCTTAATTGCTTCATAGTGTTCTTATAACTAAATCGAACGGTGGAAACAGGCCAGATCATTGTCAAATTGGACTAGAACTAATTCTGTGGAGAGTGTGTGTTTCAAGGGATTGGATTGAGTACATTTGGGACTTTGTCAATTAGAAAAAAGAGAAGACATCAAGTAATGGGGCTGTTATGGAGAATTTGTCTTGAAACCGTAGACAATGAATGTGGGCTCCACTCAATGATAAAAAACAACCGTTGCTTGCTTGCAAAGGAAATCCATCCGCTGGGTCCCATGGCAGAAAGAAAAAAAAAGGAAAGAATCATTTGGACCGATGGTGGCTCCTACAAAAAAAAGGACCGGTCAGCAACCCATGTGCGCACCAGGCCCAGCCGTGTCTTTTTAGGCACCCAATAACAGTTCGGACTTCTGACCAGTCCAAATGGGGAAGGGCCACGGGCGGCTAGTGGGCTTCCTCTTTCAACAAATATGGGCATTTCTGCAAATAAAAACAAGAAACAGTAGTGACATACACATATCCATCCAATGGGTGGCCACATGCTCAACGGTCAACAACAACATGATCGGCTGTGGGCCCACAAAGGACTATCGATAACAGGTTCCACATTGCTTAATGACCCGAACAGTCCATCTGGTGGGCCCCACATTGATGACCGATCGAATCATCTGAGGCCAAACATACAAATCCAATCAATCCACCAGTTGGGCCCACGTATGCAATCAAAATCCGCCGGGAATTAATGCCCACCCAACTCCCTGTCAGCGTTGGGCCAAATCGCATCAATTGGGGTTGTGAGTCAAATCGAAACGCGTGATTATAAGATTCATTGAACGCATGAAAAATCTATCCTTTTTTTTTATGCACCTGATCAATCTCCAGGGCTATTTGTTTAAGTGATTTTGATTTCATTAGATGGCCCACCAGAGATTTGATCTAGTTGGGGCCCACCTAGTGATTATCCCCAACTGGTTAGATCCCAAGTTTGGTTTTGGTTTGTCACCCATCGGAATGGCTTGTAGGGCCGTTGATCAAGTAATTAAGATGATGTTCCCGTGGTGGTGGGGTATCGTGGGCCCCACACAAAATGGTGCTGACCCCGGGTGGGCCTTAAGAATAAATAAATAAAATAAAGAAATATTCCACCTCACCTTTCCGGCAACGGTCGCCGTCCCGAAATCCATCTCCCTCGAATCCATCGGCGCATCGGCACCGGTATCCGGTAGCTCCACTCGTCGTCGACGTGACCTCCGTACACACCGCGTTGGGTGCGCAGGCGGCTCCGCCGCATCTCCCCTCCAACCACCAATCCAGCTCCACCGTCTGGTAGTCAAGCGACACCAACGGGTTCTTCGACGAATCTAACGCGTAGGACGCGATCAGCAACCGACATCCGCTCCCCGTTACGTTCTCATAACGCATCAGACCGTCACCTTCCTTCGAAAAGCAGCTGAAGTTCTCTGGCTTTCTACTGCAATTTCCCAATCCCAGCTTCTGCTCCAAAAGAGTAGTAGGTATGACGCAGTTCGGATCGGACGAGTCGCAGTCGCGTAACAGGAACCCATTCTTCCAAGTCGGCGCGTAGTTCGTGCTCCAGAGATTCTGGATGGTCTGGATCGAACGGTTGCATTTTGCGGGAAGATCGACCGCGATGTTGTCGGGGGTAACGTTTCGGACCAGGTGATCTCCGATTACGAAAGCGGTCCCGTTGATGCAATTTAATCGGATTTTGCATCCGTCTGAGAATCCGAAGGGGTAGGGAACGAGCTTCTTGGAGTTGCCGCAAGTGCGACTGCAGTTGGAGGCGGCGGAGGCGGAGATGAAGACGAGAGCGACGAGGAGAGAGAAGAGGAGGAGATGAATGTAACGGTTTCGGAAGAAGAGGAACGAGAACGGCATGTTTAGAGCAGGATCGGAACGAGATAGGCTCTGTTTTTGGGGGAAATTCTCATGTTCTGGAGAGGAAGCTCCGGTTTTGAGATGATCGAATCGGTCGATGGTTGAAGAACTCCTCAGAATCGGGGAATTTTGGTTCTCGGGGAGATTTTTTCTCCTGAACAGAAAGATGCGATTTTGAACTTGAAAAACGCAGCAGAAGCTTCGATTCGAGATGATCGGATCGGTCGAAGGAGGAATAACTGTTCACAATCGAAGAGTTTTAGTCTCTTTTCTTCAGAAAGAAAGGAACTTTCACCGTCTGCAAACAAAAACCCAATTTTGAACTGGAAAAGCAGGAAAGCTTCGATTTTGTGATGATCCAATGAATCGATTGCTGAAGCACTCTTCAAAAACCGAAGAAACTTGCTAGCTCGTACGTTATTTCCTTCAGAAAAGGGGGAACTTCATCTTCTGCAGAGAAAGATCGGATTTTGAACTTTGACAGCACCAGAAGCTTCGATTTTGAGATGATCGGATCAATCAACAGCTCAAAAACTCTTCAGACTCGAAGAAATTCGGATTTTTTTTATTCAGGAGAGGCGAATTTCCAACATGATGACCTGAGATGATACAATTACAGCTGAGGTTTCATTAAACTCATTTATATTGCGCATTGGAGACAGTTCCAATTCCAAGAACCAAAACAAAGTGATTCTTTTTTCCTTCTTCGTCTGCTCTGCAGGTCTTGATTGCTCTGAGATTGGGAAGCGAACGTTGCTCTGTTGCTGCAGCAGAGAGGAGAAAAAAAATTGATGATGTGAGAGAATTCTGCAGTTACTCGTTCGAAGTCATTTTCTGTGCATTGGAATTCTAGGGTTATCGGGTGAGGAGAGAAGAAAAAGGGAAGAGCATGGAACTTCGAGATGGTTTCCTAATTTCCACACCTATCGCTCTCTTTCAAGTCTCAACTCCCAACCGCATCAGAATAATGCAGGAGTCGTGGGAATTTAGTGTGGGATGACGAAACTACCCTTGACGTTTAGGGATTGTTGTCTGTTGACTAAGGTCTATTCAACAAGATGCACCGAAAGAAAACACATACCCCTTTCGTATCATTTAATTACGAAAGTATGAATAGGAGTCTAGCCCTGGGGTATATATCCTATTAGCCTTATAGGGGTGGTTGGTCATGGCCAGGTTGGGTCGGGTCCGGATTTAGAAACATACGTCGTATCTGGCCTAAGCCCGAAACTCCGTGTCTCAAAAATGTGAGGCCCCAGCCTGCACATTTGTTAGTCAATTTTGTCAAGCAGCCTTCACTAGAAGTTACATGCACTTAGGACTTCTTTATTTATGTGAAAATAGTGATTTTAATAAATATGGTAATGCATTTTACATGTGTGACATTTACAAATGTAGCATTTACATATATAGATTTCAATTTTTTTATCACATGCGAAAAGGGAAAACAATTCCTAAGACCCATATCGGACCTATAGGATTGTTGCCAAATTTTTACCTATAGGATTGTTGCCAAATTTTTACTTCTTGATTCTTCTTGGGTTTTGAGAAATCTGTGAAAAAGTATAAATCATTAGATCTAGATCTCTAGACTTTTGTGGGCCACCAATTGATAATCCAAAATCATTTATTTTCTTTATATGGCTAAAAACGACTAAAATGTAAAAGTATTATGTTAATTCTTCATAGATTTTGAGTTTTTTTTTTAAGCCCCAAAATCCCAATACATTTAAAACTATTAGATGTACTCATTTGCAATGAAAATAATGATTTTGACAAATATTAAAATGTGTTTCGCATGTATATCATTTGCTCATATGTATATCATTTGCATATATAAATGATTTGCATGTGTCATTTACATATGGAAAAAATAAAACAACTTCAAGGGTTTTATGCCTTAAAAATGAATTCAGTCCATCCGATCAAATCAAATGCATGTCCAAGCCCTTCTTAACGTACCTTCCAACATGCCACGCAGAGGTCTTATCCACACCTTGAGTTTGGCTGGCCAATCTCAATTTAAGCTTGGACCCATGATAGTACCCACACACAAAGGGAGAGAGCACTTGCACATGTAAGGAAAGGCCAAACACCCCCACATGCGGGGAGGGAAGACTCGCATAAGAGAGAAGAGGCGACTTGCACATGTGAAAAGGGAGAGACTCGGGGATTGGTCTCTAGTTATCCGAGCAAGAGAGGTGGGGTCCCCATCCAATTGCACAACCCCTTATTCTCAATCTAAAATTAAGCTTATTCTCACTTAAAGTCACTTTACATATCATTGACCTGAACCTGATTATGTTGTAACTCTGTGTATGTTTATGTTTTCTAATGCCTACTCCCTACACTTCTTAAATGAATCTATATTATAATGGCATGGGCTTGTTTGTTTCACATAATTGAATTCTTAGGAATTCTAAGACCCAACATTCATACAATTAAAACGTTGAATCAAAAGTGAATAAGGGCACTTGAGAAATGAAAACCTAGTCATCGCCTTAATAATTCAAATATTAGAAAAGTCAAAGCCTCGTCTACATTAGTTACCTCATATCCTTCACCCCTCCTCTCTTTTAATAATCCTTCAATGGAGCTCATTTGACCCTGATTTTTCATGCATTCCAGGCAAATAAAGAGGCCATATGTATTTTACAATCAATCTTGAGGAATTTACCAGTAAAATCACCTCAGATGACCATTAACCAAAAAAGGCTCAAGTAGTTTTTATGAAACAAAATTGGTCTTTCGGCCAAACTTTTCTCTTCTTTTTTTTGTCCATTTTCAACGAGCGTTGACATCATCGCTCATTTCAATGGGACCAAGCGTTTCAAGATTCTATGGAGCGACAACGTCGTCACTCATTTTAACCTTGAGCAAAAAGACTTCATAAACTGCTGGGTGACGACGTCGACGCTAATAGTTTCGAAAAATAATACTTAAATTCACTATGATGTACACACGCACTACATGATACAAAAACCAACATACATTCTCTGCATGTTTCATTGAAAGCACAATTAAAAAATTCATTAGATTTGATGCCTGCTTTAGTTATTGTAAATAGAATCGGTGGGCAAGATTAATGGTGACTTTTTAACCAAGGGCAGGCATTTAAAGTAGTGCTTGATGGTTGTTGGATACATGTTTTCTTGTGAGCAAATGCAGCGGTAGTTGTATTTAGAATCAAAATGCATGACTTAAGCTTTGAATGGCTAGCATTTAAAGTAGTTACAAAATGATCAAATGCACAAAAACCCACATCGAGAATTTACCATCTCATCTCCCATTACTAACCATATTTTCTAACAAAACTCACACCCATCCATCTTTTACCTCAAATACCCCACTGCAAATCAACGAATACAACTAAGACAGTACATAGATCGGAAAATCTCTCGCACCCCATGTGATATTAGCAGAAAATGGTCAGTAGCATCCCAAAAAAATCGCATTCCCAACAAACCCAAAAACCTCACAACACCCAAAAGAAGGAAAAGATTGAATACCCCACCAATAACAAAACGACACAAGAATCGAGTATTTTCTAAAGAAACAAATCGTTTAGAGCTAAGAATAGAATCAATAGACATTACAAAAGAAAATGAGGAGAAATTAAGAAATAGAAGATCTTTCGTTTCCTGTATCTCTTTTTGCTCTTAGATGTTTTCATCTAGATGTTAAGATATCGCCAGGCAGGGAAAAACGATGGAGGAGGAAGAATGGAAAATAGGATTTCAATGGTTTTATAGAATTTAAACGAGCGATGAAAATTTTAATAATAAAAAAAAAAGTGGTTTTAAGGGACCACTTCTATGTCATATGAACTACTAGGGCTTTTTTTTTGTGATAATCTAAAGTGGTTTTTGAATAAATTCCTCTTCAATCTATCAACAGATTTATTCTCGTAGCCAAAGTTGTAGTGTGGTATTTACTAATCATCTATAAACCAAATTATGTCTTTATTCTTTTCGCATCATATTTTAATCATCGATCGTTCGATATTTTAATCATGTGAAGTTTTGTCCAACCCAATGCCTTGATCCAGACGTCAAAGAGGCTTAGGCATACATCCGTAAAGCTAGGATCCCTTGAATTTCATCGCACTCAAAGTGACAACAAAACACGGGAGATATAACAACCATTCAAGAGAAAATCCCACGATAGTAGTTGCTACTGAATAAGGTCATATTTGTCAATTCACAGATATTGACTTTTGGGCACTTGACTTCCCCTCGTTTGTGAGGGTGATGTAATAGATATTTAATAGTATTGTGAAAAAGAAGAATACAGAGAGTGGGTTGCTGGTCTCGGTTAATTAAAAAAGGGGTTTTACAAAAATGCCATGTATTTTCATATAATCTCCATAAGACTCTTGTATTTTGTGATTTTACTTAAACCTATTTAGTTTGACCATAAAATAAAAATTTATTTATTTTTAAACCAAATGATAAAACTGCTCTTCTATATGTATTGATAAACCCTTCCATTGAAGAAATGTTTCTTCCTTGATCCATTTTAAATAGTGTGAAAGATCAAGGGTGTTGAACGGTATTTTCTACAATCCAATTGAAGGTGATGATTTTGAATCATTCCTAGCATAGACTATAATCCGTATTACCATTTAATATGATTGGAGCACTATTAAAAGATCATGAAATTAGGTTTTCTCATAACCAATTCATTGGAATCCATATGTGGAGGTTGGCCATGTTACCCCTATTCATGTGTTTGCATTTAACTATATATGACCAAAGTCTTTCACAAAGTTATCCTTATTTATTTTCCTTTTGTGGAAATGATATAGCATTTTGACCAACTAGATAACTTTCTTCATTATTATTTTTGCAGGGCTTTTTCAAAATGGCCTTTTCTTAGTTTTCACTAAATCTCCTTTCACTTACAGTTAAAATTAAGGCTAGCTATGTATCTCTTATGTGCGGTAAATGGTCTAACTTAATTGCTTAACCTAGTTTTCACTTACTTTATTTCTTGATTTTTAATCCTGACTTTATATTACTATAGTCATCTACAAATTAATTCATACAATTAAGTTTAGTTGAAGAGTCGGTTTAAAGGGTGTTAAAGGCTTTAGTTGTAAAATAGGGGTGCACGGCGGGCGGCTTGGGCGGCGGTTTAGGCGATTTTGTTTTATGGCGGTTTGTAAAAAATAGAAACCGTAACTGCCCAAAGTATAGGCGGTTTGGGCGGTTTTTTTAGCGGGCGACTTGGGCGGCATGTTGGGCGGTTTGGTATTTGTACCTATATCTCTCTTTTTTTATTTCTAATAGAATGTAACTAAAGTTTCAAAGTACTTAACATAAATAATAAAAATTAAACATGATTTTTAATAAAAGTCAATAATTAGTAATAAAAAAAAATTTCAACTAATTATATCAATGTAAAATTAAAGTCCAAAGGCAACACCAAAATTAAAAATCACAACCACTTATATAATCTAACGTCCAAAAGTCAAAAATCTAACAAAGAAACATCTAAATTCGAAAATTCAATGTCTAATTTCAATAAATAAATCTCCAAATTTCAAAATTCAATGTCCAAATGCTAAAAGAAATTCAAAATCTAAACTTCAAGTTCGTAAAGATCGATATATAATTTGAAGCAATCCTGCAACAACCCAAAAAAAAAAATCATAGTTAGAATAATAACTGATAAAAGATAATAAACATCAATATTTAGTTTAGTGATAAAATTGTAAGGTCATCAAACTTTCATAATTCATACAATATAATCTAGACTTGTATTGGATTGCGATTTGGAGTAGAAGTGTTATCCATAAAGAATAGATGAAGAGGTTTTTTTTTTTTTTTTAATAATGAGCGGGCGGGGCGGTTTCAAGTGTCAAACCGTAACCACCCG
Organism: Litsea cubeba; assembly: GCA_012931725.1. Lineage (NCBI taxonomy): Eukaryota > Viridiplantae > Streptophyta > Magnoliopsida > Laurales > Lauraceae > Litsea > Litsea cubeba. The sequence continues at coordinate 134,204,686 of CM022944.1, forward strand.
CTCATTAGTACGGATTGAAACCGCTCCGCCCGCCTAAAGGCGGTTTTAACGTATATCCACTTGTAGCGGGGCAGGCGGATTGGCGGGTTACGGTTATTTTTGTGCAGCCCTAGTAAATCATAGAAGAGTTTACCAGTTGCTCATCAGCAGTACAAGTTATTACAATCTCAATTTAATTGTTAGGTACCCACTAAATTAATATCCCACACATCTTACCTCTTCTTAAATGGGATCCACTATAAGCTACCCACTTACCCAATCCTGCCTTTGTCTCCATATGCATGGGATCCATCACATCCAACCGATACCCCTTTTATAGAGCCAATGGTTCACATATTTTACCAATGGTTCTCATAGGTGGATAGATTAATTAGTTTGATCTAATGCGTTCCTTATGAGTCCACTATTATTTAAAATGAATTACTGTCATTTACTCTTTTTTTACGTGATCTCAAAATGATTATGTTATTGAGATGGGCTCACCTTAAGATCTTATTTGAATATTTTTGAAAGGATATTTAGGTAATTTAGTATACATTTTCTCATATAATTAAGTAGATTGCATATAGTTTATAAGTGATCATTTAACGATATATATATATATATATAAAGACTCAAGCTTTAAGAATAAACATTTACCCTCAATACACAAGCAATTTAAGCTGGATAATCACAATTGATTTACAGATTTTTACTCAGATATTGTTTATTAACCGCTGCTATATATGGAGTTCTTTTAAGTATTTATGTTATAGTGTAAATTTATATTCTAATGGTTACACAAATGAATTTATCCTTCAGTCAATTCATTTGTTTTTTTCATTAAATAAAACTTAATTTAGATATTAAACTTAATTTATTATTTAACTCTCATTATATTTAACCAAAAATGAATTTAGATATTATATTTTAATAGTGAATAGTGAGAAGTCGTGAAATTTAACTCATGAAATGTCACTTTTTGCTATTTGGCATATGTGGAATTGGAGACACGACATTTGGGGAATTCATAGGCCCACAACAAGAATCTCAGAATTCTTTCAAAGACGCGGTCCATGATGAAAATTGAGAACGCAGGTCAAAGTATTTTCGTCCTATCCCCATAAATGGTGGCAAACGCACATGATTATCCTTGCAACTAGCAAAATCCCGTGCTATGCACGGACCACGGAACCACCAAATACCCATACTAATATGAATTATTTTTAATAAATTTATTAATCAGCAAACTTGTGAGTCCTTCTTTTTGTTGCTAATTTGATATTTATGTTTTCTTCCAGATGTTTTATTCCTTAGGTGAGGCATGAATTGATTAAGAAAGATCAAATGATCATATACCTAACAAATTGACCAAATATATTTAAGTGGGACCCAGATGAATGGGGTCCACCATCTCTATTCTAGCAGTCCATCAAACCATATGATGTCGGCTGTGACACATTAATTGATTGATAAAGATCAAATGAACATAGACCTCACAAATTGACTAAACATAACCTATTTAAGTGGGACCATGATGGATGGGGTCCACCATATCTATTCTAACCGTCAATAAACCATATGATGCGGGATGGGACTCATGAACTGCTTGATAAAGATCAAAGGATTAAATGAGCATAAACCTCACAAATTGACCAAACCTATTTAAGTGGGACCCAGATGAATGAGCTCCACCATTTATATTCTAACTGTCCATAAAACCATATGATGCTGGCTGGGACCCATGAATTGATTGATAAAGATCAAATGATCATAAACCTCACAAATTGACCAAACTTAACCTATTTAAGTGGGACTACGATGAATGGAGCTCACCATATCTATTCTAACCGTCCATAAAATCATATGATGCGGGATGGAACCCATGAATTACTTGATAAAGATCAAAGGATCAAATGATCATAGACCTCACAAATTGACCAAACCTATTAAAGTAAGACCCAAACGAACGCGCTCCACCATCTATATTCTATCCGTCCATAAAACCATATGATGCAGGCTGGGACCTATGAATTGATTGATAAAGATCAAATGATCATAAACCTCACAAATTGACCAAACCTAACCTATTTAAGTGGAAAACCCCCCCATATATAAATGGGGTCCACCATCTCTATTCTAACCGTCTATAAAACTATATTATGCGGGATGGGACCATATATTGATTAAGAAAGATCAAATGATCAAATGATCATAGACCTAACAAACTGACCAAAAATATTTAAGTGGGACCCAGATGAATGGGGTCCATCATCTATATTTTAATCGTCCATAAAACCATATGATGTAGGTTGGGACCCATGAATTGATTGATAAAGATCAAAGGATCAAATGATCACAGACCTCACAAATTGACCAAACGTAACCTATTTAAGTGAGACCGTGACGACTGGGGTCCACCATCTCTATTCTAACCGTCCATAAAACCATATGATGCATGATGGGACCCATGAATTGCTTGATAAAGATTAAAGAATCAAATGATCATAGACCTCACAAATTGACCAAACCTATTTAAGTGGGACCCAGATGAATGGGCTCCACTATTTATATTCTAACCATCCATAAAACCATATGATGCGGGATGGGACCCATGAATTGATTGATAAAGATCAAATGATCATATGATCATAGTCGACCTCACAAATTGTCCAAACCTAACCTATTTAAGTGGAACCCACCCAGATGAATGGGGTCCACCATCTCTATTCTAACTATCCATAAAATCATATTATGCGGGATGGGACCCATATATTGATGAAGAAAGATCAAAGGATCAAATGATCATAGACTTAACAAATAGACCAAATATATTTAAGTGGGACCCAAATAAATGGGGTCCACCATCTCCATTTTAATCATCCATAAAATCATATAAATGGGGTCCACCATCTCTATTTTAATCGTTCATAAAACCATATGATGCGGGCTGGTACCCATGAATTGATTGATAATGATCAAATTATCATAGACCTTACATTTAATTAGAAATGGGCCCCATAGACGTGTGTGAGAATGCACCATCACTTAGAAATGTAGCACATCTGGTGTGTTGGCTTATTTAGAGATCTCATGGAGAGATTTTAGGCTTTTGAGTGGAAGATGATTCTTTATAGAGAGATTTAGGTCTTTTAGGGCCCGTTTGGATGTATACAGAATAAAATATTTACAGATTTAATTATTGCAAGAATAAAATAGTATAGAATGGAATAATGTAATATTATAATATTACAATATTTTTCCTGTTTGACGATTTTTGAAGATTTTTACAGATTTTAAATTGAGTTGTTTGGGAGGTGCTATGATTAAAGCAAATTACATTATTATAATATTTTTATTAAATATTTTAATATAAATGTAATTTACCACATCTGGATAAAAAAGTAGTGTGGTATAGTAAAGTTCAACTGCGATGTTTTTACCTTAAGTTGCTTTTCTTTTATCACATAAAATAATGGTAAAGTACAGTAAAGTAAAGTCAATAAAAAAAAAAACAACTACTTTACAACTTTCTCTCCAACTTTGTTTTACCATATACTTCATTTCACCATACTTTACCTCATATTTACTATGATATGACATCAATCTTTATTTTACTTTACCACACTTATAAACAAGTCACTTTTACTTACTATATAAAACTACGATAAATCATGATAAAGTAAAGTTGAATAAAAATAAAACACTTTACCATTCCTTTCCACTTTACTTTACCAAATATTGTATCCCACCTTTACTTTACCCCACCTTTACCGTGCTGTGTGACATTTACTTTTACTTTACTTTACCATATATGTAATATCATGATGGATTTGAAAGTCTTTATTTTACTCCGCTTTGTAATCGTCATTTTGAAAGATTCTTATCTTGTAGAAAGTTTTCTACAGGGGGGAGCTGTAGGAGAAAATATTGAGGTTTTTGAAAGAAAAGAATATTTTCTTCAAGTTTTTCCTTGTGTTACCAAACGCACAAGATTCTCTTCTTTAGAAAATGAAAGATTATATTCTATAAAATATTATTTTCTTGTGTTTTCTTGTGCATCCAAACAGGCCCTTAGTGTGTAATAGATATAGAGATTTTAGGGATAAGGGTAACTCCGGAAATGGCATTGTAAAAAGTTTGAGGTTGCGTTAGGTGTCTTTATGTGAGGAAGAGTACATCCCTTTAGTAATATAGATACCAACGTGTTCTGTTCAATATCATCTTATTACGCTTGCCTTAAAACTATAAACTACCGTAAATGAAGAACTAACTTACTCTGAAAAAAAAAATGTAAATTGGACCACCGGCAACCAAAGGAAACGAATTCCTGTTTGGACGACCACCGGCAACCAAAGGAAACGGATTCCTGTTTGGTCCAAATAGGGAGTTTCTCTTTTATCTGCCCCCCGCGTGTCGCCCCCTATTTGGTCCAAACAGGGGATCCGGTTCCACAACGAAACCCATAAGATCTGACCTAACTAAAAGTGGAATTCTAGTCAGTTTTGTTCATGTTAGGGTTCGCTTGGTCTTGGGTTTTGACCTTTGACACTTGCAATGATTTTTTTTCTTTTCTTTTTTTCTTTTGAGTTAATTTGGTAGAAGATTTTCATGTCCTCAATTCATATGCAACAATATTAAGTCAACTACGTGAATTCTGCATCAACATCACAGTGTATCTTGACTCAAATCCTCAAATTGCACTTTTGAGAATCTATGCTTACTTCTTCCATCATTGTCTTCTTCAACCACCTACTTATTATTAATGGGCGATCAACCTGCATAAATTTTTTTTTGTGTGGGGGTATTTTCACTAAGCCGAGATCAAAGCTAAGTCCTGGTCTTAAGAGCTTAAAAAGCTTAATCTCGCATCCACTCAGCCAAGACGGGTCGCAGCTAAAGGGTCAAAGTTTTAGTGATCAGGAAAATGCCCACACCTCTCACATTAATCAAAGTTATATTCACTATTAGAATATTGCAGAAGATAATAGTTAATTATGTAATCAAAACTCTCTCAATTCAACGGCGAATAACACTTTTATCAAAGTGAAATTCAAATAGCCTAGATGTTATATATAGTAACAGGAAAATTCTTCCCCTAGTGGCAGATTGCATGCCTATCAGTCTATCACTCCTGGCGGCCGGTTCTTAGTCGTACTAGGATCTCTGGCCATGGATGATCCAAAAGAGGGACCCACTTAAGCCTATAAGAAGGGCACCTCTTGCCTAATGTACGTTTATGAATAACCATAAATAAACTACTACACCCTGCCCTTACATTTCCAAGTCCCTGCACAGCCCAAGTACGGAGAGAGAGAGAGAGAGAGAGAGAGAGAGGGAGAGAGGTGGGACTTGGGGGACAGAGGGGCTCTACATAGAGAACAGGTACAACGACTCCCTCATGCAATCTCCCTGCTTGTTCTGGTTGCTTGGTGGCGTTTACCAGCTTCTTCCTATTCGTCTCTCCTCCTCCTCCAAGGCAAATCATTCAGGATGTTACAAAATCATCGTTGATACTAATGATATAAGAATACTTAAAACCTTATAAACACTAAGTACTGCACTCATTCATGCTCCTAATGAGGAGATAATTCTTTCTTCTTTTTTTTTCCTTTTGAGTAACCTTTAATGCTTGAACTTGTATTTGGAGAAAATCATTTCTTCTTCTGTATACTTTAGAGAAACGCTTCTCTCAGAAAAAGAAAAAGGAACGAATATTTTTTTCTTCTCCAGTGAAATTGTATTCTTTTGAACCGGCATTTACAATTTAATAATTGTTTTTTCTCCAACATATCATTTTCCATTCAAATTGGTAGAATAATTATTGGAGAAAAAGAGTGGATCTCTTTACAAATAGAATATCCATCTTTAGATTTTTCTTCTTTCTTTCCTTTTTTTTTTTTCCATTTCTATTCCTAGATGGCTTCACTTGTCATTTCTGTAAGGTTTAAGTGTTGGCATATTCACGGGATTGGAAACTTGGGTTTGATATTATGTGTAATATTTCTCTTTTTAAATTGGACTACTTCGTACTTCATCAGGTCACGTGAATGAAGGTGTTTGGAGAAAAATGATCATATCTTTCAAACCGACTGTTGGATCGCGGCAAGCTACGTACCATTGGAATTCTCTTTTCGAGTAGATATTCGTATCCAAAATCGCATCAATAGAAGCTAAAACAATAAAGTTATGGCCTCAAGAAAATTAAAATAATTACCAAAATGCCATCCATTCGAACAGAGGCTAGAAAATCTAGAAAATCTGCAAGCCAAAAACTAGAGACAAAATGTGTTCGAACGGGATGTCTAGACGTTCGAACGGGAAATAGAGATTTTCAGCCCAACTTGCATGAAAACACTGTTTCTTGTGCCACACAAAATATGTTATATATATTCCTCTTTTTCTCAACCCTAAAGGTGATCTCTTGAAAACAAAAACCCTGTACTCTAGAAATTCAATCATCCTTTTCCCATTTGCATAATTGTCTCGAAGAGGCTTCGAGGCAGTAGGCGGTTGAACGTGAATGACGAGTGGCTTGCGAGAAGATCTGCAGTCCCTTTAGGTTAAGTTGCAACTGGGGAAGGGTTGTAAGTAATTCTTGTAATATTATGTTCATAATGCTTGGCTTTTTTCTAGACAGGATTACAGTATCCGTGATTATTTTTTTAGTTGGGTTTTCCACGTATATCCGCGTGTTCATATCTCTGTATGGATGAATAATGGTCATTGATTGTTGATTGTTTTTCTATTTTTGAAACTGCATATCAAAGATCTGGTATGGGACCTTACCCGTGCTAGGGTTTAAAATCCTTCAATTTCTATCCTCATTGAAACAAGCCTAAGTTAGTGGAGCGAAGTCATACGGGTTGGGTTGGTTGGGTTTTATATAGTGAACTTAGCAAGTGAAGTAGCTTGTTTAGACGAAACCCAAACCTATATATAGCCCATGTTTGACACATCTATTTCCAGCCTCTACTTGTTTCAATGTCTAAAGTGGACAGAGGTTATGAAAATAAGAGCGTTTGGCGCAACATTCTAGCTTCTGTCCGTTTTAGACATTTAGAGGCAAATCCTCTAAAATCGAAATGTTCAAAAAGTGTGCAGCTGAAAAATAGAGTTTTGGCATTTTCTTTGTATGACTCTTTTTTTTATGGCTCTACTTAATTTTACTCGATCTATCAGAAAAAAAAGTAGAGATACCAGACATGGCCATATATTTATATATTTCTTTAGACATGGGTTTAGGTCGGGTTAGTAGGTTGACTTAGCAATCACCACCGTATCGCTTAAGAAGGGGAAAAAAAATATTGAGTGCACAAGAGAGTGCCACATGGTGTGACTTTCTTTTCACACACAGTCTATTTCTCCCCCTCTTTTGACTTATCTAACTTGATTGGGATAACAATAACAATCCGGATCTAATAAATTAAACTTTGTACTGATGAAAAATTTGTGAGGCTCCTTATTAGAGCTCATCTATTTAGAAATCTATATATCACTGAAATGGGTGCCCTCTCTTGTATACGCCTAAATGAGCTCTACCAATAATTGGTCCTATTAAGAGATTGTTCATATATAAAATTCATTATTCTTTTTATAGTATTTCATTTATACAAAATGATAGTCTTAGTTGGCACGTGTAGGCCCCCATAGGCCCCACCATGATGACATATTCGAGACATAAATTGGCTATCTGAGTGTATAATTGACCAATCAAAAAGGCAGGATATATATAAATATTGAAATTACATGGGCTTATTTACAAATCCTATAAATCTTAGGGGGTATATATAAAAAAACTGAACAAATAACTTTCAGCATCTCAAACTTTCGTCTCGAATTGTAATAAATTGGGAGATCCATTTTCTAAAAGTCTCTCTTTTGATTGTTGAAAAATTCTTTTGAAACGCCCAACGCACTCATAGTAGAGTGGTATTGCCTCCTCAATATCACACACATGTAAGAATGAGATCTTATAACTAGACTAATCCCTCCGGTTCCAAAGGAAAGCCGGGTAAACTTCCATGTAGCCTCAGTGTGGTAATGCAGTTTCGAACCCACAACGTCTGAGTATAAACTGTAATTCTAAGCCAACTGAACTACCCCTTGGAGTTAAATCATCTTTTCTTTTCCAGAGTTACAGTACAGATGCACACTAAAAAAGTAAGAGCTAACAATAATTTGAAAATATCTACAAGGTTTTTCAATGATCACCAACGTCTTCACAATCACTCTTCCTTTCCTTATAGTCGTTATTATATTATTAAAATTAAAATAAATAAAAAATAGTGAGGTGTTTCTCCGAAATTCCTGCCACATGTCATGTAGAAAATGCTCAAAGGCATGACGATGCTGTTGACAAAGCGGCCGTTTTTTTTTGTCCCTGGAGACTTTTCTTTCGTACTTCTTTATTAGGTGTGTATTATTACACCATGAACAGATGAACTTGTCTAAATTTAGACTTCTTCTTGTTGTTGTTCATAAAAAGAGCTTTCTCCTGAGAGGTATCTTTTGTGATTTTCAAGAAGGGATCCCATACCTTTGTTTGATCTTATATATGCACCTTTGTCTGAAGAAAAGTTTAATGGGAAACGATCAAGTCAGGCCAATTATACTACTGTAGTACCAATCTTCCGGAACAGCTTACAAGTGGGGTGGATGATAGGATAAAATTATTAAAACTTGTTATTACATATGGCCAACAATGGCCCTGATGAATAAAAAAAGAATATGGATTGAAGTAGAAAGGATGAATGTAAAAAATGTAATTTTTTTGAGGATTTGACCTAAGATATACCGGAATTATGAAATAAATTTCATTTATGAAGTTGTGACCACAACAAAGCTAGGACAAGGCTTTAATAATGTATATGTACGATGATCTAGGCTTAAGTTACAAGTTGATTTGATAATCATTAGATCAAATAGCATACACAATAACTTTCTTCATTTGGAACAATTGAATCCAAAAGATTATCATCATATCAATTATATGAGAACATCCACTTATGTCACTGGTAAGTGATGGCAGTTCTTACATGTATGTTTAGAATTTGAATCCTAGTATGCCACATTTTTCCGCTTATGTGGGTTTTCTTTTTCAATTATGTGTGATCTATTTGACAATTGGTGCTAAAGTGAGTTTCAGCCCAAGTCCCAAAATAAGAGAGAGTTATTTCGAACTAGAGCTATAGGAGTTTATTGCTGCCTCTAAAGATTTTCATATAGAATCCCCTCATGAATGATAATTATTAGCATTATATTGAGGTAATGCTAATTGACACAGTAAAGTTGTTACACAAAGGCCTTTGTTTTAAATTATTTCATTTACTGAAACGCAAGTGCCCAATTTAAACTTATGTAAATAGATATCCGTGTTGCTACTGCAGTTGGTAATAAACATGTTAAGTCCTCTAAAAAGATGTGAGGTTGTTAGGTTAGGCCTCTGATGTGCTTAAAAAATAGAGTACTACATGCATGGTAGATTAGTTATAAAAAAAAAAAAAAGGAAAAAAGAAAGAAAGATCCCTCTCTTTCATTGGTATGTCCATAAAGCATGTGTATCCCATTACCAAGCACCCATTTTCCCAATGTAGTAATTTGTACATCACATGAAGCCCTTTATAAGCTGCACTAACCACCCAATTTCACCACCTTTTTTTTTTTCATGTTATTTCCACATCAACAAAACCTTTTGGTCTCTTTTTCCCTCTACCTTTGTTTTTAGCTTTATGACTTTAGCATACTCTTTTTTATCATCTCCCCAAGTCATGCACTGCATGCGTTCTTCATTTAACCAACCTAGTCAGGCTCCCGTGAAGAGTGGAAAAGCATCATCACCACCTGTCTTCATTACCTTCATTTTAAATAAGTTAATTAGTCTTATCACACTACGCACGCCATGGAAAATCAACAGTTCGGTCTATAGACGAACATGCCTTTAATCAAGCTCTGTGGGCCACCCCATCAATGGTGGTGATTAGCATTTGTCTAGTTTCTTTACTTTTAAACAGTTCAATTCATCGTGTTTCTATTGGATGATTGACAATGACCAATAAGATTAATTTTCAACCGACGGATGACTCATCCATAAACTCCATTGATCTCAAGTCCACATAAAGTGGGCCAGCGGAGAGCCCCCGAGGGAGTGAAAGAGCTTGGCAAGTGCAACAGACATGGCTAGAGATTGGGTGGGTGAAGTCTCATCTTCATCCTGATGATCACTAGTAAGCTTCTTTTAAAACCATTAACAAACTTCTTCTCCACATTATGAATTTTAGTATATAGTGATCCTCCCCACTTCCTATCCTTAGAGATTTCTTTGTCCTTATTACACATAAGACCCTCTCCCTCTCTGCTTCAATTCAAGTTGCCCATTTTATCTACATGACCTTTCTCCATAAATGAAAGAATGCAGCATCAGTGGTCTCCATGTTTGGCTAAAGAGGTGGACCCCACACACAAGGATGTGTAGATTCGGCCAAAGAGGATCCGAGTTTCCTCTTCATTTGTGTTCCCCAAGTCCTGTCCAGTGGATGATGAAAATTCATCATTCCAATTGAATGGATCCGGGACAAGTGCTAAACATAAGGATTAAGGTGCCAAATACCTGAAAAGAGCAAGGGACAGAGACAGGGAAGCCTTTTCCCAAGTCAAATCACATCATGGCTTATAACCAACAATTATAATATTGCAGAATTCATGTCTTTCAAATTTTGGTTGGATAAACAAAAATGCTTTCCTCTTTCAAACCGTTTGAAAAACAAAGATTCTTTTTCCCATTGCATTCTATTCTGTACACAATCCAAGCAATCAGCAACTTAGTGGGTCCAAACGGAGTGATGCACCTGTCCAAGAAACACCCCTATCACACAATCCCGACCATTCAATAATTAAAAAAAAAAAATCACCTTGTTGGATAAATGTGTAACAATGCCTAATAACCCTCTTTATCATTGAACAAGGGTTCAGCCAAAGCCCATCCTGCATTGAACTAAATTCTGGCCTTAATTTAGACTTGTGCACTTGGTCTGGGATTATTATCCGACTCTTAGTTAAATGATGAGCCTGTGGGTATGTATATCTAAAGCTGCGACTCAAGTTACTATCCAACCCAATATTTACATCACAAAGGCTTAAGTAAGGCCTGTTCGGCATCATTCCTCTGTTGTTCCAGATTTTGTGGCATCATTTCTCTGTTGCTCCAGATTTTGTGCTTAGCTTTGAGGACAACTAGCAAAAAAAAGACCCGTGCTAAGCCCGGGTCTAAAAATATTACTAAAGCTTAACTAAAAATTATAATAAAGAGAATTTATTTGCTAGTTATTGGGAAAAGAAGAAATACCTGTGCATTAAATGTTTAAGAAAATGTGAGAAGAGGGTATTAAATGTTTAAGAAAAATGCTGCCAAGTGTCAAAATAATACTGCCAAGTGTCAAAATATAAAAAATTTAGATTGTTGACACATGGCAGGACTTTCCATCCATGGTTTTTGTCTTATAATATAGATAGATAAAAACGACATGGGCCTGAATATAAGGTCTTGGACATTTAGTGGTGGACCCAGATTTTCATTTGAGGGGTGTGGACCCTAATAGGTAGTTTGGTCTTGGGGCAAATCGAGGATTTTTACGTGGATTCTGAGGGTTGACCCACTATTTTTATTGGATTTTTGAAAGTGGACCCAGAATTTTATATAGGTAGTTTGACGGGTGTGACCGCACCCACATTCCTATACTCGGGTCCACCACTGCTGACAATTGAATGGGCTGGACCTGGATAACCTTTGACATTACCATGAAAAAAAACTCCTATTTACCACTTATGGTCCATTGGGTTCTGAAAAAATGTTCAAGTATAATTAGAGCATTCAACCAAGAAAAAATAAGGAGAAGAAGTAGAGCCCCACCAACAAGAATTGTTGGGAAATGCAAGAGAAAACCCACACACCCATCTACAACAGACACCAAGTGTCACGTCCCCAAAATAAGAATTGGGGGAAAACGTGAAAAATTAAAATCAAATTCAAATTCTTGTGTTTAATACAACACAAGCTTCCAAAAGTGAACCCACATAAAATCACAAACCGTGATGAGTCAACATAAACTTCATTAAATGCAACGGAAGCCTTATTCAATTAGTACTCAATGATCATAAATAAGATCCAACACAAAAATCAAATAAGCATTAATAATTAAAGTTGTTGAATAAATTAAACAATTACTAAGGAAAGGTTTATCAACATTAAAAGAAAATTCATTTAAAGAATTGCTAAGATTACGTTCTCTCTCATGCAGGTTCAGACGGCTCCAAAACTGTCTCCGACATCCCACTCGGGTTCATCAGTTGGCTCAAACGTTTGAAACATTTGATCCTCCTCCGTCTCCTCGGTATAATAGGGCTCGGTACCTATGCACCAAATATAGTAACGTAAATAACAAGAACATGATCATAATTTGAAATCAAGATACGATATCAAAATGAGTAAAAACAGTAAGATTGTATAGAAAAAATGACAATTGCAATTATAAGAATGAACGTATGACATAAATCCAAAAGACACCAAATGGAGCAATATATAATTCACACGAAGACAAATGTCCTCGTTGTTGGTGGTCAACCCTACATAGCCGGGAGAGCCTGTCCATAACGTCGGTAGTCATAAACCGATCAAATTCAGGATAACCTGTTCACATTCAAAGCGGATTATAAGTGTTCCTGACACATCGGTGATCAACCGTCCACATACGATATGCAGTCGTTCATAAATGACCCACATAAAGGGAAACATATAAGCATAATAGACCTGATTAATAAAGCTCCGACACAAGAGCCCTAAGTCAAAATGAAGGGCTGACCATACCATGCACATTCCATATTCCATATTCTGTATCATAATCAAATCATCATACATAATTTGCCAAGTCACCTCATAGTCCATAATACAAAATAGGGTATGCATCTAAAGGAATACATAACCTAAACCAACATATGCATGCAAATACAAAGGTCAAGACATAGTACGAATCAATCCTAAGGTTAGACATATATTCATATACCCGTCAACACACAATAATAGCGCTAGTAAGCTAAGGACGCTACATCTCTCAGAATTCATGGTGCATAGATCCAGTGAAGGATTCCCAATAGAGATGTATTGACCATTTCTCGCTAGAGTTCATTAAAATCATAACAGGTATTTGAATCCTACGTCCATAAGATACCGTATTCCCAAAGACGGTTCTTATGTCAAGTCCAGATAGATAATTTAAGATTAATAAATCCATATGAAGTCCCATAAACAATACCATAAATCCCCAAATAAATCAGAGCCAAAACAATGGAAAAGAATCACAAAATGCCTAAGTGCACTGAACGTTCGAACGTACGAAGCCAACGTTCGAACGTTCAACGCCTCAGGATTTTGGCTCAGAAACGAGGGAAATCAGACGTTCGAACGTTCATGAGGCATGTTCGAACGTTTGATGCCTCGGGTTTTTGGCTTAGGGGCGAGCAGACTCGAACGTTCGAACGTACGTAGGGAACGATCGAACGTTCGACGTCTCTGCCATTTGGCTCAGACGATTCTGAACTCACGCGTTCGAACGTTCCAATGCAATGTTCAAACGTTTGACGTTCAGAATGTTGGCCGATTCGTACAGTGTCAAAATTTGGGGTTTTTCCCCTTTTTCATCCATTTTCCTCCTTGTACCACCAGAGAGTACAACCCATACGAATCACATCCATTAGAAAGAGAATGAAATCCACATTTCCATTACCCAAACCACCAATTAACAATTAACCCAAACATCCATTTTAAATCCCTAATCCATGATTATCATTTAGAAAATGGTAAATAAACAAATCTATATGCAGTAGATAGGAATCAAAGATCAAATAACGCATTCAATAATAAATTATAATAATGTACTTGCCTTAGATCCGAAGTTGAAGAAGAGTGCAATAGGTTTCCTAACAAAAAACCCAATTCGAGAATACCGGGGCGCTCGATCACAGTCCTAACACCAATCTGATACAAGAGATGGGATAGAAATGCTCAGATGAACAAATCTATGGTATTCCTACCCAAAACCTAACATAGGAAATAATAAGAATCATATTGGTTTGAGAAGAAGGTTACCTGTGATAAGAAAGTTGAACCAAGAATGATGGTATCCTCTGATCTTGATTCTGATGGCTGGATCCTAAAGCTGGAATTAAGGGTGTGCATAGTTTGGTTAAAACCGATTAACCGAACCGGACCGACCGACCGTTAACCAAATTTACTGGTTATTTTTAACCGATCGGGCGGTTCGGTTAAAGATGCTTGAATATTTCGATTTTCGGTTAACGGTTCGGTTAACAGAAAAAATTAACCAAATTAACCGAACCGAACCGAAATTATAGCATACTATATAAATATATAATGTATATAATAAAATGTGTACATGTATATAATATGAAAATCTATTAATACTTATATAAAAAATTCAAAATAAATATAACATACATCAATTAATAAGTATTAATTCATGTTACCAAGTACCAACTTAGTAACTTACCAAGTTACCATGTAATGTAGCACCTTCAATATATTATATATTTATATTTATCAAGATTAAATATGATAATGAAATTAATAATATGAAAAAAATATAAACCATTGACATTAAACCCTAAATCCTAAGGTTAAAGGTCCCAACAATTTAAAACCTTAAACAAATTTTTTTTTTGAATTGGGAACCATAAACCATATAAAACCTTATGAATATAAACCCTAAACTCTATGAACTATATAACTATAGTAATGTTATAAACTTAATAATTTTAGGTTAACCGAACCGACCGAAATCCAAACCGATATTTTAGGTTAACCGAACCGATGGTTAATCCTCTAAAAATTTTTGGTTTGGTTAAATGGTTGAAATTAACCGAAAAATTTTGGTTAGGTTAAAAATATGTCAATAACCGAACCGACCGACTGATGCACACCCCTAGCTGGAATGGCTTAGGAAGCTGAAAGAGGAAGAAAACGAAGAAATTACGGGAGGAGTTGCAGAGATTAGAGGGGAAGGATAAGACGTGCGTTTGGGCTTAAGTCATTGGGTCGGGTCAAACTGTGGGTCGGGTCAAACTACCCATTAACCCAACTCACCAAAATCAAGATCTAATCTAACGTGTGCCCCACTTAAATAATTAAAATACATTCAATTAAAATAATAATAATAATAATATCTAATTAAAATATAATAAAATATTATAGGTGGAACCGGGATCTTACACCAGGCTTCTTTGGAGAATTATTATTTACTATTATTATTCATTTCAGATGGAAAAGAGAAATGGGAGGGTGGGGTAGGAGATATAGGCGCGGACCCAAATACAAGGGTTTGGGGCTGAAGCCCCGACCCATACATGAAAGAAGTTTAAAATTCTTCAGAACCCTTTATAAATTTTGAAAATTAATAAAAAGAAATTACATAGAGCCCCCTCGCGAGTAGTTGAAAGTCCTAGGTGCGGCCACGAGGAGATAGATGATGGAAGGAGGAGGACCGTGGACGTGCGTCCCCTGCACGTAAAAGGCTCTACACACTAACAAACAAACAATAATCGCTTCTTTTCAAAGAAGAAGAAGAAATAGATGTTAGTGGATGTCATGAAATGGATAAATTATTATACATATATAACATACTTTTCCTTCTATTGCTTTCACACCTGCAAATTAGTTGACACTATGATGACATTGGCAAATATAATAATAATAGTCAAAAGGAGATTTACATACAACAATGTTGTGTTAATCTTCTTTTTTTAAGAACAACTACATCTAGTAATTTGACTTCTTTATAAAAACATCCTTCAACGACAGTAAATGGTCGATTTCTTGAAAATCAATGAAATAAATACACAGTACTTTATATTTAAGGTGCAAGAATTTTATTAGACATGACCTCATTGGGATTAAGCTCCTGGAAATATCAAAAGAAGACCATTAACCTTAGTTGATTTAACCATGATTAACACCCTCATTTTAATCTAAATCAAGTTAGATCTATAAAAAAAAAATCATTCGAGATACGTCATATTCATCATCAACCAGCTGAAAAACAGACCTTTGACTATTAGTTAAGGTAGTTACTTGAGATTGTGCAAATTAATATAGGTGGTGGTTTGCAAAACTTAAAAACATCCACGGTTGTTTGTAACTACTTATGGCGATGACATCGTTTAAACAGATTACCTGCCCCTACGGCTACCCCAGCCTTTTAGCGGAACTTGGTAACGCTTGGTTGACGGCATTATGGGTTTATAGATTTTGACTCAAGTTCAAGATTGGTGAAAGTAGGAGTTTTTGTTGCTCCAACTTGATCTCCCATGTTTTTGACAAATTTACTTTTCAATTTGTATATGATAATTTTTTTTCTTTAAATATTTCATATCTTTCACAAGTAAAGAAAATTCTAAATCTAAATTGTCCTGACCATCCCCATCACAAGGTGGCTAGATGAGAGTTGAGACAAATATATAGGGAGAGTGGGATAGGTGTGAGCAGAGCAGATGGGAGTTAACCCTTTTTTATCCTTAAACCACATTTCATCCTAATTTGTAAGGGTCAACTAGAAGTTATTATATGTAAAACTTGCTATATTTTAATGATGTATGTCGTTTACTTTTGTGTTCTCTTGTAGGTCTAGGGGTTGAACAATAATAATCATTTCGAGGCACGCTGTTATCATGACTGGGCTGGTGAGTCCAGTGGTCTATTTGGGTTGCCTAACTGCTTGGTTTTGGTAATCATGGTGATGGGGAAATGGAGGAAAAAGTTCACAAATGATCCTTTATTTATACATGACCAGGGACAATCCATGGGGGCCCACAAAATTCAAATTCTTTAAATGATGATTATCCATTATTTTTATTACCTTCTAAATATCTGTAGCAGAGTTCTAGAATCCTTTGTACCATCACATGTTTATTCGAATGCAATCCATCCCTGAAAATGGACAAAACAAAAAAAGCTGATGTACGTGTGCGGCACACCTCTTGAACCCAAACAAAACAAACTTGATCGTAGGGACTCACCACGATGCAATACAACCAAAGTTGGGCCCACTACAAGCGGGGCAGTCTAAAATCTCATCCCATTTTCGACTAAATTACAATTGTCTTCACCAACTGCTTTTATTTATTTTTTTATTCACCCAACCAAAAGGGCTAGGACCTTGATAACACTGCACCCACGTATATAACGAGAGAGCCCGCCCACACAAGTGGGAAGAGAGACTACAATTATAGAAAAAAGCCAATACAAGTGAGAGAAGAGCATACCCAATGATCAAATCAAGGGAATATGGGTAAGATATCGGATTGCTAACCCAGTAGGCAACCCCTTAACTTAAATTTATAAACACGCCTTACTACTGTAGATGACATGCTAAAAGATAGAAAGGGGGAAAAGCACATTTAGGGCCCATTTGTCTCATCATTTTTATAATTTCATAAGTGGTTAGTGGATACAACTTCCAGATGAAGAATGGAAGGTGAAAATATTTGAAAATTACCATCAAATTACCTTCATGAATCAAGGAAACTTAGAATGTGGTAAATGAGTACCTAACCATCACCCTAATAACTCAAGTCCCAAGAAAGTCAAAGTCAAAGATACATCCATATGTTTCTTTTAACTCTTACACATCTTTAATAATATTTAGTGGAACTCATTTGACTATAAACTCTTATGTATTATATACAAATAAATAGGATATGGCAAAGAGTGATACAAACTGAAAATCGGCATTAATACAGGGTATCCAACCACATGAATTTGACTTTATGCTTAAACCCAGTTAACTGCACCCAGGTTACAAAGATCCAAATGGGCACGATGCATTTGATTAACAATTGTTCCACGATTCTGGTCAAACATTTTGTTGGTGCCATATCTCGAATCCATTAACCTAAGTTTTAACCATCTCGACAAGATAGAGATTCGCGATTCTGGTCAAACCTTACCCACCCAGGCCCAATAACATTTATAGCGGCCTACACATTTGAGTGCTCAACATTGTCAGTTTCTTTATTTCAAAAAATTAATTGATCTGACTACAACAATGTATGTCTCGTCCCTTTATTTCAAAATGTTAATTTGAGGTCAACCCATTCCTAGGCCCCTATTCAAGTGCTTTAATATTGCTCATAATACCCTGACAATTCTTACGACAAAGCAAACTTCTTTAACTCCTGTGAAGATTTTGTCTCGGGTCCCTACGGCGGTCTTGAAAGACAGGTATTCTTCGAAATACTAAAAATTAGGGTTGTGAAAATGTCATAAGACCCATAAATATGATACGAACCCACACGATATTAACGGGTTTAGATGATCCCTTAATGGATTCGGATCGTTAATGGATCGGACTTGTTAACCCATTAAATTAATGGGTCGTTAACGAATAAACCCGGTAATCCATTACGATCCGATACAACCCGCCAAAAAGCCATGCTGCCAAGTGTGCATCACATTACCATGTAAAAAATCAAAGTGTGGGTGATATAAGTTTTGTTCAGTGGAAGATGCACTTAATCAGAAGAGATACAACATTTACTTAAAAAATAGCCCTAACTTCAAAACATAAAGTATGGCTCCATGATTTTGAAAAGAGATACTTTTTAAGTTTAATGAATATTTTTTTCAAAATTAACGGGTTAAGGGGTCGTATTCGGGTAACTCGTTAAATAAACGAATTGGGTTCGTGTTTGATTTTTTGACCCGTTTTCTTAATGGGTCGTGTTCGGGTTGAGGTGATTCTAACCCGAATTCGTTTGACCCGCAACCCGAATTTATTAACACGACCCGTTTGACAGCCCTACTGAAAATAGCATTCATTTTTTTTTTACTTCAAAAGAAATAGAGGAATTTATGGGACAAATTCTCATAGGACCTTATACATCCTACCAAGACCCCGAAGCACGTTGGACACGCGAGGAGTCCTCATGTGGTCTTTTTCTTCTTCTTTTTTTGTCGTTTTGCAATATGGTCGATATCGACAATTCTGTCAGTCAGATTTTCTTCTTCGATAGTTCAGTAGAATGGTCGATATTGACCATATCGAGAAATAGCAGAATGGTCGATATCGACCATATTGCGAAATAACAAGAAAAAAGAAAAATTTGGAAAAAAGAAAATTTTGGGTTTTCTCCTTTGATTGCTGATGCTGCTCCATTGCGGTGGATACGGCCAGGGAATACAGGGAGAGGGAGGATACGAAGGAGTGGAGGGCAGCGGTCATGGGTCGTCTTCATTGGTGGAGGAGGGAGGATTGCCATTTACATGAGAAAAATCATATCGAAGGAAAAGGCAATCGACTTTTAATTTTTCATCTGTTAGTATTAGGGTTTGATGATGATCTACACGAACTGTTGTTACAGTGCTTTTATGATGTTATTCTCTCCGGAGAAGGAGGAAGATCTGTAAATACCTTTAGATGTCTAGGGCTTTTTATTGATTTCTAGGGTTTCGTTCATATGGTCATGACTGATCTGTAAACTGGGGAGCAGCAATCTGTGGATTATATAGATGAAGCGGAGAAATGCTTTTTTTCCTATAGTCTGCTTTGAGGATGGCGACGATAAGCTGAGCAGCAACGATGAGATCGAGGGGGTGAAACCCACTGGTGTTGGTATTATGCGTGCTTTACATGCATGTGCTGATTCACGTGATCCTCCCTCTCCCTTCCCCTCTCCTCCTCTTTCTCCTCCTCCCCTCTTCTCCATCTTGAAAAATTCAATTTTTATTTGGGTTCCTGCAGAATGGTCGATATCGACCATTCGCTAAACGACAAAAAAATAAAATAAAAACACACCTTGAGGACCTTATCCATATATATGGTGTTTTTAAGACCTCAAAAGTCGTATGAGGTCCTACGGGGTCCTATGAGGTAAATTCCTCAAATAAATATCTTTATATGTCTCTGACCATAGTAAACAAAAAGGGCAGATATATGTACCATTATTAAAAAAACAAGACACTCGAGCGTTTATACTGTATGTATTTTTTTCCTTTAATTATATAGTTACTAACATAGTAAAAGTCAAGTACAATATCCATTTTTCAAATAAGATGTCACATCAAAAGAACTTTAATTCAAAACTCCCTCCACCTTTTAAAAAAAAAATAAAAAAGCAATCACCTTTATCCACTAAAATACCAAAAAACTCCACTTTCCCATACAAAGAGTCATAAAATTTTCATAACAAATACTAAAAATAAAATATCATCATAACTCACTTATATTTTATTCTTTCTTCAAAATCAACTTTACTTCACTTGACTATATTAGTAGAGTTGCAACTGGCGGGGTCGATTAACTATTACACCTGATAAGAAAATGTTATTTGCATGTGTAAATGAAATATATACACACATATATATATATATATATATATATATGAGCAAGGCTCCCATAAGCTCAAGTGTGTAGTGGGGCCCACTTGGGGACCCACATGGGGATGGAGGTTGGGGGATTTTAAGGACTCCGTAGGATCTTCCTCCCTGCAAAAAAATCAGCCACAACCGTAATTTCTATCATCTTCATATGGGCTCAAGAGTTTACTGGTCAACAATCCATTCGGATTGATATATAGTCAATCCAACGGTCCAAAAAATTCGAATCTTACCGAAAGTTGGTGGACATGTGCAATTTAAGGGGGTCATGTGTTTGGTCCATTTGGATGGACCAAAGGTGGCCCCACAAGCACGAGCTTACGAAATTTTCTCCCTAGAATAGAGCTTAGGGGAGCCTTGCTCTCTCTCTCTATATATATATATATTACACCTGATAAGAAAACATTATTTATATGTTTGGCATATGCAAATATTATACATGTTAAACACATTATTATATTTATCAAAGTCATCATTTTTACATGAATAAATGAGTACATCCAATACTTCTAAATTTATTTTTTTTTTTTTATTCACAAAATCTCTCAAATCCATGAAGACATAAGATAACCAAAGGTTAGTATATTTACCATTAATACAAGAATATCAAACAGTCATGATCCGAACCGTTCAGTATTCTTGTATTAATGTTTAATATTCTTATTTTAATAGTTTGAATCATGATTTGGCAACCCATGGAAGTTTAGAAAATTAGATCTCTAAAAAAAATATAGTTGGCCACCATGGTAGGAGTTTCTCATAAATTTCCACTCTTGACCCATGTTTTGGTTAGTTTTCATAACGAAAGATTATTTTATACAACATATACTTGAATATTAGAATATGAAGGTTTTTATAAGAAAGTGAGATATTGTAGGATACTTTCTAAGTTATCCAAACACCTAATTTTTAGGTGTGTAGATTACATTCTAAAGTATGAAATAATCTAGCAAAATCTTTAGAAATATTTGCTTTCCAAACACCCCCTAAGTTGGGACTTTTTCTCTAATACTCAAAATCTACAAATATTTAAGATTATCTCAATATCTTGAAGTTTGTCATTACAATAAAGAAAGTTAACAGTTTGGATTACAAATTAGGACCCAAGGATGGTTGATAGGCCCCACAAGACTACAATCACCAACTATTATGCTTAGAACCTTGACTGGGGACGCAGGTTTGGTTGGGTCGAACGCAAACCTGCATCATGCGTCACTACCTAACCCAAAAAAGTGAAATTTGGGTTGGAGACTGGAATTGCTTGTGTTCAGTATGGCCTTGCGACCTTAGTTTTTGGAGTTTTTTCCCATAATAGCACCCTCAAGTAAACTAATTCCCATAATAGCACCCATTTGAAAATAATACCCAGAATAGCATCCCGAGCCTATGTGGCACATCTAATCCTAATAAAAGAACCAAAATTACTGAAACCAAATGAAACAAAAGTGAATAAACTGAAGCAACAATGCTAACCCACAATTACTGATCCATGAATTCTAATTAGACCCAAAAATTTTGCTGCAAATATTTCACAGAAAATAGGCTGCACAAAGATTCCCTTAAAAGTGATACTTGACTAGAGTTTGTCATCTAGAAGAGGAGGGTGTTTATTTTTAATTATGTTTTACATTAGGTGGGCTAAACTCCTTTAAATTGAAACTTAGCTAGTTCTCAACTTCTCATAGAAGGGAATGGCATTTATATATGTTGAGAGATTGATTATTAATTGGTGGGTCCTATGGGGGTGTAACAAAATTTATTGAGGCCGGGCCTCTGGGTATTCCGACTTTTGTTAGAGGAACCACTAGAAAATGCACCTCATCACATGTGACCTTCACTGGATATTAGAAAATGAAAGAACAATTCAATCATTGCTCGATTTCGAATGCAATTGAAGGTAAGTATGAAAGTGATATAACTTGCATCTTTTCTCAGCCTGATGTTAGTGTGAAATTAAGTACATGGGAATTTCCGGGCAAATGGGTTTTTGAAAAGATGAAGGGTATATAAGGTGAAAATGTAAATGAGACCTCCACTGGTTCTATATTGATTTTCCACTAAGGAGAAATTAATTGATGGTCATTTTGGATCCTCACCTTTCTTATATATTAACCACTTTTAACAATATTAAAAAAAAATAGAATTCAATTACATGAAACAAAGGGGCCCTTAGACTGATCCTGATGGCCTTCCAATGTTCTATGGGGCTGATCATTCACAAGAAGAAATTATTTATCAAGACTCATTTTATATAGTGGAATCGAGGAGAATGGTCTCCTATGGGCAAACTGCATATGAGCTCATATGCAGTCCAACTGACGGGGTGCCACTTAAACGCATGTCTATCATGGTAGGGTAGATGGAAAGGACTCTTTGTTTAGGCAAGGGAGAGTTGAAAATTCATACTCATCATATCATTCCAACCCTTGATTTAATTACTTTAAAGCTTGTTAACATTGTAATCGTAGTTTTTGTTGGAAAAATGGCTAAGAGAACTCAGAACCAACAGTTTTTTTTTATAGATTCAAGTCAATGGTGGGTGAAGGTTTCATGAGTATAAAATTGGGCTTGTGTCATATCATATAATGACAAGGACATCAAAGGGACAGCACTATTCACAACATTCATGGTTGAATGGTGTTGGCAACTCAATATTACAAACACACCAAGAATTGAGCCCAGGTCTTCTTGTGGAAAGTATTATTCCATATTATTATTTCATATCAGTTACCCTAGCTCGGCAATTATAAAAAAGGATTTTGACCGTACAAATGCCTTGAGATTTAAGACTTGTTCGTCAACGGTTAAAGTTTAATCATTTTCAGCAAAGTTGTTCGGATAATTAAGATGGGTTAAAACTTATAAAAATAGAATAGGATATCACATAATGCGATATCTCACAATTCGAGAAGCACAAATAACTCTACAGTAATTTTTTAAACTTTAATTTTTGACGGACAAATACTTTGGTCACCAGGCAGCATAGGTTAAAATTTTGAGAATGGGTTACACACTGATGAAAAGTGAGCTCAAGTGGGGCCCACATGGAGAACATTTTTCATGGGACCAATTGGGCTATGATGCGGATAGGGTCTCGGGAGCTGGCATTGGCCAGAAGGACGGGGCTCTTGGTCTCTTGGATCATGTCATTTTCCTCTTATTCTAGGTTTCATTCCAATCCCATTTTTTAATATCTCTCTCTCTCTCTCTCTCCCTATCTAGGTTTAAGTAAGTTTGGTTCTTTTGTTAGGATTGGATATACCACGTAGGCTCGGGATGCTATTCTGGGTATTATTTTCAAATGGGTGCTATTATGAGAATTAGTTTACTTGAGGGTGCTATTCTGGGAAAAAACTCTAGTTTTTTATACCCACCCAGAAAGGTCCAGTTCGGGTTTGGACTTCAGAAAAAGAACTCAACCCACGTACTCCACTTACATATAAACATGCAAATATACATAAAACAAAGATATATTTACGTACGAAAATTTTATTCTATGAGCAGGCTGACTGCATGTACAGTCCAGCTCTACGAGGCCCACTTGAGCTCGCATTTTAATCAATGTAACTCCGTTCACACTCTTAACATTTGATGATCTGCCATCATGCCCAATTTTATTTAAACCTAGGAAACTTTACTCACTGGTGGATTGAATCTCAATAAAATAAAAAGAAGTTATGATTAAGAGACCATTAGACTCTACTGCTATCAAATCAAGAGCTAGGATAATATGATTGGGCTGTTTTTTGCATGACCCTTACCTATAAAGAGACCTTTCAATATCCCAATGATAAAAATGCATTCAAGTGGGTCTCATGAGCCGGACCACATGAGCACAGTGAGATTTGCTTGTACGTCAAGACTTTCCATGTATGGTATACAGTGCACAGTACAAACACTGTTATTTACATAAGAGTATATATATTATTTAAGATCCCTTGGAAAGAAAACAAAACCCAGAAAGACCTGACCCTAGTCAACCTAATATGCAGTCAGAGAACTTAACAAGTTGGGTTGGGTTCAGACCTCAGAGGTCTGGTTTACCCACATACAATTCAGATAGGATATCAGCTCACTGCTGAATTACACCCAAACCTTGATCATCAACTGAAGTATTACATTAATCATCAATAAAAGTAATAATAAGTTCTCTACATTTCTGTTAAGTACAAGTTCGGTTCGACATGATTAAGCCTAGCATAAGCCTGAAGCCCCATAATCTTTATAATTTGAATATATTAGGTTATTCAGGAAAAACTAGTCTTGAGAATTGAGTGACAATTGGCTACAAGGGGCAATCAGCTAACTGCATCAAAAGATTTCGCCAATTACATAGGAAACACTAATAATTCGTGCATCTATGAAACATCTGAGAGTAATGAATTTAGGAGTAAAATAAAATAAAAATCCGTTAATTTTTCCCATAAAACTCTTCCTGTGCACACTATCTCAAATGGATTTATCTTGAGCGGTATCCTGAAGGGCAGGTAAACTTACATGCTACACTACTAGAATGCAGTACATTTTCAATCAAAGTACATTAACATGCCCATTTCTGTTTCTATTCACTTGAGGTAAATTTACCTGCTGTAACGCTTTCAATTGAAGTACATGGGAGGGCAAATTTCATCCATTGCTGCCTCTATCCATTTCTTTGGCTGGACATAGTTTCAGGAAAATAAACAAAGGACTTACTCATTCCTTATTTATCTAAAATTTACCTGCTGTTTTTTTGTGTGTGTGTGTGATCTGGAGAAATCATCAGAAGATAACCATCGGAGACTTTCCCAAAGCTCATACTATTACAGATCATAATTGTTGCTATAAAGTGCATTGGAATTCTCTTGATTTCTTATGCCTATTTTTGAAAGAAATAAAAATAAAAATAACAAAAACCTCCTTTCCTTTGTCTTGCCATTCCAGTTCCCAATTCTGTAAGCATTTGGCACAAACCTTATTTAATCCAGACTCATGACCAATTAGCATATTTCCTTCTTTCAAAAATCTCATAATTCGGGCTACATATTACTAGACTGACCTCATCTAAAAGAGAGACATATCAGGTGGTGGCCCATAGACAGTCTTCCAGGAAAATGGAATAACCCATCCATTGTCTTCATTGCCTGAAAAAATGAGTTCGCACTGTTAAGCATGTATGTAAAACCAGTGCATGTGTATATGTCAACCAAAGGTAGATTGATTGATGCAATGTCAAATAGGCTGTGAAGAGTCGAGCTTGATTTATGAGCTTATTTTTTATTAGACATGGCAATGGGTCAGGTTAAGATGACCTGCTTCCAATGGAGCAGGTTCCAATCAGGTTTGGTTTTTGGCTGCCCCACTTTGTATATGACCAATTGACATATTTAATAATTAAGTATTATATATAATAATAATTAAAATAGGGAAAGGCTCTCCTAAGGACTTCTCTCATGAGAGACATTTTCTGATATCACCTTTTTTAGAAGCATGGGACCCCATTTGATCAATCCAACCCACCTCAAATTCACTACCCCCCATGAATCGGCACCATCCCAAATTTGACACACATCCAACTATTACTCACCATTGGATAGAGATCCTAAAAAATAATTCCTTCTAAACCCATTAAAATTGAGGGTCATGGATGAAGGGATTAGGATGATCTATTGGGGCTTATATTTTGCAGACCACGATGTCTCGTTGAGATCCTTCCACCCTCCACCTCCCCATGATTGGTATGACCCCAAAAGGTACCCACGGTTGTCTCTTAGGATAGTGTAGAAAAGTTAAAAATTCTCTCATCTAAAACTGCCGTTTTAAAGAAAATAAGCATAGGGTAACAGGAATCAAACTGACCCAACCCGGACCCATCACAGGGCCGTAAACCCACCATAGGTGCTTCACTCTCATACCCATGCAGGGCCTAGGAAGGGCCTTCTCTTTGGACCTCCTTGCGTAGGTCTTGGACCATCTTGAGGTGGTTGGGCCTGAGGCCCAATAGATTCATGAGCCTGCCTAGTTGGACTGTGGACACACGGCTATGGTTCACCTGCATTAAGTATTGTATCCAGTACTTTCATCTTTCTGTGCAAATTACATGGTTGCTGTGTCCAAAGCGTCTCTATTGTATCCATACCCTATCTGAGCGTCAGAGTATTAGACAAGAGAGTGAGTAGGTCCAGCTGTCGAGCCTAAAAAACCATGCGTAATTCAGCCCAAGATAGGTAGGCCAGGGCTGCCCCTACCCAGTAGCAGTCCTACTCAAGATGCAACACAATGCTCCAGTCCTGGCAAGTCCATTTCCTACTAATTAGTTTTTTATATGATTTCGTTTTTTCAACAATAATAAAATAAGGTAAACACCATTAAAAAAAATAAGGTACACAGCAGTAGTATTAGAAGAAGTACTCAAAAGCTTGAAACCCCAACAAACTCACCATGAAAGTTCTTCACACTTAACCCTAGAAGTTTGCATGATGCCTCAGCCAACTGAAAAGAATCAGGTATGTTGTCTCCTTCTGAACAGTAGCATAATATGCAAGTGACTTTCAAACCTTTTGCCTGATAACATAATCCAAAATGCACATAAAACTGCTGAATCCCACTGTCAGAACAAATATTACATCACAACAAACAGGATACAGAAAGGGTTCGAAAAACCAATACCTTGCAAAAAGAAAAAAATGCAGCAAAAGGCAAACTTGGGTAGTAATCACTATCATCCAGTTCATCTTCAAATGAAGAATCTTCTTGTATTGAATTTCCTTCAGCCAAAGAATCGAGATACTTCCACCGCCTCTGAGCAGGGCTGTATTCCTGCAGTCTTTTCCACCCAAGTCTTTCACATTCACTATCTCTTCCATCTACACTGGTGGTTGAGAGGTAATATATCTGCATATCACTAAAATAACAGCACAAATTATCACACAGACAAATACATGACAAGTGAGACGAATGTAAGTATTAAGTTATTAACATCCAAGACTTGCACACCTTGATAACTCAATTCTTTGCTGCTTTCCAGAATCTAAGCTTGAAAGAACAATGACGTGCTTCTTTCCAGTAGCAGTAGCAAAATCAGCCAAATTCTTTGCAAATTCAAGCATCTTTCCCTTAAAAGTTGATGACCAGTTTAGGTTAGTCTTCGCAGATATCTCCAAGGTAAGGGTTAGGTTACCCTTAAATTACTAAATTGACCTCTAGAAAGGCTCCAAATTAGCACATACTTCAGTTTTCATTGCATGGGATTAATTCCACTCTTTTCTTCTTCATTTTTTAACATAAAATGGGTAAATCATCGCCAAGTACTGCACACATGCATTAATGGGGGAATCTCCACCCACAAGAGGATTGCACACTATTGATATGCGGTCCAGCTTGTAGGGCTCACCTAAATGCATGCCTACTAGTAGGAGTTAGGGGTGTACACGGATCGAATTAGTGCGGATTAGGCCAAATCCGTCACCAATCCATTACCTACGGATTGATGGATTTGGAATCCGTCACCAATCTTTTGGTTGTTAAAAACCGATCCGATCCGTGGAGGACTGGATCGGATCGGTTTAATCCGTTCAATCCGTTGAATTTAATGTTAAAGAAAATTTGAAGAGCATGCTCTCAAGACTAGGGTAAAATTTGGTCTAGGGTTTCATTTGTTATACTTATATATAAAAGTGAATTCCATTTTTACCCCTGAAGTTTTTTCTTCTTTTATATTTAGACCTCTTAACTTATATTTAGACTCCTTAAGTTTTTTTTTATTTATATTTAATGTCAACGAATCGGATTGAATCCGCGGATTGAGGGTGAAATCCGTCACCGATCCGTTGCTAATGGATTACAAGATTTTCAATCCGTCACCAATCCGTTTACCTTCGGTTCGATTAAAAATCCGTAGATCGGATCGGATCGGATCGATTTTATGGATCGGCGGATTTTTTGTGCATCCCTAGTAGGAGTAAGGGGGTGGAAAGGTCTTGTCATGGATAAGGGTTAGGCAAAAGATTACCCCTTCAGATTATGCTAACATTTGGTTTAACAACATTTCTAACTATAGTTTGTATTTTCCTTTTTCAGATTCAATTCAACAATGAGAAAAGATCAAATGAGTTTCAAAATTGGTTTGGTGACAGATCATTGGCACCGAATGTAAAGAGGGTACACTAATCAAATGTGGGCCCCACACAGCTGAACTGAACAAGCAGTCTACTTAGATGATAAAATTTCTTGTGCAATATGACTTTACCAATGACATGCGCAAAGCTTGTGGTGCCCATTAGCCCTACCAAATACAAGAGCGCTTTGGAATCTAACCATTTACAAAACGAAAAATATATATTAGGTCAATTAGACATTGCTTCGGGATCTAGCAATTTCAGAGAGAGAGAGAGAGAGAGAGAGAGAGAGAGAGAGAGAGAAGGTGTATTAAACATTGCAATTGTTCAATCTAAGGCCATAAAATGGTGGTCAAAATAAAAACTTCGTCTTCTACATGCTGACCATCCATTTCATGGCCTTAAATTGGACACTTGAAAGCATTTAATGGACCTATTTTTTGCATATAGCTAGATTCGAAAGCCCTCTTATATCTGATAGGGCCCACTAGGCCCAACAAACTCTACCACATACCCATCAAATCATGCCCAAGTAATTAAGTATGATTTTTCCATTTTTTACTTTCAAATCCATCACATCTACACATTATTGAAATGAGAAAAAGAAAATGACTCGAATCATGTATCTAGGACATGATTGATTGACATTGGGCATAACTCTAATTGGAGTGAATTTCTTTGGGTGATTGAACAAGGTGACAATAATTTTGAATAGTTTGGATTTCAAAGGTAGGTCCATGACCTCAATATCCAACTAGTAATTTTGTGGCTATTATATAGGTGCTTTTTTAGTACCAATTATCTAAGGCATTTTCTACAGTGGGCATTTTTATACAGGACACCTAACTAGGTCTCCAAATTTATTAGCCCCAACAAATAAGATGATCACTTTGTGAATTAACTATCTAAAAAAATCTCAGGTTTGTTAATTGCTCAATCAAAGCAATGAACTGGACAGTCAGATCGTGGCCTTATAACTAATGGCTAGAAATGCCCACTGGACCTAAGATTTGATAGATGGCTAACCCACAAAGGTCTTTTATTTAGTGGCTAGTGTCATTGTACCTAAAGTCTTATCACGTGTCCCATTCACCTAAGTGTAAAAAAAAGACTCCTATTGTAATTGTAATGATATTTGGATTCATGGCACATGGCATGGAGGTGTAGCCCAGTAGCCTCATCAAAAAAGATACTTTGTTATATATAATCAACCTCATTGGACTGTATTGGCCATTTGATTGGAGAAAATGAAAGTATGGAAGCAACAAACAATTTAAAGTCATTGCCGTTGATTGAATGTTCATCAATGGCCAAGAAGGTCAATCCTTTATAGGTAGCTAACCTACGAATCTTCTTTCATATGGTGGGACCAATGGGCCCCACCTGCATGTCATGTGTAGTGCATTCAATTCTCCGTACAATGAATGATAATGACAATATTGCTCCTATGGTATGACGTCACTATTGCTTTTTAAAGTAGGACATGTAGTAAAGTTTCGGGGCCCACTAGCCCTTTTGGATACAAGAGGCTTTCAGATCTGCTCATATGGAAAAGGGGAAAAAAAGATAAATAGATCTATTAGATGTTACCAATTAACTGATCTAAGGCCATAAAATGGACAGTTAGCAAATAAAAGACAAAGTTTCTATTTTAACCATCCATCTCATAGCCTTAAACCAGATAGTTGCAACTTCTAATAGACCCTTTTTTTTTTTGTTGTTGATGCTCAGATCCCAAACTTCTCTTTTATTTGATAAGATCAGTAGGGCCCTCCAAATTCTATGATGTGTCATACTTTAAAAAGTAGTGGAGACGTATCTTGCATAAAAAATAGAGGGTATGGTTTCTTTTTCCTTTTTATAAAGTTGAATCCTTAGTCTTGCAACACTTGTGGGCATTGTTGGTATTTTGAGATATTAATAACTTGTTAGCCATGACGAAGTTTTTTAAGGACAGTGTGGTCATTCTATATAAAAATGAAATCTGCCCAATTCAATCAAAATTAGAATGTAAGCAAACCAGAAGCCCTCTAGAGAATTATAAAACTGCAAGGATACCGACCAAAGCTTGCAATATGTATGCATTTGCACTTGGATGGCAGCCAATCCAAGTATCAAACAGTGTTATATTCAAAAAATGGAAAAAAAAATCACATACAAGCAGTTACATCATAATTAACCTCAAACAGCACATATTCAAAACAAATAGCATTTAAAGTGATCTATTAAAAGCACGTGGCATTTTGAAGTACAGGGTTGTTACTATTACACACTTGTCATATATACTCATGTCGAGCACCAATATTGTATACGTTATGCTTCATATAGAAGATTAGGTCATAACTGTCCTTTTTTCCTAAAGTAGGTCATTAGCTTTTTACTTAATGCATACAAACAAACCTTGGTTCAAAAGAAGGATACAAATGTTAAACTGCTTGAAGGATGGCAAACACAAATTCTATGGTTGTTACAATTAAAGAATGATTTATATTATTCGAGTTTCTCTTTTCGACTCCCATTCTCATATTTAGTTTCCTGATACTTCTTCAAAGGACAGTCATTTGCCCTCTAAGCAGACGAAGATTCTCAAGAGACATACTTGTTGGAAGGATAAAGATAATCCACCTCTTGGCTCTTGCTCCATCACCATCTGGTGTTTCCGATTTAAATAAGGTTTAATCTGAGTCTTCCGTTTTCCCCCTCAAGAAAAAGAAAAATGTAATTATCTTTATATTGCCCAATGCAATGGGAAGAGTTCATGTACTGCAAATCCATTATACAATTTTATATCCATATAAGACTCTCTCAACTTCATATCAAGTTTTCTTGTCAGCATTGTTATTAATTAGTTTTCCATGAAGAGATAATGAGGCATCATCTCATCTACAGTGGGAAAATCCCATGGCAGAAGCAACATGTGCTCTTGAGAAAAATCAGACTTCATAAGTTTTGAAGTATCCAAAGAGAAACCATACTGTAAGATGTGAGTGGATGTACATGTTGAAGCATAAGCGAAGCAGATAAACTAAACTGTATAAATCAAGGTATATGGCAAAAATTTCAATGCAAACCTAAGATGTGGGCTGTAGGGAGAAAGCAATGGTTGCAAAATTGGACTTAATGCTAGTTTTATCATCCCTTGGAGCTACATACTTGGCTTTTACATCAGTTCAATGTAAAGAACTCTTTCCTTTGTGGGGGGATGAAAGAA
This sequence comes from Litsea cubeba, assembly GCA_012931725.1. Taxonomy (NCBI): domain Eukaryota; kingdom Viridiplantae; phylum Streptophyta; class Magnoliopsida; order Laurales; family Lauraceae; genus Litsea; species Litsea cubeba. The sequence goes on from CM022944.1 coordinate 134,236,412, forward strand.
GTTTATATGGACCTTTCTCCTCAGCTTTCTCCCTTAATTGATGAAGGTATTGTTTTTAAGCTTACAAAAGCATTGTGCAATCTTAAGCCATGTCCTTATGTGCAGTTTAAGAGATTCAACAGTGACTACAAAATTATGGATATACTTTTAAGTTAGTGTCAAATTTTCAATTGTATTCAATTGTTTAAGAGAGGGTTGGCATTACAATCATGATTGCTTATGTAGAAATGATATCCTGGTGAAAAGTGATCATGTTAATAAGATCAAAGTGAGAATTAGTTCATAAGGAATTTCGTATAAAAGATCTTGGTCAACAAAAGTACTTGGGTATTCAGGTGGCTAGATCTCAAAGAGAAACTGTTACCTCCCGAAAATAGTATATTCTAGATCTACTTCATGATACAGGGAAATCAGAGCATGGTCAACCAAGATACTTATACGATAAATATATTATAAGTTACATATGGATAGTTGATAACAACTAGATGATGGATAAGCATTAGTCAGAGAGGTTACTAATTTGAGGGAAGCAATTGCGAAGTGCCTTTTAGGGGGTGCATGCCGTGGATTTTAGTATTTTCTTACGACATGTTTCTTCATGGGGTAGCCACCAATTGGTTTCTTCCACACTCTTAGACACAGATGTGTGTACGTGTTTACTCACTAACAGACCTCACATTGTTTCACCTATTGATTGATGGTTGCAATATATGATAGAATAGATTTGTCTGGTAAAAATCTTTGAGCTTTACCTCAGATTATAATGATGATTTACTCAAATAACTCAAAAAAAATAGTTCCAGAACCACAAAATATATATATATATATTATAAATTTGAAAAGTCCGGTACATGTATATGTACTGATGCAACATGGACCCAAGTTTCCAATATGACAGTTAAGAAGAAAGGTAATTTTGGCGTTACCTTGACAGTTGGAGACCTTTGCTGGATAAGAGTGAGAGCATGAGAAGGAGAATCATAAGCTGCAAGTGACAAGCCCCAACAAAAAGAAAAATATATTATGATAACTTATTCAATAGACATCTCAAAAAAGCATAGGATACTCCTTTGCCAAAGTCAAACTCTTATAATTATTTGCTTATCAACTTCAAGTTCATCATGTGATCATTGAAGTGTTGAATTTACATTGTAGTGTTCTAAGGTCTACAACAGCATATACAATCCAACCTTCAAAGGGTTTTTTTTTTTTTTTTTATAATCTCAAATAGATCCTAAAGTTTTCAGGAGTCTTCTAACTTGCTTATTTCAAAAAAAGCTGATAACTTTTCCATATCTATTTCAAATTGTCATATCCAGATTGAAATCAATATTTGTAACAAGAACAAATGATAATCTGAGGTGCAAAAAGATGATTAAAAAAAAAAAAAAGGGAGGGGGGTGGGGTTTACAGTGGATTAAATTGAGATTACCTTCAAGTGGAAGCGCTAGATCTCCCTCTGGAAGGGGGACATATGCATCATTCCCCACGCACGGAAGAACGCAAGGATCATCAAAATAACCGATTCTTTCAGCTCCTGTTGTTGATATCAGAAGATCGACAGCTAACTGGCCCACATTTCCTATCGACAGTGCTGGCTGTTGAAATTTGCAGAAATCATAAAAACCCTAACTTGCTAAATTGAAGAAGAAGAAGGAGAAGAAAGCCGAAAGATGCGTATGTGGAAATACCAGAATAAGAGTGGAACACTGGGTGTTTGGTGATTTGCCTTCTTCGCAAGTAAACTCCATCGCTCCTCGGAAGAACCAAATGGGAACGGGAATTCTCTCCTAGCTGCTAGGGTGCTTTCACACTTTCACTGCTCCTTTGTTCAGTAACAAAAGTTTGTTCTTTGTGTGTGCGTTTGTAACCATTTTATTTCTTTATTATGGAATGGGAGAATGTCCCAGCATGAAATTGAATTTAGAGGGTAAATTGGAAATCAATGAAGCACACCTGACAGGGCAAATTGAGTTCGGATGAGGGATTATTGAAAATGTGAATAGTAGATTTATAAAAATAAAATGAGACCTTCTTTTTTTTAGATTTGATTTGCTAGGTCATGTATCTTTTACCTTTGTTTCTTTATATTTCTTAAAAAAAAAGATTGAAAATAATTTTTAAATTTTTAGGAGTTCAATTCCATTAAAATCAACGTGCAAATAATAAAATTTTGTGAATTTTATAGATTTAAGGAATGGCCTTTCCGCCCACATTCATCCTCAAAGTGTCTAGGGTCTATTTCTTTACTAAAATTTATTATATAAATTTACCATATTAAGGTTTTTAGATATGATATGACATCTTGTTTTGCATATTGGTAAATGTCATGATTCTTCACCATTTCAAAATTCTAACCACTTAAAAGGTCTCAAATGACTTTTGCGTTTTAGGAATTTCAGACTCTTTGCTTTTTTTGTGGAATTTTGAATGCTGAAGTACAAGTGAGTATTCAGGAATTTCACCATCTCTGAAAAATTAAAGATTCTACAAACAGAAATTCTATGACTTCTAATAAAAAAACAAACTCCTAATAATAATCCAGTAATAATCCTCAAAGGCCATCTGTTATTCATGGTTTACAAAATTTAACCTCTAACATATGTGTTGTATGTGTGTAGCTAAGTAAATTATTATAAACAATAAGAATAATGACAATATTGTTATTATATTTAAAAAGAATATAAAAACATTATGTACAAATTACTCCAATAATAGCATTTTGGTTGTAATTTGTAAACTCCCCAAATTCTTGGAGATTTAACTTAAAGAAATTATAAGCCTTTGCGGCCAAGTTCAAACAAAAAGTATAAGGCATTCAAAATAAACTTCTCTCTTATATAAATTATCAGCTTAGTTCACTCCAATAGGTTGCTATCAAATTAATCACCGTAAAATCTTTAACTTTTCATCAAATTTCATGCTAATAATATAATTATTTATTTAATAAGTTATTAATGGACCCTATAGCCCCAAACTCTTTTTGGAGCACATTTTGAGAGACTACATTCATAAGAGAGTAGGATCCAAAACAGATATATGTTCCCACAGGAGTTTGCTTATTGAAACCGTTAATGAGAATAGGTAGACATCAACATCAGTAAGCAAAACTCTGCCATGTTACTTATACCCAGCTTTTAAAATATCTTTTACCAATTGATATGCGTTTAATTCTTCAAAGCTAGGCCATTTTATTTGAAAAAAAATCTATGTCAGTATGCATCTGAAATGCTGAGACTTTAAAAAAGAGTGTCATTATTATTATTATTTTATTATTATTTTTTGCTGAAAAGAGGAAATATATTAGAACAGAAGGAAATACAAGGGGATCAATTTAGGGACTGATCGAGATTGAAACCAAAATCCAGTGTGCATTAAGTCCAAGATAGCCATTAAGTCCAAGATAGCCAAAAGAGCCAAAATAACCAAAATATATAAATGAGTCTTCATTCTTCCTAATCTTTCAATGGTGATGCAAATTACTCCTTTCCTACACAAATTGTTCAGGTATGTAAGAATTCCAAATGTGACTTGACTAGGTAAGGAAGTATGAATAATGATTTCCAACGAAGGATTTAATTTTGCGAGCTGATCTACAATCGTATTATCCAATCTGCAAGTAAGGTGCATCTTCCATCTAAGCAGGTGATTTAAAGAAAAGAGTGTCATTAATTATTATATAGTAGGATCATATTGAGATCTTACAACACTCATCAACTGTACTGCATCCATGTAGAAATATAGTACAACATAGATATAGGGAAATATATATATATATATATATATATTAATATATATATATATAGAGGAAAACTAACAAGGCATTTCATCCATAAGTTGTCTCTCTAATCTCTATTGACGAACACATTAGTTGGCACATATCATATATGGATCACAACCGCAAAATCAAGTGGCCCATCCCAAAGAGGAAATCACTGATCAAGCGATCCTAGCCATGGGCAAAATGTGACATTCAACAGCTGCGATAATGAGCCCCACTCTTTCCCACGTTTAGGATCGTGATACGCTGTTATAATGAGCTGCCGTCCCCACCCGACGCACGTGAGATGTCACGTGCACGGGGATCAACATGTTCTTGGGCCCACTAAGGAGATGAGAAGGCGTCGTCCAGCCACAACCGTTCGTCGGCCGATACATCCGTAACAGGAGCGGTAAGGAGCGCCTGCAACACGTTTTGGACCTTGTTGACCCGCTTCCTGTGTCGGATCCTCCGGAGCACGACGTCCTTGTCCAAGGAGACCCGCTGCTGCTCGTGCTCTGGTTCGAACGCTGGATGGGGCTTTATGTGGAGGCAGCTCGTAACGGGTTTTCGAGTTTCGGGATTTTGCTCTTCCGAATCAACGGTTTCGGTGCCGGGTTTTTTTCTAACCAAGAAAGACATGATGGTTGGAGTGGAAAAGATGAAGGAGTGAAAAAGAGATGATGGTTTGGGTGGAGGAGAGGTTAGTGTGGGTGGCTTTTTTTTATAGAGATGGTTTTCGAGGCTGGGGGCGGTGCATATGCATCCGGTTTTTGGAAAACCGGTAGACTGAGTAAATGGGTTTGGGTCGATGACGGTTTTTGGGTTTGAAAAGGACGAAAACAGCCCCGGCCCCATTAGGAGTTAGGACTCAGGAGGGGTCCCTTTCCTTTGTTCCACGGGGAGAAGCTGAACCCACAAGCCCACACCACCCGTGGCACTACTGACCTGATCTATGGCGGAAATATCTAGACGCAGGTTTGAAAGCAGTAAGTTTAAGGGCCTGTTTGTGTGATGCTGGGGACTGTTTTTTGGGTAGGTATGGGTAATGTCTTCGAAGAGGAATCTTCTTTGGTTTTCTTTGACTATGAGAAAAATTCACATTTGGATAAAGAGAGGAAAATTGAGAGGATTTTTTAAATCCTCCAAACTCATCAAAAATTCTCTCTTCTATTGATTCTTCCATCTCCACCTCCTCTTATTGAATTTTGCAAATCCATGGAGCCAAAGAAGCACTTAAGCTACAAAAGTGACTCCTCCTAAATGTCTCTCAAACCTAAAATGCAGTGATTTCTCCCCTAAAAAATACTTAGAGAGGATAACATTATTATAGAGGAATGAAGGAATCTTTTGGATAAAGGATTCCTCCCTGTTTACTAAACGTGTTCTTATTTTTTTTATTTTTTATTTTGCATGATTATACTAAAGAAAATGGCATTGAATCACGACCAAATAAGAGTTTCACTTCCTTGGAAAATATGCTCTACAAATGTGTGTGTGATGACTGATGAGAGGATTCCACATTGAAAGAGAAATTTAATTTTAATTTTTTGGTTGGGCGTATTTGGTTACGTGTCATTTAAAAACTTCTGAATGGACATGTTTGAATTTTTTAGAGCTATGTTGTAGTTGGACTAGCAAATTTCCAAGTATTTTATAAATTACAAATTAAGGAACTTGGAGAATTTCTGCAAGCAAAAATAATAAGAAAAGATACCGGTTTGAATTTTTGAAAACTTACTAATCGAACATCAAGTTTGTCAAATGGTGCATCCCAAACTTTATGAGATACAGGCATTCAGATTTTCCATACTATAGTGTTTTAAATTAATCTTTCTCCACTTTGAGAAAGCGCTTTCTTACAATTGGAATCCTGCTTTGCTGTTTTTGTGTGACAATAGTTTCATCAAGTGTTGAATAACAGAATTTAAAAAATATTTTAGGAATTGTTTGAGATACTATAATTAGAGGTATTACAAAAGCTAGTATAGTCACTTTAGTACTTTAGTACAATTAATTTCTAGAATTTTAAAAGCTATTAAATCTCACTAAAAAAATTTCTTATCGACAGGCCCTCAACTTGATTCATAGACTCGTCAACTTCTATTGTTAAAGCTCTTTACTAGCCTTTATAGTATGCCAGATATAAGAAAGCTGAGACTTTCTTTATTTGCATTATAATATATATGAATTGAATGCATATAATTCATATTATAAATGGTTAAAAATGAAGATCAAATGTGATTTTTAAAACTGAACATCAAGAGAACTGACCTATAATAAATAAGTTCTTTGATATTACCAACCTTCCCAAGACATAAAATTATCGATAAAGTTGGTTTTATTTTGACCATAACTTCATAGTCTTAGATCACAATACGAAAACATCAAAAGGATTTTTACTTTTTTTTTTTTATAATTAGTCATCAAAGATTTATTTTATAAATAAGGAGGCCGATTAACAATGACACGTGTCATGCTTTTAAAAACAGTAGAGCCCTCTCCTTGTAACTTGTAAGTGGAGCAGAGAATCCGACTAAAGGGTCTAAAGAGACAAAAGTCTTTTGGGGCATTTTCACGTGAGTCCAGTAACAAAAAAAACAAGAAAGCATATGTGTGGGCCCATCAAATCCTTCATATAAAATAAATATACATTTTTACTATGATGTGACGATGAGATAACATTCATTGGTTGTTTGGCATTCCAAATTTCAATTCAATAATACATGGAACAGGTAAGAGAAATGCCCACTATGTTGATTTATTAGTATATATAATTATTCACGTCTAATCAACTTTGTAATGTAATGGGTGTTATTTATTAGTATATGTATATAATTAATCACATCTAATCTAATCAACTTTATAATGAGTGTTTCACAGTGACCAATGATTGTGAAATGCAAATTTTTATGAGATTATATCAACGACCTAAACTGTTCGGTAGAGGGTCACATCTTACTCAATTCCATATAAAGTTAAATGCACTGGGAGTGAGGTCCTCCGCTGTAGCTATTAAGCGGGGACCATCCAGGGTTTTTTTTTATGAAACTCCATTGTGGGGGCTATATAGAAATAATTCAGATTGTTCAAGTTAAATCTCATCTTTCCTTTGATATATTTTTAAATTTCATATATGAAGGAGTGGATTTCACCATCCAATTGAATCCCATGATGGAACTTTACTACGCACTGACGTGGTTTGGATCATGTTCATGTTGTGGTGTTCAATTAGGTTGTGGGAGCCACTTCTTCTGATCTAAAACTTGAAGAAATGTGATAGGAGGGGATGACATTTATTTGAACGGTCTCTCTGTGGGCACTCCAGTAGAGTTCTAAAAAAGTGTTGCATGGTTCCTTTGTAATAAATGCGACATAGGATCCTCTCTCCTGCACTAGACGTCCGAAGTTGGCCACGTAGGGCTCACAGTTTTTTCATGGCACCATCCTACTCATACTATACCTTTGAGGAGACCTTTTCTTTCATGGTGAAAAGGCCCATCTTATTTGGATTTTCAAATCCTAGCTAGCGGCATGCAGGATTTCCAAGAGAAAAAAAATCTCTACTCATCAAATTGATATGCATAGCGGAGAAGTAGAACTCACGAAAACGACCTTAATAAGATTTGATAATTCTACGTCGTTGTCATCATTTATTGTGTTGAGACAACTGAGATGGTGGTAAGGTGGGTTTAGACTAAACCATCAACATTGCATTTGATTATTTAAGAATTTCAAAATTGAAATTTGCTTTCTTGAAAGGAGGTTGGAAAGTAAGAAAGATATCTCAAAAGGAATTAAACATATCCTAGTCTCAAAAACCATGGGCACTTTCCACAGATTTTTGGCCAAAACCAATGGCTTCTGTTTGGTACGTTATGAGGAAATCTACAAGCTACTTGCAGCGGAAACTGGATTACTGGAATCATCGCCGTTTGTTTGCAAGGTAAGGGCTCGTGGTTTATTTTCATTCGTTATAAGTTCAATACATGTCGTGACATGTTATCATATAACAACAAGAGACTTTTGGGAGCCTTATCGTCTTGTCTCCCATCCTTTCCAATTGAAGATGTTGCCTTCATCTCTAGTTACATTAACTTTTGGGGCATCATATTTGTTTGGATTAAAATACATAGAAATTAAATATGAATAATATTCAGATGAGACCTAGTTCTCATATATTATATGAGAATTTTTTTGTGAGATCCAATTGTGGATCCCATTTGGAGATGGGACCAGGGAGGATGGAAAGATCTATGTGAGACCACCCCAAACATTAAGTTTGACCCCAAACCCATGGTCCTAACCCCTTCATCCGTGGCTCACAAGTTTAATGGCTTCGTATTCAAAAAAATATTAAACCCTTGATCCAACAGTTCAATCCATTTGGATGTGTGCCAATCCTTGTGATTAGTGATTATCAGAAGGTTTACTATTGGTTGCTAGGTTTGGATGGATTGCTAGTTGAGTCCCGCAAAAAAGTTCTCATATAATAGGTGAGAACTAGTTCTCACTTGAATATTTCACATTAAATATATAGAGTTTATGCCGTAAATAGTTAAAATGAAGACCAGAGTTTAATTTTCAAAAACTATAATCAAATGACCATTTTCTTCTGCGGAAAGAGAAACAAAGAAAAATGAAAAATGAATAACCCCATCACCCTTCGTTAATCATTTTCCATATTCTTTTAATGCAAATATTTGTGAAAAAGTTATTTGATGCTCGTTTTTTAAAATTGACATTTGGTCTTCACTTTTGACCACTTACAGCATAAGTCCTATATATTGCAATAAAAAAAAGGCCTTTAGTGGATAATATTGTTCTATTAAAAAAATATATCCTTTTGCCCATAAATTATATACTTGCATGAACTCTGCATGGAGAGGTTTTAATGGGCTGAGCCGGGTCGGAACACACATGGGTTGAACATTGTGGGTAACACATACAGGGTCAACTCATTTAATAATTGGGTTAAAAGTTTCTAATCGAATGCAAACTAATTTTACTTTTAGAATTTTTATGATTAATCTTTAATTGCCAAGGACGATCTACTTTTATCAAGTTTTTGCTAGGTAATCTACTTTTATAATCAAGTTGATACGCAATTTTTAATCACAAATTCTAACTTTTAGTTACCAGTATGAAAATGTTATATTGATTTCAAGATAATACTATAGGTTCATATGAAAGAAAGATATATAGATGTAGAAGTATGTATTTGTGTGGGGAGATTTCCAGAACCACAGGATTAAGCTAATCACGGCCGTCAGATGAGACTAAGCATTCCCACGTGCCATCCGCGTGCCATCCACGTGGCACCAATCTCACCCCGGCTACCAGGACAGGAGGTCCGACCGAAGTCAGGCAGCTCCGGGCCCTTAACGCCGAACTGGCCCACCTCGGGCGTCATCTCGGCAGGGAGCTCCGCCTCGGCTAGGCCACCCCGGATGCCATCTCAGCAGAAAGCTCCACCTCGGCTGAAGAAGCCGGGACGGAAGCCGAAACCAGAAAGGGTCTCCACTCACGCCCCTCATCCCCCACGTCACCAGGCACGTGGAGGGATGGGGGCGCGAGCCAGTGGGACAGATGCGACATCCAGCCACTCACAATCTTCACCAGATCCCTGACAGGGCGGCGTCCAGCGGCTGAGGCCACATCAGGGCAGGGCCCGAGGGCGGATCCGCTGGTACCCCCTACCGCCAAAGGCGCCCAACACGACCTGGCCCAACAAGACGTGCATTAAATGAGATGCGGGCTGACCCGACGGGCATTTAATGCATAGTGGGCTGGATTGGACCACAATTAATGCAATGTGGGCTGATCGTGACTTCCCAGTCCAATCATGGGACCCACACCACAATATCTCCCAAAGATACGTTCCACGCTCTATAAATAGAGGCTCATACCACCATCAAAGGTACGCCCATTTTCCATTCACAGAGCCCTTACTCTGTCTTTCTTCTCCCTCTCCTTCCATTGTTCCAGTTCCCATACTGACTTTGGCATCGGAGAGCCTTGCGCCGCTCAGGCCAGGGTCCTCTGACCGTTTGCTACTCTCTTTCAGGCTTTCGGACGGCATCCAGACATTCCAGACACCATCATCTTCCCGGATAAGTCCTGTAAGGCACCCTCTTATTGTGGGTCATAATTTTCTGCACCTACAATTGGCGCCGTCTGTGGGAAAGCAATATCCCAGCCTCCCCAACCTTCTCCAAATCCTTCCAAACAATCTTTCTTAACCTCATCTTCTCAGAAGCCATGCCTCCGAGAGCTAAGAAGGGTGTAGAATCGTCGAGAGCAGCACTCGGGCTGCTACCACCGCCAGCGGACGTCCCTCCTCAGGGACGGTCCCGAACGATCCAAGGCACATCCGCAGGCGAGGGTCGCCTGGGCTCCCAACTCTTTGTCGAGATCCCATTCCAGGAGGGAGTCGAGGCCTCGCTCTCAGCGGACGAAGTCGCGCCACCCGGACGCAGTAAGCGTCAGCATAAGCGTCCCCGGAAGGACAAAGCCGTGGCCGTAGGAGAAACGCGCCACGCTCAACCCCCTGGAGAGGTTCCTGAAGCTGCCCTCCTCCAGAAGCAACTCCAGAAGCAAGAACGGATGATTCGCGAGCTCCAGCAGCAGCTGAAGGCAGTGCAAACTGCCTCCTTGAGGGAGGTCTCTGAGCCTCAAGGGAAAAAGAAGGACGCTCCCAGCAGGGCAGCCCAGCCTCCTCGTGAGGAACTCAGACATCATCTGGACCAGAAACGGAGCCAGATCCGTGACGAAGGCTCGAGCAACAGCCGAAGTCACCACAGCTGCGACGGCCGAACTCGTAGCCGTCGTAGCCCAAACCATCCGAAGCGGAAGACCCGAGCTCAGACTCCAGAAAAGGACGACGAGCAAGAGCGATTTGACAAACGTGTCAGATTGGCTCTCCAGCGCAACTTAGACATGCGGGATCAGAAGCAGCTCTGTGGTCACACTGATCTCGGGGGCTCTCCCTTCACAAAAGAGATTGAGCACACCCCCTTGCCCAAGAAGTTCTCCGTCCCGCGGTTCGTCCCCTATGACGGACTGTCCGACCCATCTGCACACCTCCGACACTTCTCCCAGAAGATGTCCATCTGGGGAAACGAGGGTCACCTGAACTGCAAAATCTTCTCCTCCAGTTTGGGTGACCTCCCCCTGAAGTGGTTCTGCTCCCTCCCGGAGCAGTCGGTTTCCAGTTGGAAGGAGCTCCAGCTCTCCTTCCTGAAGAAGTTCCAAGCCTACACCGTCGTCCCCAAGAAGGAAGGGGACCTCATCGCCCTGAGAATGAAGCAGGGCGAAACTCTCGCCAAGTTCACCCACCGATTCTGGGCGGTCTACAGCCAGATCGAGGGCGCGAGGGAGGGGATAGCCATCTACGCCTTCCAGCATGCCCTGATCCCTGGCACCGACTTGCGAAAGGACTTGGCCGGGGACACCCCAGAATCCATGTCAGAATTGATATCCCGGGTGAAGCGCTTTATCGCCCGGGAGGAAGACGAGATCCGAGCTAAGGATCAGGACGGGCATCCGGAGCCCGAACAGAAGAATAGCCAGCCTCGGCAGAAAGGCGGGAGGCCCTCCCAGGAGCAGGAGCCCAAGCAGGCTTGGTTCTCCAGTTCGGCGAAGCCTGCGTCGTCCAGGTCTGGGGGCACCTTGCAGCCCGGACCTCCCACCAGCGCCAGTCAGGGCGTCAACGTCGTCTTCAAGGAGCCGATCTACCGCATCCTGACCAAGATCAGGTCCAAGCCGTTCTTCAAGTACCCTCCGCCCATGCAGAATGAGCCCACCTCAGGCGCCCGAAGCAAGCTCTACTGCTCCTTCCATAGGGGCAATGGGCACAGGACCGAAGACTGCAACTCTCTGCAGTGGTATCTGGAGAAGCTGGCCGAAGAGGGCCACATTCCAGAGTTCGTTGAGGCAGTAGATGCTGGCGGCAGCGAGGGCCGAGTTCACCAGAACGCAGCCCAGATTCCAGACAACGAGGATTCGGAGAAGATCATTACGTGATCCATCTGGCGTCCTCTGTATCCATCTGTATCCCAAGAAATTCAATTTCTAAAAGATGTAATGAATCTCTGAATCAATGGAAATGGCGTTCGCCCCGTCACCAATCTGTCACCTTTCTGGTCGACTCCGGCAGCACAGGCTCTACGCCCTGGAAACGGCATGGAAGAGTTCCTACACTCAGCCTTTCCTAAAGCCCCCGTGTCTTGGACACACAGGCTCTACGCCCTGGAAACGGCATAGAAGAGTTCTTACACTCAGCCTTTCCTAAAGCCCCCGTGTCTTGGACACACAGGCTCTACGCCCTGGAAACGGCATAGAAGAGTTCTTACACTCAGCCTTTCCTAAAGCCCCCGTGTCGTGGACACACAGGCTCTACGCCCTGGAAACGGCATAGAAGAGTTCTTACACTCAGCCTTTCCTAAAGCCCCCGTGTCTTGGACACACAGGCTCTACGCCCTGGAAACGGCATGGAAGAGTTCCTACACTCAGCCTTTCCTAAAGCCCCCGTGTCTTGGACACAATCGAGGCTCTACGCCTTGGAAATGGCCTGCAGTTCCTACACTCAGCCGTTTCCTAAAGTCCGGGTTCATACACCCCTCAGAAGGCCATAGCCGCACTCTCGCCTAGCCGAGTCCAGCGGAACGATGGATCTACCCGGCGCAAGGCAATTCAGCCAAGGTATGGATCCACCTCGGCGCAAGGCCAGCCATTTCGGCCAAAGCCAGTCTTCAAAAAAGAAGAGCTGTGCCATCACTCAAACGCAGAAAAGCAGCACAAAAGTGTTCCAGAACAGTGCAAGGAAAAAAGACAAATAAAGAGCAGCCCGGCTACTGTGGCTTCGGCGACTCCACTAGGTCGATCACCGTATCTGCTGGACCAATGGATTCGGCCGAAACCGCGACCTTGCTGTGAGCGTCGCTGGCAGGAGATTCTTCGACCAGGGCCTCATTTGCTCCGGGGGCAGAAGAGGCCTCACCCCGAGGCACGGCAGAAGCAACACTGGCAACCGGGGCACCGCTCAAGACCGGGGCAGCTGGAGCATCTTCCGGAGCAGGAACCACTGCAGGAGCTCCAACTGGGGCACTTTCGGCTGCAGAAGCGGAGCTCGGCTCAGGAGCCCCCGCACCTCTCAGTGCGGCCAGGCATCCTTCCTCGAACAGGATGGCGGTGACCTCCTCCACCTGCCTCTCGTACGGCTCAGTGGCTCGATCCACCCCATCCTGGAGGGCGGACCGAGCCTTGGCCTGAAGAGAGGCCTTTTCCTTCTCCAGCTCGGCGTTCGCCGTCTTCAACCTTGTCGTCTCGGCGCGCCCCGCCAGCACTTCCCCACGCAGCCTCGTCCCCTCAGCAGTAGATTCAGCCTTCAATCTGGCCAACTCAGACTCCAGTTCGGCGGTCTTCTTGTTCCTCGCCCAGACATAGCCTTCTTCGACGTAAGTTCGGCGACATCAGCCAGAGGCGATGCCAGCCGATCAGCCTCTTCTGCGCTGGCCTCCTTCATCCCCTCTATTCATTTCCGCGACTCTTCCAACTCCCTCTTCAGCTTGTCCCTCTCAGACTCCAGCTGAGTGACCCGCGTCGCGTTCTTATCGCTCCTTCCCACCACGGTCAGGAGCCACTGCACGTTCTGCAAATGGAAACAGAGGGTCAGGTTCGACCAAGACACTTGAAGAATGAAGAAACGCACACACTTACCAGAAGATTAGCCTGGATCGCCGAGACCATCTCGTGCGTCTCCATGTCTCTTGGCAGAGCACAGACCTCGGCGAAAGCTCCGATCACCTCGGCATTCCCCAACAGCCGGTCCTCGACTTTCAGAGGCTCACCGGGCTGAGTCTTCATCCTCGGCCTCCATGGCGCTGGGGCACTCCGGGGTCCGGAGGCCGATCCAGACCCTTGCCCCACCGAGATCGTCAGCTCGCGGGCCGCTCCACCGGCCGGCTTGCTGACCTGCGCGCTCTTCTCAATATGAGTCTTGGCTCCGGGGGCCCGCGCAGAGGCCTCATTCTTCGGAGGCTGTTCATCCCCCGAGTCCTTCTCCCCAGCCTTGGACTTCTTTCTAGGCAGGGACCCCTCCCTTGGGCGCTCCGGCGAAGCGTCGCCGCACTCCCGCACTCGGAGCAGGAGCTGGAGCTGGAGCAGGAGCAGAAGCTGAAGTAGCGCCAGCACCTCCCGAGCTCGAAGCAGCGCGGGTGCTGGCAGAAGATGGCGTCGCAGACTAAGAAGACCCCGCAGACTAAGAAGACCCCCGCCTAAACTTGGCCGCTAGGTTCGACGGTTCCGAACTTGAAGTAGACGACTAGGGACCGGATGCAGCTCGGCTCGCAACAGGATCGTTCACAGGGATCCCGGCAGACACCGCTATCAGTGAAAAGGCGACGCGTGTAGCCGCCGACTCGCTTCCCAGTACAGGCAAGACAGAGCATGTATCGCTTCAGAGCAGTTGAAGCAACACCAGACGACGATCGCCACATCCCCGGACGGATTCTTCTAGCTTTCAACCCCTAAAGGCTAGCACACTTCAGAGGTCAAAAGCTAGGGGGCAATTGTGTGGGGAGATTTCCAGAACCACAGGATTAAGCTAATCACGGCCGTCAGATGAGACTAAGCATTCCCACGTGCCATCCGTGTGCCATCCACGTGGCACCAATCTCACCCCGGCTACCAGGACAGGAGGTCCGACCGAAGTCAGGCAGCTCCGGGCCCTTAACGCCGAACTGGCCCACCTCGGGCGTCATCTCGGCAGAAAGCTCCACCTCGGCTGAAGAAGCCGGGACGGAAGCCGAAACCAGAAAGGGTCTCCACTCACGCCCCTCATCCCCCACGTCACCAGGCACGTGGAGGGATGGGGGCGCGAGCCAGTGGGACAGATGCGACATCCAGCCACTCACAATCTTCACCAGATCCCTGACAGGGCGGCGTCCAGCGGCTGAGGCCACATCAGGGCAGGGCCCGAGGGCGGATCCGCTGGTACCCCTACCGCCAAAGGCGCCCAACACGACCTGGCCCAACAAGACGTGCATTAAATGAGATGCGGGCTGACCCGACGGGCATTTAATGCATAGTGGGCTGGATTGGACCACAATTAATGCAATGTGGGCTGATCGTGACTTCCCAGTCCAATCATGGGACCCACACCACAATATCTCCCAAAGATACGTTCCACGCTCTATAAATAGAGGCTCATACCACCATCAAAGGTACGCCCATTTTCCATTCACAGAGCCCTTACTCTGTCTTTCTTCTCCCTCTCCTTCCATTGTTCCAGTTCCCATACTGACTTTGGCATCGGAGAGCCTTGCGCCGCTCAGGCCAGGGTCCTCTGACCGTTTGCTACTCTCTTTCAGGCTTTCGGACGGCATCCAGACATTCCAGACACCATCATCTTCCCGGATAAGTCCTGTAAGGCACCCTCTTATTGTGGGTCATAATTTTCTGCACCTACAGTATTATAAGTTAATTATGAGGTATCTCTCATGGCTTACGTGAGAGAGAACTTTTTTACTACTACCTAGGACTACCCATATTGATGAATCCAACCCTTTCACATTTTAACTCATCCTAATTTGAGTATTTGACACTAGTTTGAATTACACTTGTTGTTGGCTTGAAATTCATAAAAAAAGATGTCTTTCGAAATCATTAAACTTTAAAGCTCTCAAATCAATGGTTATGATCATATGATTCAATGGTTTTTGGCCAAAATCATATCATAATCAAACATTTTCATCACATTATCCTCTCTAATTGGCATGCATCCAAGTGCGATCCATAAGGGGCTTAAATTTTTACCTCTCATGCAATCCGTAAAAGGTACCTCTTAACAAAACCCAGCCCCATTAAGTTTAACAAAATATCTTAATATTTAATTTATTTTTAGAGATAAGTAAGGATTACCAAGAATGATTTATATTTTATTAAAAGTGTGTATATGTTTAGCAATTAATTTAAATGGGATTTTTCATCGATAAGGTTTGATATACCAAGAAAGATTTGTTTTTTAGCTGATTTTTTAATGAATCTTAATTGTTATTTTTTATTTAGAGAAAATTTAAATCACCTAGAAGTGTCATTTAAATTTTAACTCATTTTAACTATAAATTCTGTCTTACCTACATAGAGTTACTTCATACAAGTTGTGGGGTTTTTATTTAATGAGAGATGGTCCTATGAGAGTAAGTCTCACAAGAGCATCTCCCTTATTTAATTATGTATTTTAAATTTAAATTTATTCTATAGTTAATTTTCTTTTATAACCAGCCAAAAGGACTGAAACCAGGATTGCAAACGAGACGGTTTAGGATCAGAACCATAGTGGACTCGAATCTGAACCCATTTTTAAATAACGGTATCGGTTCCGGATCCGGTTTTGAATTCTAACCTATTTTGTTGGTTCCGGACCCGATTTAGATAAGAAAATCCAGATCCGGTTCCGGAAATAAAGGACTCGAATCTAGTTCCAAAATCAATTATATTTTTTCTTTATTCTTCATTTTTTCTTAAACTAAGAATTTTGTTCAACTTATAACAGTACATCAAGTTTGCAACATCCAGTATTATACATAAGAATACCAAAAAAGAGTTGGTTTAAAAGTATTAGTTGTAATATCAAAAACTCATATGCTGGGTCCTGGCCTATGGGTCGGAACCTATATGGATTCAGAAACGGACCCGTTTATCAATCAGAACCTAAAATAGGTTTCAAATCCGATTTTTTGTGGGTTAAAATTTTTAAATAATTGAAAAATCGGCCATTTACAATCCTAATTGAAACCCTAGAGAACCCAATCATATAAAATAAAACTTGCTTTCATAGCAAAAGGGGCTTAAGATTCAAACGCCACACAATTAAATGAGAAACGGGATACAACCAACAAGGCAGCCCCTTGGATTTACCAATAAAAGTGCTTTCCACCTCTTGGCAAATTTTATTTTTAACCAAGTGGGACGCGCGTCACACTCTCATAAATGCTTTCGAGTGTAAAAATGGGATTCATTCATGTGGCCCTGATACAAAGATTCTTTATTCTAGAATAAAGTACTGCTCTCTCTAAAATATTACTCTCCTTGGAATGGAAATCTTCCCATTCTGATAATGTCGGTAGATAAAATATTATATTATGTTTTTTTGCACTTGATTCTCACTTCTTCTTGAATATAGAGCAAAATCTTAGTGGATAAAGACCTAACCTTTGCACTTCAAATTCCAAGACAAATTTTATATGCTTGTAAATTGGATAATGACACAAGTCACACAACATTGCCTCCCACGGTCCCACCTCCTGAAATGCAATTTGAAATTTGCAATAAATTCTCTTCAAATGTGGCAAAGATCCTTACATGGCACTTTTCATATGGATATAACAATTATCATTTCCCCGTCCAATGTCCAGTTTTTGGCTTTCCACAAGTGCATAAAAATAATAGCGTTGGTGCTAAGGAGTGAACTTTGCAGATCTCCGATTCTTGAGGTAAAATCTATGTGATCGTGAGTGAATCATTCACGGTCCGTCTTGAGGTAAAATCTATGTGATCGTGAGTGAATCATTCACGGTCCGTCGTATTATTGCAGACAGCTTATTATGTATTTAGATAAAATTACCCATGATGACATGGCGGACCCTAACTGTATAAACCCACTTAGAGGATCCCAATTCCAAATCTCCGGTCGAGTCATCAAACTACAATCTTTTGATAATGGCCAACCCATATTTCACATCAAGTATACATCCACTTATGTAGAGTCTTTATCCTAAAAGGCCATGCTTTGGAGAATTCTGTGAGGCCAGCCCTGTAAATCTATAGCTAGAGCCCAACTACCAATTTTAAAATTCTCTAAAGAAAGTGGCTACCTACACATTGTAAAAATCCTTTCACACATTGTATTTAGAAAAAATAATTAAAAAAAAATCCCTAAATTACCCTTCTCCCTCTCCTTCCCTCTCTCTGCCTGCTCCGGCTAAACCCCCACAAACTCAATCCTGATTAGAGTGAAATTTAGCACAACAATATAAAGAAGAGGAACGTGATTTTGAGTAATTTGGATTTATGATGGAACTAGTGTTAAGAATGGAGCCACACAGGATCTAGATTTAGTTATATGAAAGGTTAGAATCAAGGTTTAAAAACTCATTCCGACTCACCCTTATTTTGCTAAGTCAACTACTTAAGTTACCAAGTCAAGTCAAAGTAGTATGCATGCCGAGCTGAGTAGAGTCGAGTCGAGTCGAGTCAAGTTGAATTGAGTGTCTTTTCCTTGGATAATAGAACTCTTGGCCACAGATTTCATGGGCCTACTACTACAGGGTGGCCCATTGACCAAACTTTTTCCACTAAGAAGCTTTTATTTCAGCATCGAGAGGAAAATGTACTTAGTAAATTGGATACTTTCATGTGAAAAACATGCGCTTGAGATGCCTCTCCTATAGTCTCATCTAACCACTTTTTGAATAGGGTGACTTGAGCATATTCTTCCATCTCAATCAGTCAAAAAATTGTCTTCTAGGGTTCCAATTTTTGACAGTAGTCTTTCTTCGAATACATTCCGTTCTGTGTCTGTCATCACTGAAGCCTTCTCTCATCAATATTGTGCGGCTCTCACAAAACTGAATGTGGAAAGATTTTTGCAATCTGATTGCCTTAGAAGGACAAAAAAAAAAAAAAAAATAAAAAAAAAAAAAAAAAGAAAAAAAAAGAAAAAAAAAATAAAAAGGAAATGGAATCACATTGTTTTTCAGTGAAAACACGTATTTTCTATTACATTGTTTTCCTAGTGAAAGTATGTATTTTCGATTTCAATCCACTGATAGCATGGTGGTAAGGCATCTTCTTCTCCACAAGAAAAATATGTATCAATACCTTATAATAGCTCTGTTCGTTGTGGACATGCTTAGCATTAGAAAGAAAAACACAATTAATATAATCTACAATGCTGAAGCTTAGCATTAGAAAGAAAAACACAATTAATATAATCTACAATGCTGAATTACTTCAGAATAAGAGATGTACTTAAGGATGCAATTGGGTTGGTTCCGGGCCAGAATTGGATCCATTTTGAAAAGGAGGTTCCGGTTCTGGATTTTATGCCGACTCATAACCTGTTTTCTTGGTTCCGAACCTATTTCTAATAAGAGGACTGGTCCAGTTCTAACTTTTAAAAAAAAAAAGAAAAAGAAATATCATTCAACCCAAAGATCTAAAAAGGGATATCATTTAACTCAATAAGAGTGCATCAAGTCTACCTTCCACAATTTATAAATCCGCCCTTTAGAATTAATATATAGGTTGTTATATGAAGTTTTAGACATTAAACTTATAGAAATTCAAGAACTATTTTTAAAAATGCACATCCATGAACCAGGTTCCGGGTTCATAGGTTGAAACCAGTATGGATCAAGAATTGAACCTGTTCAGCAATTAGTATCTAAATTAGGTTCAAAACTTGAATTCGTTTAGCAATTGAAATCTAAAAAATGTTCCGGACCCTTTTTTTTTTTTTTCAGGTTGGAACCTCTAGATAATCCGAGATATACATTATGTCACCAGGTACTTTCACGTTTTTTTTCTTCATAAAATCCGTGCCTTGCCAATTGCCATTGACATGCATGGTTTTAGAAGATTGGTGGAAAACTCTACATACATGGCATCTTAAAAAGTTACCTAGAGGCCTATTTTGGCCCTTGGAAAACAAAGAATTGCACATCCTCATTCTAAGTAATAGGTGAGGTATCTATGAGGAATCCATACATATGAGGGTTCCTCACTTCCCTTGGAATAGGAATTCCTCACCCAGCATTTGTATAGCTAGGAATTTCACATCGTCAATAGTCTATACACACAGCTGAGAAAAAAAATGGTATCAGTGACTCAGTGAGTAAAAATCCACACATGAAGACTTTCAAATCCTATGGGAGGGGGGCAGACTTGAAAATCCTCAATAATGAGGATTTCCACTAACCCAAATCTTTGAAGATTTACAATTATCAAACATAGATTTTTCCCGATTTTTTGAAAAACTGGAAAGGAATCCCTAGGATTTGATGAACAAACAAGACCTTAATTGCCTTTAAGTTGTTTTTTAAATAAAAATAGTAAAAGAGAATTTAAAGGGGGGGAAACATAATCCCCACTGCTGGATTTTCTTCCGCAGAAATGGAAATTCCCAGGACCCTCATGAGGAAAAATTGCCTGGAAAAAATAGGTTTTCCACAGTCCTGCTACACAAAACGTTGGAAAACAAGAGCGCAGAAAACTGATGATTATACCTACTTTCTGCGGATTTACCAGGTTTCTGACTAAAGCCATAGAAAATTGGTATTGTTCATGATAGATTTTTATAATGCATTGAGCGGTACAGCCTGGATTTGGCCGAGTTTTAAATTCACGTTAACACCTGTAAAAATTCTAAACCTTTAAGCCATGGATGTCTATTACAGGTCTCATAGGATCAGCAGTTTGGATCCTAAGACCACTGAACAAACACAAATTGGCCACCACATAGTTCAGAAAATTAAGTTGGGTTGCCCAGATCTAGGCAAGTTAATTATACTTGAAGGGCAAGTTAATTGAAACTGGCCAAGTTTACCAAAATTGGAGGCTCTTTCAAAACACCCCCAAACACCATTGTGTCACAGCTATCTTTAAACTCTCTATGCATACTAGGCCTTCATACAATGAAGAACAGTAACTTACAAGATCATTAACTACTATCATTGTCAACAAAACTCAGGATAAATCCACTTACAATTCGCCTGGCAATGGGGTTGGGAATCCGACGGCAGAAAAGCCCATTGAGGTATGCAAGTACACTTGACAAGAGAAATCCGCCAACACTCCATTTCTGGTTGGTTTTCGTTTCCTTCTTGGAGGGTGAAGGGACAATCTTGCTCCCTGTACCAATCTCCTGTTGTGATCTCCCCCACCGTTCAATACCAGGTATAACTTTACTCGCTAGCTTCCGCAGCCATCGTATGGAAAAATTCACAAACAGATGTTCGCACAAAGTCGCCAACATTGGCCTGATTTTCCATTCCTGCAAAATTGTTTTATATGTTAAATGAAATTGATCTGAATATGTACACTCAAGTTAAGAGAACTTGCTTAAAGTGAGACCTGCTGGTTGGAAAAATGGGGCCATGAATGATATATAAAGTAAAAAAATTTAAGACACCTGGAAGAAATTGGATGCTAGTGGGAGACTGAGAGCACATGTCTATAGTTTAGTGTTTGGTGTTAGTTACTCTAAAGATCAGTTACCCTATGCAATGCTCAAGTGAAACATTTTATTTTTGGAGAGGTAATGTGACTTAAACATTAAATCACAACATTCTCCTAGCCCTGGAAGTTGCAGATGTAGTGTAACCTATATTTTTCCAAATTGATCATACAAGGGGCCTATTTTCCTATCAATTTAACTTGAACGCTAACAATTTGGTGGAGGCAGAAAGAAAAAGGTATCCTTAATGATTATATCTAATTTATGTAAGCTATGAAGGAAGGGAGAATAATGAGAGTGGGAACCATGCGTGGAGACATCTAAGTTGACAGTTAAGTGGAATTATACCGGCAGTCTGTTTTGAGCCCCTACTACTCTTCTTGGCTGTAAACAACCTGAAGGAAGAAATCCAAGACGAAGTGTCAAGGTGTAGATGATTTTCTCCTGTGCACTGGCACACCGCACATTGCGCATCGGTGCCATCCATCATGCAGGACCCAGTGAAATTCAAGGGGGGTCTTGCCTTTGGTGATGGTCCGGATGCGCGTTCCTTCTGGAGAGAGTGCACAGGAAAGACTTTTTCCCATGGTGTATGCAGACAATGTGGTCTCATTAATCAGACTAGAACAACTCATTAATCAGACTAGAACAAGTAAATAATAAGCCGGAACATAGGAAGGCTTTCAAGTCGAATAGGTTTTAGAGATTGTAACTCAAAAATAAAATATATGGAGTGCAAGTTTAGCAAATCCAAGAGTAGGAAGATTAGTTGGTAAAAATTGTAAATAAAGTTTGTATAAAGACCGCAAGAAATAACTATCTTCTCTACTACTAAAAAAAATTCTATTTTTCCATTTAGTGGGTGACATCAAGGAAAAGGCCTAGTGGGTAAAGTGCACCTAAATGTCTGATTGCAAAGCCAGTGAAGGAAATCCAAGAGACACCATCATAACCTGGGCCACACTGTCCATCAAACCATTTGCACCCATATGGGGGCATAGAACACTCTTAAAGTCAGTGTTCCCAGAACATGCTTTGGCTTTCAACCAAACTGATCTATTTCCTCTTTTCTTTAGTTTTCTATATTTTCTAAATTTGAATGATTTTTCCAAGAATAAGCACATAAGAGTAAGCTCCAATAGAAGAAAACCAAGGATGTTGCTTGATATGACTTGAACATGTGCACAAAAGATCAAAGCCCAGCCTATGTAAGATGAATGAAGGGTTCCAAGTTCAACGAACTAGAAAAAGGGAAGACCAATAGTGATGGTGATGACAAAGTTAATAGATGATGAGCCCAATGCACGCAGATATACCAGAAAAACCACTCTGATCAAGTGACCCAAGTCATGTAATTTGGTTTCATCCTTTTATTTTCTTTTTTGATAGATATGCAACAATGATTACCTTCCTATTGTATTACGAGCTTTTGTCCATGCGATTTGCTTTCTTTGTGCAGCATTGACCCCAATTATTCATTCACAAGCACGGTTCTACATTTCGGCTGATACATACCAGGTATTGATGGATATTGGTATGATAAATTGCTTCTATATCAATATAGGTATGTATTGTGACAAGCTGGTGAATTTAATGTCTACGGTAATACCATTAAAAAAATTGGCTGATAATTTTAATCCAACGTCAGGCAGGCTTTCAAAACCATTTTTTCCCTCTTTTCTTGTCCTCATCAGGGTTCTTTCCTTTGATTAAAATTTCTTCAAGATCCTTCCCTCATCATGAGACCTTACTTTTATGGAAAAAAAAGTACTGCATAGACTTTGGCACAAACAAGCCTTGTAGATGTATTCGTAGTTTTTTCTTGAGATTTTTTTTTCAAAAAAAATAAAATTACAATGGGTCAGCATGTTGTTGTTTTGATCAATATATGAAAGATTTGACGATTTGAAAACAAATTTAAGGACACTTAGTAGTTCTTTTTTATTTCATCGTTTCTTAATTTTTCATGTATTTAACTATAATTTATGAAACTTTTTTTTATTAAAGAAATATGCCTAAAATACATGCATGCATTGTTAAAGTGGATAAGATTTGAAGTTATGTTATTAGTCTGTCATGGATGATCTAATAATTTTGAGCCAATATTTATAAATATTTTACATTTTTGGTAAGACAGATTGAGGCCTTTTCTTAGGGGTACTCATGTGATGGGTCGGGATGGGTTAAATCATATCCAGGCCCGGTTTGACTTGAGAAACACAGGCCCATATGTGGCCCAAGTCCGGCATGGGCTGTAAGTGCAGGGCCCAAACCAGGCCCACCTGTTCTTAGTTTTTAGTTATTATTTATGAAGAAAAACTTAACGTTTTAAGTAAAATGTTATGTAGTTATGTTATAACTATTAATTTTCCAATTTAAATGCTGTTGGGTCGACTCAAAGTAACTTTTCATATATAGTCTTTTTTCTAGAATGGTAATTGGTTAAAGATATTTATTTCTAACAAAACAATAATACAAGTGTATAGAGTATGGACTTTGAAGAACCAAAAACTTACTTTACAATGTGCCGTAATGGAAAAAAATAAATTGGATTCTAGCATTTTCCAAAGATCTTAATTTTCCAGATAATTTTTAGACAAAAAAGAAAAAAAACAAAAAACAAAAAGCGATGGGCTGCAAACTGCGACTTCCTGGTTTTTGAGGCTGACTGTGATGCCCACTACAACCATGATTTTGAACCATGTTCACAAGCTACTTAAACAAAAATCAGTACAGGCCACGTATGGTATTGAGAAAAATAAGCTCTTGATCTTTAGAGAGAGGGAGAGAAGGATATGTGTGTGTGTGTGTGTGTGTGTGTGTGTGAGAGAGAGAGAGAGAGAGAGAGAGAGAGAGAGAGAGAGAGGCGTACACTTTCTCCTCGGAGATGGTGTGGAGGACTAGTGGACATAGTGGGCTTTCCTTCCAAAAGTGCCTTGCTCATGAGAAAGCTTTTCACATGTTCCATGATCTCATTTACGAGGAAACTGTTTGGCGGTAGATTCTCGAGGATAACCTATAAGATAATAGTAGTGTCAATTTGAAAAAGGTGGCATGAGAGAGGTCTGGTTACTCTGATTACAACAATGATTATACAAGGAACTAAAAGGGTGGTCCATCCTTTACTCTGCTTTACTTGATTAAGTGATGATGTGAATGCATTATTAATAAATAAATAACAAAATGAAGAAAATTACTAGCAGGACAAGTCATATGGTCATATCATTGCATCAGTTGCATTGTTAACATCCAGATTGGTATGTGGATATGCCAACACAAGGTCAATAGGGGAAAAAAAAACTTTATTTTTGTGCAGCCTTGGGCCCAATAACTACTAGATGTTTCTCAGGTTGTCCTCATTCAAGATGGTATTCACAGTTCATCCCTTTGTGCAGTGATGAGTAATAGGGAAAAAAAATCAACCTACTGAAGGTGGATCTCAGAAATTCAATTTTTCACAATATTTATCTACACTTCAACCAATTTTTTATTCCATGATCAGAAAAGACAAATGAATCTCAAAAAAAAGAAAAAAGGGATGGGGAATTCCAGTCAACCAGCATTCAAGTTCCTGAGCAGCTTGATCATGCCAATCAGCTTTTGAAAAAAATTAACCATTGGGGTTATTTTTTCTTTGACTCTTCAACTAACTAGTCATCATGGTTCAAAATAGCAGTTCTGGTTGGCATATTTGACTGCGCTGGATAATGCTACTGGTCATCAAATATTATGCGATGTATTAGCATGAAATTTTCACTAAAAATATTATAAAGTAACAAAAAACTCTGTGAATTGCAAAGTGTTAGATTTTTATGTTTTAGTGCATCAGCACAGAGGATATGGGTATGTCTGACCTCACAAGGTCATGTATGCCGGCATTATCTGTCTTATCAGCCGATACCCTGAATGTCTGATATGACTGAAATCACAGAATATTACTTCGGTCACCAATGTGCATTGGCAGATATTTTGAGCCCATTCTTTTTTTTTTTTTCCTTTTTTTTTTTGTTTGGCAAAAGAAAACAGGTAAGGATATCAAG
The DNA here is from genome assembly GCA_012931725.1 of Litsea cubeba. Classification (NCBI taxonomy): domain Eukaryota; kingdom Viridiplantae; phylum Streptophyta; class Magnoliopsida; order Laurales; family Lauraceae; genus Litsea; species Litsea cubeba. The sequence continues at coordinate 134,261,451 of CM022944.1, forward strand.
CAAACTGTGTTCAGAATGCCAAGGATCTACTTGCCTCGTCCTCAGTCACCTTAACTCTCACATGTTCTTGCTTATATCTCACATCCAACATAGCCTGTATGTACCCTTCAATATATAACTGCAATTTTATTTCAAAACAACAAATAAGCAAAAAGTGAAATTCATAAAGAAAGTATCAATAAGATAGATTCCAAGGCTATCTTTTTCTTTTTTTCTTTATTTTTTAATTTTTATAGGTAAATTCCTAGGCTATCTTTTGAAAACATATTTCAGCATAATGCTCAAAGAAATTGAAATTTAATAGATAAAGAATGGAAAAAGGGTAGCCGAAATAGAATATTAATCAGACAACATTTGGAACAATACCTCATCAACCCCGGTATGATCAAACTTTATTTTTGTATCAGGACCACGCTCCATAAAAGCCGTCCCCCAAAGTGATGGCTCCATGGCCAGTTTGAGTATTCCCTGGTGGAAACCATTCACCTAAAGAACAGCATAGTGACAATGCAAAACATTAGGTACAACCAACCACTACAAATGCAAAAACCAGACTGCAAAAAAAAGAAAAAAAGCAGGGCCATAAATTCAAAAGATTCATACAAGCAGTATTCATGATATTATGTCTAAAAGGAACAGTACCATGCCATTAAAACCTCTCGTCTCTGCTCCTTTCAGAACATTGTCCGAGATTTCAGTTACAATGATGAAGACTACCTTGGACCCTGCCCACTGTCACAAAAAAACACCACAACTGATATCTTCTGCAACTGTCAATTACTGGCACAGCCCAAAACATACAATCACTGAAATTTTACAGGGAAAACACTTACAGTCATCCCATGACCATCAAGATAGTGCTTTGTCCATGAAAACGGTTGAGTATTGATGCATTTTCTGACGAATTTGAACATATCTATTCTCACCAGTGAAACAATACATCAATTAGTAAAATGCAAGCAGAATCGTACTTCTAAATTTGTTAACTGTGAAATTAGAGAAAATGTGTAATAGGGCGTATTTAAATGAAAAAAAGAGAGCAAAAAGGAAAGGAGAAGAAATTATTAGTAGAAAACAATGCTGGTAGATGTTATCTAGTTTAATTTTTACGTCATGAAGGCTTGGCTTATCTAGTAGGTGCACGATGATAATAGAAAATCTACATCTGTCCTATTGGAGGAAATGACTCAACGAACCAGAGATTAAAGCTCCAACATAAAGTACTAAGACCATCAGAACTCTATTTGCGAAGTCTGCTGTGTCAGATTAAGATTCCTTCAATGCAATATGTTGGGCTTCAAGGATTAGTTTGGGTTCTTAAAGATTACAATATTTGTTGCCCCTCTCCAGAATCTAAGCTTCAAGAAATGAAGGTAAGTTTCTTTCCATCAGCAGCTGTAAAATTGGCAAAAATTCTCAATTTTAAGCATCTTTCCCTAACTAGTTTTTTTATCGTTATCATCATTCCCTAAGTAGCTGATGACATGTACGGGTCAGATGAGGTTAATCTTTTAAGTAGTCAATTTACCAAAATTACGAAACAGTTCAAAAGAGACTGTAACTGCTCTTGTATCCCGCTGAACATTATTACACGGAGTAACAGAATACTCTTTAAACTCTTGAGAAGCTTGTCTCTTGTTCCTCTTCAATAAAGCTCCATCCGATCCCCTCCATCCAAAATCTACTACTTTAACCACATATCTCCTATGCAGATACACAATATCATTCAAGGCTAGAATGGCCAACCTAGCTTCCTTCACTCCTTATACCTAACAAAAGCATAACAGCCCATCTGGTTTGCATCATCTTCATATGATTGTTATGCTTTGGTCGAATATGATACGAATGCCATGCTTCTGTTGAAGTTCTAAGGACTCGGGAAACACGGGTTCTTTCAACCTCCATCACCATCATGCAGAGAACTTTGTTTCACTAGCAAGAATTCTTAGTTCTTTTACTTTAAGGCCCTGTTTGTTTGCATTAAAATACGTAGGAATTGATCGTAAAATGAACTCCACCAAAGGATTATTAAAGAGGTGAGGAGTGAAGGATATAGGGTGGAGATGCAGATAGGACCTTCACTTTCCTATGTATTAACTACTACAATGATGGCTGGATATTCATTTCCCATCTTCTTCTAATTCTCTTTCCATTTTTACCACTTATGGTATGAACCCTATGTATACAATTCCTAAGTATTCTAATGGAAACAAACAGGCCCTAAGAGCACATTTTACCATGTGGAGACCATCTCAAGCTTTCTTAGTCCTTAATTGTAATTTTAAGAAAGTACAAATAGGATTGCTGAATACATAATCTGATTACAATTTCAAGGTTTGGGGAAAACCCAAGCACCTATATGTTTTGTATAGTATACAATAGAAAGGAATGAGATTTTCATATTAATTTCCTTAGTTTGAAAGCCATGCTTCTTCCTTCTGCAAACCCAAATAGCTATTTCCAGTAGTTAGTTCCAAATACTCCATTGATCGATCACACGCAATAGATAGCAAAAGGCATATCTCGTAACCTCAATTAAACCAACATTCTTTCCAACTTCAATCAATTCAGAATGTACACAGATATTGATAAATTTAAACAAAGTACTATTCGATCAAATGCATATCCAGTAAGAGAAAGAAAAATGTGGAGAAGAAAGAGAAGTGAATTGCGATTATACCTTCGAGCAGAAGCGCAAGATTGTCGTTTCCAATGCAGAGATTGTTGGCCCAAAAAAGCGATTCTTTCGTCCCTGGTTGACGATATCAGAAGATAGACAGCCACTTGATCGACATTTCCGAGCAACACTGCTATCTGATGCAATTTTCAGGAATAAGAAACCATATTTAACTGAAGACTTTGCTAGACTGGAAGAGAGAAAGATACTATGGCATTTCATCGAACACATAAAGTTCCTAACTTGAAGGAGAAAAAAGCAGTTACTGACTAAAGGAGAAAGATACTATGCCTCTTAGAAATGACACACACACACAGAGAGAGAGAGAGAGAGAGAGAGAGAGAGAGAGAGAGAGAGAGAGAGAGAGAGAGAGAGAGAGAGAGAGAGAGAGAGAGATTTGCCTTGTTCCCAAGTAAACTCCATAGTTCTACTGCAAAGGGATTGATTCCCTTTCTCTGCTTAACACTGCTTCTGCTCCAGAGAGAGAGAGAGTGTGTTTGGAATTTGGATTGCGTGTTTGGAATTTGGATTGCATTTTCTTTTCAAAACTTTGAATGTTGGTCCCACCATGATAGCCAAGTCTAGAGGTGGCAATGGCCCAATGGGTTAGGTTGGGTTCAGCCTTGTCAAACCAGAATCTAACCCATATTTCTTGATCGGGTTGAATTGTCAAAACGAACCCAACCTAGGGTCGACCCAAACCCTCAATTAAAGGGATAAGTTCAAGTTGGGTTGGGGGGTCTAATGACAAAGAGTGGACTCGTCCTTAAGCAGTCCATCTGGGACTTAAATGATAAGCCAAACCCATCAAGGAAATAGAAAAGGGTCAACCCAAGCTGAGTTTCGAGGTTTGGTTTGTGAGCCAGAGAAGGAATCGCCATCGCTAATTGACTGTATATGAAAAATTTCTTATATATTTAATTGTGCTTCTTAAAAGTTAAAAATGTTTTCGTCAAAAAACAACGAAAGAAGCTACTTTTTAAAAGTGTTTTTGTTTAAAAGAAAATGTTGTTTGAATAGGTTGAATTTCATATATACTTTTAATGGTAGAAGAACCAAATGCTTTTTTTTTTAATTATGATGAAAAGAAAAAGAATCTTTTAGCATATAATAACTAAATAATAAAATAAAACCCTTATGATTATAAATGATCTCATCTTAAATGTGGCATCAGCCGCGGGGCAGAACTAGAGGGGGGCGAGGAGGGGTGGCCAATCACCCCACCCCCCACAATTTTTTTTTTTTTTTTTAATTTCATGGCCCCACATTGCATATTTCTTGGCTCTGCCACTATGTATCACAGCTATAATTCTTTCATAAAAAAATAAGATATAAAAACTGCATCATTTCGTTCTCCAAGATCAAACATGTAAATTTTATTGGTAGAGTACATCTACAAATCTAAATCCTTCAAATTAAGAACTCCTGTACTAGTTTAAAGTGAAATTGCACTCCAATGAGACCCACCATCATATGCTATTTTGAATGGTCTCAGTCACTTCATTCCTTTCCTTTCAGAGCATTTCTCTGAATCCAACCATAGTATATGCTACTTTTGCTGTAATCCAGTTTTTCTACAAGAAGTCAAGAAACTTCTTTCAAGGCTCTTATCACCTTAACCAATTCTGTCCTTGAACTGTGATTTATGACACGTTCCTCTGCATTTTTGCAAAATATCCTCAACATCCATTCCAGGGAATCTGGAGGCCATGAGTTATTGGGAGATGCTTGACTGTGAGGTTATCTGCAAATAATGCAAACAGCAGCAATCTCTCACCCTCTCAACTTCCTCTTATTTGCACACAATTTATCAATGCCAGATAACGTCGATATATTAGTCAATGCCTGTGCCTAAAGGCACTAAAATTGATTGCCCATGATTGCCAGTGGAATTTATCAATGCCAGATAACGTCGATATATTAGTCAATGCCTGTGCCTAAAGGCACTAAAATTGATTGCCCATGATTGCCAGTGGCAGTAATTGGTTATTACTAATTTTACAAACATTAGTAAAATATTAGTGATTGCCCGTGCTCTAAATGCACTAAAATTGATAGCAAGCAAAAATGTGATCAATGGTTCAAAACCATCTTGATGTTTTGTTATTGTGATTTTGGAGTGGGGCCAATACTAATGGACCATAAGGATCTTATTGTCCCTTTATTTTTCAAATAATTACAAAATTACCAACGTACTAAGGATCTTATTGTCCCTTTGTTTTTAAAAAATTACAAACGTACTAAGAATCTTATTATAAACACTGTCCCCCCTTATTATATAGATTTTATCTACAGGAGCTACTTTATTGGATGAGTGCCCTCATACTTGATGCTATGTTTGGAGCTTAATTTAAGCTCATGATTAAAATATAGGGTCTTACTATTCAGTAAAAGGGGAAAATTATATAGGGCCTGCAAGAATGCAAATGTACATTTTTTGTACGCGTCTCTTTCACATATACATGTGGGATGTTGGTTCAGTGATTCTGATTCTAGACTATTAATGTACTAGCCCCACCATGCAAGGTGGATGTCCAAGGGAACAAAAAACAAACTCCAGATTGTATGATTCTATCTCTTCAATCAGTGGCCCAGAGATTGGAGTGAAAGAAGAGCCAAAGGTTTGAAGGATAGTTTATTAAAGTAAGGGATATTTTTCAGCATGATTCCTCAGTTTCTGAAACATAGTGTGGTCTGAATGTTCTGCTCATCTGTGACTGTTTACTAGCCCTCAACAACTTTTGCTTCAAAATTTGTATTGAGCACCATGAACTGAAAACTAGGCCGAGGGTACTGAAGCTAATGACTCTTATGACTAAAAACATTTCAGGGCGACTTTCCCCACGCTCATAAGTCACATCGAGGTGTCATTGTGCCAATGGTTGCACATTCACTGAACAATCTTGTTGGAGGTATCTTGTGGCTGTACATCCAATTCAGGAAAGAAGTAAACTGATTTCATGACATTGTACCTTTACAATATGATTACAGTGTCATTGTTCTGAACTTCTCAATTGTATCTATCCATGTCTAGTTGATAGATTCATTCAATCAGGAGATGTCCTGCAACTGAGGTTATGTTCTCTTGCACATATTCACACCAGCAATTGCATAGGCAATCTCGCACACAGTTTCATTTGCAAAGTTAGCTAGTAATCCAACAGTGATAACGGTTCAGTGAGCATAAAATTGAGCATGGTGGCAGATCATTGTAGGATAAGAGTGTCTGGAACTGCATTGACAAAGGTGTACATGCAGTCCGCTTGTAGGAAAGATCACATTCATTAACATTTACCATAGAAATGTTTGGAAACTGATTGATGTGGTCTGAGTTCTGAGAGGAACCTTTTGATCCTAGCAATTCCATGTACTTGCACGCACTAAAATGCAATATTTTACATAAGTATATGATGTAAGAGGTAACTTGGTCCTAAGTTCTGAAAGTTGCATTCATAGAAATTCACGGTAAAATGGGTTGAAAGCAGGAGATATAACAGAGGTGATTGGTAAAGGATGTGAGGTGAAGATGTAAATTAGACCCAGACTTTCCTTGGATTTGATTTGCATGGGTATGGCTGGGTATTTATTTTTCCACCGAGGGTAAATTACTTGATGGCCATTTATGGATCTTCATCTTTGGTTTTTCAATGTTTTCCATTTTATTAAGAATGCATTTCTTAGAATTCCCATGGAAAATGAATAAGGGGAGAGGGAAAATGAATGATCAGCCACCATTCCAGTAAATCAAATCCTTGGAAAGTTTGGAACCCAACTACATCTCCACTGTATATTTCCTCATCCCTTGCCTCTTCAGTAGTCCTTTCTTACAACTTATTCTACCATGAGTTCCTTTAAGAATTCATTTTCATGTGAACAATAAGGCCCTGAGATTAGATCTCTTTTCCTTGGGAAAAACAAGATCATCAGAGTCAAATATCTAGACCTATGAATTGGCAACATCAGGAAAGATAAACCCATGCTTTAGCTGCTACTAGAGTTATGAAAACCAGATTTTCCTTTCATCTAACATAGTAGCAAAGATAAAGCAAATAACTTAAAAATCCAAGGTTTAACAGAAACACACAAATACTCATTTTTTCACGGAAAAGTTTTCTTAATGACAACTTTATTAATAACCCAAGTAAATATGGTTAGATTTCTGAAATCTCCAATGCGTAAAATGCTCAGATTTAAAGACAGAATTCTAAAAACTCCAATGCTTGAGGCTAAACACTAGAATAACAAAGAATAACATCAACAAATGGCATGTGTACCTACACTTTCAATGCAGATCCTACAAATTGCACCAATAGTTACTGTGTAGACATCACAACAACTAACCATGTTTTTACACTGCCCTCTCTCTCTCTCTTTCTCTCTCTCTCTCTCAAACTTAACACCAATAGTTGTTGTGTAGACATAGCAACAACTAAGCATGTTTAGAAGAAACAGTTGGGTGGTAAGGTACAACGCTACAAGCAGCAACACTACAGTTGAATTGTATATCCAATGAATTCTAGATCTAACACTGCTACAGTTCAATTGTAAATGCAATGAATTCTAGATCTAACACTGCAGTTCCTAGGATCCGGATTTCAATAAGCAAACAAAAAGCCCATGTTAAAATACCCACATGTAACCCTTGAACTAGTGAATCAATTACTTGGTAAGGTGAGAACACATTCATATCAATTATCCAAAACCTGTATATTTGCATGACATGAACCCATTCAAGATTTTGGCTATGCTTTTCCTATGTATACTTCAGTGTATGATGCATCAATGGAAAGTCCACTCGAAATGGCATGAGGGCCAAAAGCTGCTGACCCATGAGGTGTACCAGATTAGCATTACAGCAATTAGGGGTTGGAATTCATAGCACATAAAACCATGGCCAAATGGCCTGTGTGTTGGTTCTCAATCCCCGAGAGCTATATATCATTCAGTGTATCCATGAAGCTCTTCCAGGCGGCCTCACTGATAGGACCAGTGTCAAAACCCACATCAAAAGCATTAGGTCTGGGCTCTGCCGGAAGATTGTCAAACAAGGGGACCATAGATTGCTCATTATCTTGGTTTCCACTAAGGGGTCCTTGTTGTAAAACAATCTCTCTTTCTTTGCTGCTTGTGTCTAATTCTTCCGATAGCACAATCGCCTTCCTCTTCCGACTCTCTCTCTCTCTGGCACTTGAGTTCTCATAAATGCTACAAAGAACCCATTCTTCTAGCTAGAGATTGTGAATTAAGAGAGAACCATTAGGCAGACCAAAAATAAATAAAAAGTAAGAATACATATTTAATTAAATGATGCATGCATCCATATAAAATCAAAGTGGATTTTAGTGTGATGGAGTACTGTAATGTTTATATACCTTCATCGGGTCAGTAGAAATTTGTACATGGTTGACACTTTGATCTTCATACAATTTGTACTCATACATAATCCAATTGGTCTGATTTCCAGGTGGATGTTTTCGATAGTGAAAAAGCAGGGATCTCTTGGTGCCAATCAAGTTGTTTCTTTCATCTTTAATTTCAATGGCTGCTCCAGTCTTCCAGAACCCATTGTTGGTAGATCGACGTGTTCGGTTCCCTTTTGGATATTTTCGATAAGTCGACGTAAAGAAGTAGCATTTCTCCTCTCTCACTGAGCCAAATTGAGCTGCAGGATTCCATTAGAATTCAAATCCATCAAGAACATACAAAACTTCTTTATTGTAATAAATGTGAAGAAACTAGACATGCAAGATTCATACTAGTACTACTAACAACAACGACAATATGATACAGACACACTATTATATAGTACTGAATGAATCAAAGAAGAGGATATACACATAGAGAAACCTATTTCACAATACAGAATATGTAAATAACAAGCGCCCACACCATCTGCATCATCAGGTAGTCCACTTATTTTCTAATTAGAGGCTGATGATTTGGAAACATGTACAATGGATCAATCAATCAATCATGACCCCTCATCAGTCTCTGTTAAGCAGATATAAAAAAAAAAAGACCCATGTAACAAAATCATCAAAATAACTTGAATCTTAGCATTAAACTTGAAAAGAAGAGAAAGAAAGATTTTTTTTTTACAGAACCAGAATCAACAAAAGAAATTAAAACCCACACAGTTCATGTACTGCATACATCCAAGAAAATATGAGAAGGTGATTTTTGTAATGCTTCAATGGTCAAGAACAAGAAAACGAACCAAACAGGAATGACTCCAAATGAAGAAGAAGAAAGAGAAGAAGAAGAATTGCAGAAATAGCAAAGAAAATGGGATTGATTGGAACAAACCCAGCAGCTCATTTGGATCAAACTCGTATAATTCAACTTCTTTGATCACGTCACATGGCAGGGGCAGATTATGAAGCTTTCTTTTAAGGTAGACGAGCAAAAGCTCTTCATCTGTAGGACAAAATCTATAACCGCATGGAACCCTCATTGATGTTGATGTTGTTTCAGCACAAGACATCTCTCTCTCTCTTTCTCTCACAGAAGTCACAGAAGAAGAAGAAGAAGAAGAAGAAGGAGAATGCAAGTAGACCATCTACTACATGTACAAGAGTCTCTTAAATAGATTTTTACAGCAATCAAGAAATTTCATAACTGAATTCTGTTTCTGTTATCAAAACAGACGAAAGAGTGATAGAAATGCATTGGGTCGTCGTCCTTCACATCCGAGTCGGACTCGGAGCAGGAATCGTCCGAGTCGAGGCGGGAGTGGCTCGTGGGCCTCCATCTCTTCATCATGTGCTTCAGTTTCACCATCTTACAGATATTCTTCTCCACCGTTTTCATCGTGACCATAGATTTTCAAATGTATGTATATATATATATATATATATAGAGAGAGAGAGAGAGAGATAGATTTAGATTCTGTCTTCTTTCAGTTCTTCTTCTTCTTCTTCAGGACTGGCCTCCACTGACATGACCACCCTCTGCCCTCTTTTCTTTTCCTTCCATTGCTGCACCAGAGCCAGAGGTCAACAAAAGCAGAAATGGAAGAGAAGAGAGGGGAATGGAAAGTAAAAACAAAGGGCAAAGAGAAGTGAGAAGTGAGGTGGATTTGGGGATGAAGTGGACTGTGGAGTGGTGGGGTAGTTGGAAGATTTTTGTTTTGGACAATTGTGGGGTGGGGGAATCTTAAAAAAAAAAAATAATAATAAAAATAAAAAAGTTGGGTCTTTTGGGGGCAGCTCCATGGAATGATGGATTTTTACCGTATGCTGTCCTTCGATTTGATATTTGATTTTTAACTGGGGAAGTTTACATATTTCTTATATCACACTGTCCTAAGGATGAAATATTATATGTGGATATTGCACGAATAACTATACATAAATTTTTAAACTTCAACCATTAATAAGTAAATTTCAAATCTAAGAGTAGTTGTACGGGCAAAACCCCTAACACGAATAAAGTCTTAATGAGTGCTTCAATGTAGGTCAAAAATTTATACTTATGCATGGTTGATTTCACTTGGGAACTGTTTGGTTGCCCTTAAAATAAACAAAAATAAGGATAATTCATGCCATAAGTGGTTAAAAATGAAGATAAATATGGATATCCAAAAATGCCCATCTAATGACCTCCCCTTTAATGAAACCAAAGCAACTGGAAATAAGAAATGAATGCCCGGTACCCTAGTAAGTCAATATCAAGGAAAGTCATTTCATTTACATCTTCACTTTATTTCCTTCCATTTTTAGTTTCTTTTACCTCATATCATTCACCCCTTACCTCTTTCAAAAGTCTTTAGTGGAGCTCATTTGAAATTGAATTCCTATATATTCAATTCATACGTAATCTAATAATGCAAACAATTGAGCACTCATAGAATTAAATTCCAAGGAATTCTAAGAAATTTATCTTGAGATAATCTCTCCTTTAATAAGAAACGAATCAAGAGGAGAGGGGAAATGAATAGCTAGCCACTATTTTAGCACATCAGATCCTTGGAAAGTTAGGACCCTATGGAAGAATTAAACTCAAAAGGAGAAGTTAACTCTCTCATGAAACTATTCATTCCAAAGACAAAACTAAAAGAAAGCCTACTTACTACAAATGACTATTAAAACCTCCCAATTTAATTGAAAAAAAAAAAAAGAACCTCCAAATTTAAGTGTGTCCTGATATCTTATGCTAAACAACCGCTTTTTTTTCTTTTTTATTTGTAAAAGAGCTAAACATCCAAATAAAGAAATCTAATACACAAAAGAAAGAAAGAAATGGATGTTGAGAATGTCTAGCCACTGCCTGGCATGGCAGTTTCCGCAGATCATTTAATTTTTTTTGGGAAGATTCAGGGAATCAAGGCCATCGTCCTTGGAGAATTAATGGCCTTGGATACCTCAAGGAGGATTTTGTAAACCATTAACATTAATCTCAAGGTGAAAGTCATGATTTTAGACCTCTTTTGAATCCTAGGACCTACACAAATACTGTGTGATGCAACTTCACTGGACTTATGATTAAGATGGATCATGTAATCTAATGCAAAAAAAAACGCCCCCGCACCCAAAGAGTTCAACTCCCAGGAGTTCTAATAAATTGATTGAAAATAATCTCTCTTTCAATTGAAAATGAATAAGGGGAGAGGGGAAGTGATTATGCGAACCTACTTAATATGTTCTCGTTTCTTCCCTTGATTTTCCAATATAACACTCCTGATTAAAAAAGAAGAAAGGGATTCATAAATTGGATGCCTTCATATGATACATATGACTTAATTAAGGGAAAAAGGTGGAGAATCCTCAACTGGTGGAGAAAAAAAAAGGGTGAAGCATCCCCTATGGAGATTCACCACATTCTATTATTCTAAAGAATCCCTTTTATGGAGACTCACCCCTTTTCATTTGCATTGGCTCTTTACCATGTCCAGAATGCAATTGAGAAAGCTATGTAAGGTTAAAAACAACATTTTGAAAACCTTTTTTATTCATAAAATTTGAAAATCATTTTAAATGACTAAATGTCAATTTTCAATAGTAAAATTATTCAATTTCATGAAGGGTGTTTTCTCTACTCTTAAAAGTTATAAAGGTTTCTTAAGAAGAGAACTTCTTTTCCCTTTTAAAAGAAATCCATACGTGGAAAAGAAGCTTCCAAGTTCCTCTCTACACCTTTTTTAAATAATCCAAATAATCTTTACAAAAGAAAACACCCCTGATCCATTTCTCTTTTACAAAAAAATAGTAAGGTCTAGCAAAGACTAATTTTTTTTTTTATAAAAGAAAAATGCTTCTTATCCCATCAAATCCTCTTTTTAGCACTTTTTGACTTGGGTCACTCTGGATTTTCATCATTTAATAACAATATCCATCGCCATGCAGATGCCTTTTTATGTTGAATATTGGGTCAGTATTTCCTACCTTCTATGCCTTTATTTTCCTCCATCTCATGTCATTCACAATTACTTATCACAATATAGAAAGAACGAATTAAAAATGAAAACGCATAATTTTCATCCCATGTCAGCCACCTTTATGTACCAACTCTTCACTAAAATCTTGGTTTATTTCAGCATTTCTTATTGAAAGAACAAATTCAAAAATATTCAGAGTAACAAGTTGCAAATAGTCATTTTATATTGCTTTTCATATGTTTTTAACATAAACCATCATCATCATGACATGGATTATAGAGCTGGTGAAATGGAATTCCAGTAAAACTGGGTTTCATACTGAAACCATAGAAAGCATGGGTCATGACAAAAGCCCATGCACATTGAAAGGTACTCACTTAACAGTTCTGAACGAGTTTGCCTACCCCATCTTGCCCAAGTTACTCGACTCGATGCCCTTATGAGACAATAATCAGGCAAATCTATCCTCAGACTCTGGGTACGAACTTGACATAATACTATGAAAAAAGGAATTCATCAACAAAATTCCCAACTTATTTTATTACTACTACAATATTTACATATTCTTCAAGATGAGTTACACAAAATTGGAGGGTGTTAACACCCCAGAAAAATATGGTTACAGATACTGTACCTTCTACCCCTACGCAAATGTACAAGTCCTTTGTACAGTAACTTCAGCTCATTCACTGCTGTCTTTGTCAAGGAAACTCAACAAAAACCCACTCACAATTCGTCTGGCAATGGCGTTGGGAATGCAACGGCAGAGTCGCCCATCAATGTATGCGACTACACCTGACAGTAGAAATTTGCCTACACCCCTGTTCAAATTGATTTTTCCTTGCTTCTTCTCTTGAGATGAAGAAAGGACAATCTCACTGCCTGCACCTTCTGCTTCTACTGACTTTCCCTTCCACTTAGTACCAGCTATAAGTTTACTGGCTTGCTTCCGCAACATCCGAATGGAAAAACTCACAAACAGGTGTTCGCACAGAGTAAGCACCGTTGGGCCGATTTTCCACTCCTGCACAATATTTTTATTTGGTTCAATGAGGTTTATCAATACAAAAATTCATGTCAAGAGAGTACTCTTGCTTCAAGTGGGACCTACTCATGGATGTTTTTTGAGAACATAAGTATGTCTATGATTAGTATTTGGTGATTTAAAATATCCAAGAGTATATATACAATATCAAATTGTAATTCTCTCGTTGAAGAAAAAATTTACATATAATTTTTTTATGATTTAGAGAAAGCCTACAAAAGGGTGCAAGACTGTGAACTTTAAGGACGTTGAAAAAATTAATGCATATATAATGGTATAAAGGGGCAGTAATGATGATATGTCTGAGTTCCCTGTTGGAGCAGAATTACAGCAGAGTCTGTTGCAAGTTTCAACTTTTCTTGATCATGGACAAATTAAAAGGACATATCTAAAATGAAGTGTCTATAAGAAGATGGCAAGGTAGTCATTAGTTAGACAAGAAAGCAGGTAAAATTAAGCCAGAAATTTAGAGAAAGACTTTTTGAGTAAAATGGGTAGCAGATCAAAGATAATATATATGGAACCCAAGTTTAGCGCATTAACATTAGGGGAGAGAAGTTGGTAAAAATTAACCATCATTCATCCCGGCATAGCTTATGCTGGCAAGCCAGTTCATGCATGCTCCATGACCTCATTTACCTTATTTTCATTACTCAAGAGTCTGCTCCACAGAAAGGATTGTTATACTTCCATCATGGCCAGCTTGATGTGATATGCTATTATGAAGCTAATGAGCAGGTTATTTTGGTGATATACAGTCCACAAGTGGTCAGTTGGCACAGTCAAACAGAAGCCAAATTCAATTGATTGCAAGCACAAAATACCCCATTCTTCGATTAAATAGAAAATTTACTCAAACAAAAAGTAGAGATCTGCGTATCATTTATCACAAAAATTCACCATAGATATCTTCCATCCAATGGATGATACTCAATCAAGGGAAAAGAAATAAGAAAAGTGCATGAAATTGCTACTTTTATTAAAAATAAAGAATAATAACAAGACTTGCATGGAATGTTCCCTTACATGTGTAAAAATACTTTTTTTTTTTATATGAATGTGTATAAATAGACTGCAACATCTATTCCTAAAAATAATAGAAAGAGAATATTTTGAAACAACTTAAAGGAATCCCAAGAAAATTCATCTCTGGGGATGACTTGGACAAGAGAGATTCTAGGATTATTGCTACCCTAGTATCCTTGTGCTTAACAACCTCCTAATAGTAGAACTTTAGTTAAGAAATAAATTTAAGTTAACTAAGAACAGAAGCAAGAAACTTAAATCTCATTGCACATTATGGAAGACTTGGACGTGTGGGCCCCAGATAGTTGCACTGTTGGCACCAATGGAACTTAATTGGTCTGATTAGATGTCCAATCGGACCCAATTAAGGACTAATTTGGATTCGCACAAAACTCAGCATATTTAATTTCAAATTCTGGACCAATCTTAATGTAATAAACCATATACCAACCTAAAAGCTTAAGCTCGTAGGTGGAAGGTCCAAATAGGTATATATGAAGCCTTGCCAAAGGCATTACTTAGGCGATGTGGGATGTGGGGCTTTACTTTACCAACACTCCCCCTCACGTGCAGGCCCAATAGATTTCATAGACAGGCCTGTCACGTGGGCTACACAAGAACGACGGGATCGAAAACCCACTCTGATACCATGTAATAAACCATATACCAACCTAAAAGCTTAAGCTCGTAGGTGGAAGGCCCAAATAGGTATATATGAAGCCTTGCCAAAGGCATTACTTAGGCGATGTGGGATGTGGGGCTTTACTTTACCAACACTTAATTCCATCTTGATCATCAAAATTAGATTTAAGCCACTTTTTATTGATCTTGACTCAGATGGACCAAAAATCCTTGTGTTCTATCAAATTGAACCATATAATAAAGTGCTTGATCAATCACATGATCCAATGGATCTAGGGAATGCGCTCCTACATCATCAATGTATGTTTGTGGGTGGTACATTTTAATTTATTCTAATAAACCAAAGATGCAAATTCTTCAATGCTTGTGCAAAAGTACGCTGCCGGGGAGGCTTTTTGTTGGCTAGTTATCCAAGGGAAAGCAGCTACAATGGATGTTCTCAGGAGGGGTATTTCTTTGGAGGAAATCTTAGATATGTGATTGCTTTTGGGGAGGATACGGAAGCGATTGATCATTTGTTTTTTTGTTGTGATTTTTCTTACTATGTGTAGTGTCGGCTCCTTGCTAAGTGTGGTGTCTCTTGGCATTTTCCAAGGTCATTGGTTGGTTTGTTTAGGCATGGAGATTGGGGCACTTTTTTCAATTATGGAGGATTTCACCCTTTGCCATCCTTTGGTCGGTGTGGAAAGAGAAAAATGGAAGGGTTTTCAGGGGAGCTTCAGTGTTTGTAGAGGATGTAGTGCACTTGGTGGCAGTGCGTGTTGCAAAGTGGGTAAGTATGGCGGGTTTTGACAGCTCAAGGGTTGATGGGGTCCTTCATACTTGGGAGGCCACTCTTTCTAATGGAGCTAGGAAATTTGAGGATAGATTCCTCCAAGTCAAGGTGTCTTGAAGCTCAATGTGGATGGCGCGGGTAGAGGTAAACCGGGTACGTCAGGCATAGGCGGGTTGCTTTGCAATAGGTGGCGGCATTGTTCTGGCTTTGTTTTGTACGCATGTGGGTTGCATGGAGT
Organism: Litsea cubeba; assembly: GCA_012931725.1. Taxonomy (NCBI): domain Eukaryota; kingdom Viridiplantae; phylum Streptophyta; class Magnoliopsida; order Laurales; family Lauraceae; genus Litsea; species Litsea cubeba. The sequence goes on from CM022944.1 coordinate 134,277,230, forward strand.
CAAATGAGGCAGGGTGTCGGCTATTTTAAAAGCGCTTCAGATTTTTTCCACCTCTTTTCATACCAGCTAGTGGTGGAAAGCAACTCTAGGAATGCCATATCCTGGGTTTCTTCTTTGGCCAAGCCAAGCCCCTTGGAGGTTCCAGTTCCTGTTCAATGAAATTAGGGTGTTGTTCTCTTCTATTTCTCTGGAGCTTCATTGTGTTGCACGATCGACTGATGGCTTCGTCGATTTCTTAGCCATGCAAGGGGTGGATAGATCCCTTCCTTTTGGTGCTTGTAACTTTTTCCTTCTCTCTCTCTCTCTCTCTCTCTCTCTCTCTCTCTCTCTCTCTCTCTCTCTCTCTCTCTCTCTCTCTCTCTCTCTCTCTCTCCTCTCTCTCGTAGTTTTTTCTAGTTTGAATTGTTCCCCTTCTAAGAAAGTTATTGATACTGATAAAAAAAGTACATGTTGGTGGAATCTGCATGATTAGAAGGATGTGACAACATCATGAACTGTTGCTTGCTTCAAAATTTAATGGTCATGCCTAAAGCAACTAACCATTCTGTCAATGGTCACACCAGAGATGATGGAAGATCACTTCATTGTTAACAATAGCTGACCCAAGACCCATGTACAATAGGCCCACTGGCCCATTCTCATCACGTGGGATTAGGGATTAGTTGACTGTGACTCATCAATCTATTTTATTCTCTTTCCATGTATACAAGACTGTATCATATTCTTTATATTCTTTCCTCTCATAAAGATTGTAATTTGCCTTGATTAAGGCCAATAAGTCTATGAGAAAAGCAAGGACTGATCGGATAGATCATCCAAGATTCCAAAGCTTATTCTCTTCATCTTAGAATTCTGGTTCTGTCATGGTAACAGAGCCTGCAACTTGTTCTACTGCTGCATCTTCTTCTTCATGCTACGTCATCTGCATCTTAACAAAACTCAATAGAGATCACCACAGCAACTGATCTCTATTGCTAGAAATTTTCAGCCAACTAGGAGGAAGGGAAAACACTGCCGTCAAGCGTATTCTCTCCAACAAATCAGTGGCTCACCTGCGATGATCAAGACACCTTCACCAACACTATCTGTGATGGTCGACAGCTTATTCTTGACATTCTAGAGATTTTTTCAGAATTTTTGGCTGCCTCAAGGTAGGACTTTTGTCTATTTTTCTGGATTCCCGAAATCTTGCTCCAATTTTCATCTCCACCGTCCAATTTCTTGGATTCTCATCCGATTTGGGTGAGATTTGGTTCAGTGGACACGAAAAAGGCTTCTCCTTCTTCCCGTGTGTTCTGATCTCATCCTTGATCCATCTGTGGGCCACCAGACGAGATCCTGTGCAGAATTTCAGGTTGCCAATGCCAATTTTGGCATCTGATCACCTCTGGCCCACCATAGATCCGTCAGACACACTCAGAAATCCTTTCCTTGGGGTCGTCTGATATTTCTGAGAATTATAGAATTGTTTTCCAAATTTTGTTAAGAACCAGATCTGTTTTTTTTTTACAATCTGTCTGAAGTTTTGGAAATTACTGCTGCACAGTTGGGTTTTTACTGCTGCACTGTTAGAATTTTGTGTTGGATATTACTGCTGCACTATTGGAAATTTCTGCTTGTGTCTCTGCTGCACTGTTGAGTTGATCTGATCCCTCTTCTGTACTCTGCTGGTTATCTTCAGCCAGTATTTTTTTTAACGTGATAATCATGAACAAAAGTGACCATTTACTAATTAAGTTCAATGGGACCAATTACACATCATGGGGATTCTAATTTCAGATATATGAAAAGAATTATGGGGTCATATAGACGGGACTGATCCAAAACCGGTGGAGGATGATAAGGCTATCTCCAAATGGGACACCAACGATGCAAAAATAATGACTTGGCTTCTGGGGTCAGTCGATCCACAGTACATCCTGAATCTCCGGCCTTACAAAACAGCAAAAGGCATGTGGGACTATCTAAAACAGGTATATCAACAGGATAACTCTGCACGGAGGTTCCAATTGGAACATGAGCTCTCTCAGTTTACTCAGGGGACATTGTCTATTCAAGAATATTACTCTCAGTTTATTCGCTTATGGACGGACTATACTGAGATTATCTACTCCAGCCTACCAGATGCCTCGATTGCAGTGGTTCAAATCATCCATTCCACTAGTCAGAGGGATCAATTCCTGATGAAACTTAGACCTGATTTTGAACAAATACGTTCAAATCTGATGAGCAGAGTGCCATCCCCATCTATTGATTCTTGTCTCGGAGAACTCCTTCGTGAGGAACAGCGTTTTACAACCCAGGCTGCTCTCCAACAAGCACTGTCCACCGGTCCAATCACTACGGCCTATGTTGCACGTTCCCACCAGCAGAACAGAGATATGACCAAAGTACAGTGTTATTCGTGTCAAAAATATGGACATGTTGCCACGCAATGCAATAAAAAATACTGCTCTTACTGCAAACGCAAGGGCCATGTTCTTCCTGAATGTTGGCACCGTGCTCATAACTCTTCTCATAAAGCAAATCTGGCAACTCTGGATGTGTCCAATTCTGCATTGAGTCTTGCTGCCACTACAATGATGCTTGGTCTGCCTGCTTCTTCATCCTCTCTCACCTCTGAAATGGTTCAACAGATGATCGTAAATGCTTTTTCTGCTCTTGGCCTCTCAGGTAAATCCAAACAGTCAAACTCTACCTGGTATATGGATTCGGGGGCTTCTAATCATATGACCCATTCGTCTGAAAATTTATCTCAATTAAAACCTTATGATGGAAGTCTCCGAATCAATACAGCATATGGTGGCAGTATACCCATTACTGCCATCGGTGAGATCTCACATCCCTTACCTTTGAGTCATGTTTTTCTTTCTCCTCAGTTATCTACCAATTTATTATCTGTTGGCCAACTAGTTGATAATCATTGTTCTGTCTCTTTTTCTCGTTCTGGTTGTGTTATACAGGATCAAGCATCGGGGAAGGTGATAGCGAAGGGGCCTAAATGTGGCCGTCTTTTTCCGCTACAACTATCTACACAGGATAGGAATTTGGTTGCCTCTACCTTGTTTTCTGCTTCTAGTTCAAATAAGAGCTACTTATGGCACAATAGATTAGGCCATCCTCATTCTCGTACTTTGTTATCTTTGTTTAACTCTGGGTCGCTAAATGATAATAAAATTTCTCTTAAGGATCTTTCTTTTAATTGTTCCAGTTGTAAAATGGGCAAGAGCAAGACTCTTTCTTTTCCCATCAGTAATTCTTTATCATTGAAATGTTTTGATCTTGTTCATAGTGATGTATGGGGTATAGCACCTGTCATATCCCATTCTCATTTTAAATATTTTGTGACATTCATTGATGACTATAGCCGCTTTACATGGATATATTTTTTGCATTCAAAATCTGAGGTGTTTGCTACGTTTAAACGTTTAAAATTTTCTTAGCCTATGTGGAAAATCATTTCTCCACATCCATTAAAACACTTCGTACAGATTCAGGTGGTGAATATGTTTCAAATGAGTTTTAGACCTTTTTGCAAAACAAAGGGATCATTTCTAAAAAATCATGACCTTGTACACCCCAACAAAATGGTGTGTCTGAGAGGAAAAATAGACACCTTTTGGACATTGTTCGGTCACTCCTCTTAGCACGTCTGTTCCACCAAAATTTTGGCCCGAAGCTCTGTCCACAGCAGTTCATGTTATAAATCAGCTACCCTCACCGCACATCAACCATGAAACACCTTATTTTTGTTTATTTCATAAGCATCCTATTTTTTCTCATCTCCATGTTTTTTGGTGTGTCTGTTTTGTTCTTCTTCCCCCGGTTGAACGAACAAAACTATCGGCTCAATCTTCGAAGTGTGCCTTTTTAGGTTATGCGAATGACCAAAAAGGATTTCTCTGTTATGATCCCAAGGTCAAACGCATCCGGATTTCTCGTAATGTTGTATTTTTTGAAAATCAATATTTTTCCATCATCATCTAGATCATGATCCATCTCCAATGATTTCACTTGTTCCTGCCTTTGGTGATCCTCCGGATCCACCTACGGAAAATATTAAGCCTATTATTGTGTATGAAAGGCGTAGACGGGAAAACACGGTTGCACCTGAGCCTCTTGACTTGTCAGCTTCCTCGGCACTTGACCCCACTCCTGCTCCTGACATCTCCCAACCAGTTCCTCTTCGTCGATCATCTCGGCTTTCCCGCCCCTTTGATTGGTTTGGATTTACCCATACCTCCTCACTTGCTACCTTGTCTTCTGTTCATATACCTAATCACTTTTCCCAAGCAGCGCAACATGAGTGTTGGCGGCAGGCCATGCAGGCAGAACTTGACGCACTTCAAGAGAATCACACATGGGATGTTGTTCAATGTCCTCCGTCCATCAAACCCATTAGTTGTAAGTGGGTTTACTCTATCAAACTGCATCCTGATGGTATTCTGGCACGTTAGAAGGCTCGGTTAGTGGCACTTGGCAACCGTCAGGAGTATTGTATCGACTATGATGAAACATTCGCTCCGATCGCCAAGATGACAACTGTGCGTACTATTCTTGCTATTGCAGCATCTCGCTCATGGCCCCTGTATCAAATGGATGTGAAGAATGCCTTCCTCCATGGGGATCTTAAAGAGGAAGTATACATGCGTCTTCCTCAAGGATATGAGTCTCCTAAAAATGAAGTGGCACGGCTCCGTCGCTCGTTGTATGGACTCAAACAAGCACCCAGAGCTTGGTTTGAAAAATTTCGTTCTACTCTGATGAACCTTGGCTTTACTCAAAGTCCTTATGATCCTCATTATTCTTGAATAAGACTGCTCAAGCTACCACTATACTTCTCGTATATGTGGATGATATCATCATCACAGGCACTCATAGTAACATGATTCAAAGTCTTCAATCCTCACTTCAAGCTGCATTCCATATGAAAGATCTGGGTCCATTAACATACTTCTTGGGACTTGAGGTCCAACAGTCTAGCAAGGGACTGTTTTTACATCAACATAAGTATGCTACTGACCTTCATGACCTTGCTGGCCTAAATGATACCACCCCTGTGGACACTCCCTTAGAAGTCAATGTGAAGCTCAAGAAAGATGATGGGGATCTCCTATCCGATCCCGCATTCTACATACGCTTGGTCGGCAGTTTGATCTACTTAACCATCACTAGACCAGACATCTCCTATGCTGTGAATGTTGTTAGTCAATTCATGACAGCTCCAAGGCATCACCATATGGTTGCGGTCAAACGGATCATTCGGTACATTCTTGGTTCTCCGACTCGAGGATTATTTTTTCCGGTTGGCACACCTCTGACACTTACTGCTTATTCTGATGCCGACTGGGCAGGATGCCTGGATACTCGCAGATCCACCACGGGCTGGTGTATGTATTTGGGTGAATCACTCATTTCTTGGAAATGCAAAAAGCAGGAAAGGGTCTCCAGATCTTCCACTGAATCTGAATATCGTGCTATGTCCGCTGCCTGTTCCGAAATCCTTTGGCTTCGTGGCTTACTTACAGATCTTGGTTTTTCTCAGACATCAGCTACCCCACTTCATGCTGACAATACTAGTTCCATCCGTATCACTGAGAATCCCGTTTTTCATGAACGTACAAAACATATTGAGGTGGATTGTCACTTCATTCGAGATGAATATGATCGCAAGGTCATTAGTCTTCCACATGTTTCAAGTGAACTCCAACTTGCAGACATCTTCACTAAAGGACTGCCTCGGCCACGTCATGAGTTCCTGATTCGCAAATTGCTACTATTTGACCAGCATCAATTTGATGGGGGGTGTTAACAATAGCTGACCCAAGACCCATGTACAAAAGGCCCACTGGCCCATTCTCATACATCACGTGGGATTAGGGATTAGTTGACTGTGACTCATCAATCTATTTTATTCTCTTTCCATGTATACAAGACTATATCATATTCTTTATATTCTTTCCTCTCATAGAGATTGTAATTTGCCTTTATTAAGGCCAATAAGTCCATAAGAAAAGCAAGGACTGATAGGATAGATCATCCAAGATTCCAAAGCTTATTCTCTTCATCATACTGGTTCTGTCATTCATGACCTTAATTTCTTTTTTAACAACTAAAGACTATAGGCAAATGAAGTTGTAACCATCCATATGAGATTCACTTGCTAGTATAAATAATGACCACTTCTCTTGGTTTCCAAAGCACAGCAAAAGAATCATTCCATTGAATACTGAAATACCCAGGCAGTAGTGTAGTGGATGAAGCAACCGGGTACTTAAGTTTCTTAAGATTCCCTCTAGGGAACTCACTATTCAATATAGAATAGGTCATGCCATGGGCAATGAACACTGTTTGGGGAGGGATCTTTTTACTCTATATCTATCTCAAACAAGGAAATCAATTTCATTAGACTTCCTTTTTCTTTAATAGTACTACTACTAGAAAATCTGACTTTTCCTATGTTAAGTGCAATATCAATAAAGAGAATACTTGGTTCTGCTCTTAATTGCTTAATTGCATGTTTGGCGAAAGAAGTTTGAGAAGAGGCTGTAGTGTCACGTCCTGGGCAGTACATCCATCAAACTATTTGCACCGACAATGAAAGCAAAACATTCTCCAAAAACTTTGTTCTTGGAATGCTTTGGCTTTCAACAGATTCGTCTTCCTCCTCTTTTCTTTAGTTCTCTATATTTTCTAAGTTTCAGTACTGTTTTCCAACAATGATCACATAAGAAAACTCATGGTTAACTTAAATAGAAGAGAAATCAAGGAATGTCGCTTGAGATGGTCCACGGTGTACACAGAAGAAAAAAAATAACAACGCTTGTATGATGTATGAAGGGTTACACACTTAAGTAGGAGAAGGGGAAGACTAATACGGCCTTCAATGAAGTAGTGAGGAAAGACATAATGGAATGTTTATTCGAACATGGCTTTTAGATAAGGTTTAAGTTGAATGAGCAAACCCAACTCAGACAGGTGGGATAAGGCTTTCACAATGATGATGATGTATATATAATGAACCTAATGTAGCTGGACAAACTATAAAAATGTCTTTGGTCCAGTCAATCAAACCATGCAATTTGCATTCTTTCTTCCTTTCGCACCTGCAATCTCAAGGTTGCTACAAAGAACACTTACCAGCTGTTCTATGCTTTTCATTTAAAACAAGCAATTCATTATCCATTCTGAAGCCAGCGGTGATATTTGTTTTTAATCAGTACGAGCTCTATATATTGAAGAGGAGAGAGGGGGGCGGGGGTGTTCTTTATTGAGCATTGTAAAGCGTGTGTGTGTGTGTGTGTGTGTGTGTGAGAGAGAGAGAGAGAGAGAGAGAGAGAGAGAGAGAGAGAGAGAGAGAGAGAGAGAGAGAGAGAGAGAGAGAGAGAGAGAGAGAAGAGTTACATTTTCTCCTTGGAGATGGCGTAGAGGACTAGATGAGATAGACGGTTTTCCTTGCAGCAGTGCCTTGCTCATGAGAAAGCTCTTCACATATTCCGTGATCTCATTTATGAGGGAACTATTTGGTGGTAGGTTTTTGAGGATAACCTATCAGACAAAGGCACTGTGTCATTATGATAACAGTATCAATTATAAAAGGTACCATGAGGGTCGTCTGTGCTACTCTGGTTACTGTAAAAATTACAGAAGGTACCACAAACATGGTCTGTCTGCTACTCTGTTTTACCTCAACTAACTGATGATATGAATTCTTGATTAATGAAAAAAATATACAGATTGGCATATGGATATGTTAGCACAAGGCCAGGAAAAAAAATGTCCTAGAGTTTTCTCCAGCTTTGGGCCCTACATCATCCAGCTGTATGTCAAGTTGTTCACATTCCAGCTGGCCTGAATAATGAACCAGTGATGGTGGATATCAGTAATTTTAGAATTGAATTCACAGTATTTTCTGAACTTCAGGGATTTTTTGATCCAATATCCGAAAAAGATCTTGAAGTATCTCCCCCCCTCACCAATAAAATGGGAAGGAAAAAAAGAAAAGAAGAAATTCAAATTAATTAGCACTCAAATTTCCAAGTTGCACGATCACTCCCAACAGGTAATCAACAATTTTAACCAATGGGTTTTCCCCTTTTTTCAGTGACTCCGCAATAAACTTGTCATTCTTTCTTTCTATGTGTGCACATGTTAAAAGTGTGTCCAAAATGGACAAGGTCCACTTGCCTGATCTTCGATTACTCTAACTCTCAGATATTCTTGCTTATAAATCACATCCAACATAGCCTGTAGGTATCCTTCAATATATAACTGCAATTTTGATTTCAAAACAAGGAATAAGCCAAACGTGAAATTCAAAAGAAAAACGATGAAAAGATAGATTTTGAGGTTATCTTTTTGCTACGTAATACAGCATAATGCCTCAACAAATTGAAATTCAATAAACAAAAATGAAAAGGTAGCTGAAATAGAATGTAATTCAGAAAACATAGGGAGCATTACCTCGTCAACCCCAGGACTTCGATCAAGCTTAATTTTTCTATCTGGACCACCCTCCATAACAGCGGCCCCCAAAAGTGAAGGTTCCATGGCCAGTTTCAGTATTCCTTGATGGAAGCCATTCACCTTAAGAGAGTAGCACCAATGCAAAAAATTAAGTAAAGGAATCCACTACAAATGCTAAATTGGGCTACAAAATAGCAATATCAGAAGATTTGTATAAGCAGTATTCATGTTATTATGCCTAAAGTACACACTACCATGCCATTAAAACCACTTGTCTCTGCTCCTTTCAGAACATTGTCTGAGATTTCAGTAATGGCAGCAAAGAGTAGATTCGACCCTGCCATCTTCATCTGCAGACAAAAAAAACAACACAACTGATATATTCAGCAACAAACATTTACTAGCACAATTCGAAAAACACACAAACAATGCAATTCTATAGGAAACGGCTTACAGTTTTCCCAAGATCACCAAGGTAGCGCTTTGTCCCTGAAAAACCCTTTAGTATCGATGCATTTACTAATAAACTTGAACATACCTGTTCTCACCATTGAAAACATAGTTCAATAAGTAAAATGCAAGTATACTTGTGCTTCTAAATTAATTAACGGTGAAACTAAATCACAGGCCACAATTGGAAGTATTCAAATGCAAACACAATGAAAAAAAAGGGAAAATAAATGTTTTGTAGAAAATATAACGGGTTAGGTAGTCTCAAGCTTAATTTTATGATAGAATTTTAGGAAAACTCCATTATCCAACTAGGCTCCTGATGCTAGACAGAATGATTCAACCTGCCCCATTGAGGAAAATATTCCTTGGAGAGGACTATAGCTCAAGAACAAGGCCCTTGTTTTTTTTTTTTTGTGTGTGTTTGTGTGTGTGTGGTGTGTGTTGTGTGTGTGTGTGAGTGTGTGTGGGTGTGGTGTGTGTGGGTGGGGGGGAGGGGGGGGGGGGGTGCGGTGGGGAGGGGGGGGTTTGGGTTTATCCCAGCTGACGGGAATGGGACCCTTAGAGACTCGCACACGCGAGGAGAGAACCCACACATGCGGGGAGTGAAACTCGCACGTGTAAGGGGAGGGAATCTGCCCATGTGGGGAGAGGGTGGGGGGAGACCAGGGTCAATCCTTGGTCATCTGGGTGAGATGCGGGGTTGCCAACCAACTGCGCAACCCCTCGTTCTTAGTTCAAGGCCTTAATATCATCAAAACTGTGTACAGAAAGCTTGTAGTAAAATGTCAGGCCTAAAGGAATAGTATGGTTTCAGATACCCTACTAATATTAATTTTGTCATATAACGAAACCAAACCTTCTTTTACGTATGACACATGATAGAGTTCATGGGGCCCACTGGTCATACCAGATACAAGAGGGCTTTAGGATCTAGAAATCAAAAAAGGTGGAGAGCTATAAAAGCTGCTGAAAAAGATCACTTATTCTAACACTATTTCTTGCCAGTGTCGGTTCTACATGAAAAATAAGTTCCTTTCTAAGATTACGATTAGGAGATGAAAGGCAGAGCCACAATAGGAATATCGGATTAAAAAAATCATAATTCACTCTTCTTAGGAGATGAATGGCATAGGCACAATAGGAATATCAGATTAAAAATATCATATTTCACTCCACAGACATGTAATCATAAAACCAATTTGAGGTGAATCAAAAGAAGCCTGTAGATCAAGATTGCATAAATCTGCAGCTCGAACTCTTAAAAGCCAGAAGCAATACAGATTTTAAATACAATGCAGATTTTAAATACAGATTATAAGGTGAAAACGAGATTTTCTTTTTTCTGCTAGATAGAGCCACTTGTACTGTTGTACATATGGGCTAGAAAGTATCATACCTAAAGTGACTCCTGGAAGATTGATTAAGCCACTTGAAGGATCAAAGAAAACATCCAGAGACGATGACGCTGAGTCATCAAAAATAGATGCAAAAGCTGGTGGAAGCAATGGACTTCCCTTTGCTATGTAGACAGCTCTCACAGCATACCTAGAAGGTTATTGTTGTGTTAAAATCAGATGTGGAAAAATAATTGAGTTAACAAATCCAAAATAACATAAACAAGTTCATTAATGGTGTTACCATGAATAATGTTGAGCACATTTAATAAGCAATTCACGCGCAGTAACTAAGGCATGAGTAAGGAGAACACCATTAAGCTCTACCACCATATTCTTTACAGAGGGAATCTAGAGTGCATGGAAAGAAAAATGAGATGAAGAACACAATGTGCCTTACATAGAAGGTAGCAGGAACAAATATTATTAATTACAACTTTAAAGAGATAAAGTCCACAAATAATTCTTTCAGCTTTTAATGAGGCATGACCTTTATCACACTATGCAATAAGGACCTCAGAGTCTCTTGGGCTGAGCTATAACTTGAATTTGGACTTCCCGAAAGGAAACTTGCCACAATCTTTAAACCAAAATGAAATCCAGGTCAGGTAACTATCAAAACATTAGTAACCAATATAAACTTGTGGAGAATATCATAGATGTCAGAAAAAAAAAAAAACCCGCATGCAGTGGGCTCATATGGAAAAGAAGACTACAAACCTTGATTGGGTGGATCTCAAAGTGCCTAAAATAAAATTGTCGGCTTGGTTTACTTGAGTCACTGAGAGAGGTTCTCCAAAATGGAACAAGCCTCATTAGAGTCTCCTCGTCGATGTTCAAATCAATTGGCTGTAAGTAAAACACTGCTTTAATAGCTCTACTCGGTTAATGCATACAACTACAAAAAGAACTCAATGTGTCCAATAGATGTGTGTGCTATCTGAAATCCCAATCTTAATTGTCTTTTTCTATCAAATCAAATATTGATGCATTCTGAAATCTGACAGGAAGTTAAAAACAATAATCAAGGATTTAAGCTACAGGTGACATCTGATGTTACCTGTAAAACAATAGAGGAGTACTTGACTTGTTTAACATTTGACTCCGTTGAAGGTAAAATGAAGACAATATGCAGTATGCAATCATTCAGATCATTATCCTCTAGTCGATTGCGTCGAAGCATAGCTGCAAATGGAGCTCCTTGCCATTTTTCATCCACATTAAGTGTCTGCATGTTTCAGATGGCTGTGCACTATTAGAAACATATTGTAAGAAGGGAAATCCAAATCAATAATTAGTCGGTATGTTCCACTCCCTATAATAAATTATGTGATAGGCATAAATATGAAGAGCTGAAAAAACCTTTCAGAGGATCCACAGTAGTACCTGCACTTTTATCACGTTGCACTTGTGATGAGAAGTGAACACTGAATCTAGAGTGATGTTTCCAAGTCTTGCAACTATAATTGTGGAATAAATTGAAGATTCATTCCAATCTACATCCTTCAGTAAGTTAAACACATCAGCCAATAAATTCAACATGTCAGTAACACAATTAAAAGATAAGAAGGCATTTATTCAGCAAGATCTTAACGCAGACTCATTAACTCCATGTGCCTGTGAATTCTAATTTGGACATGCATTTCAACACTATGATACCAGGAGGTCCAGGACACTACAATACAGGCAACAAGCCATGTCATATTGTATCCGGTTCTTCACTTTTTATATGTAAAATCCATGCCCCTACCACAATCCATAGAGTGCCCCAGTCGTATCCATGCCTCATCTGAGCATCATAGTTTCAACATGCATGGCATGACATAATAAAATATAATGAATAAGAAACAACTTGGGTATGTGCAAGCTCACTTTGGAAACTTATAAATTTAAATCTTTATTATACTTCATTAGGATTTTATGTTAATAATATTTTTTTATCAGCAATTCTATGTTATTAATAAGCTTCTATAACATGATATAGTCTTTTATTGGTTGGCAGTTGTGATTAAGGGGGTGTTCGGATAAGGAAGAACATAATATCACCAAGTTTGAATATTATAAAATTTCATTATCACGGAATAAAATAGTATCATATTATAATATTGCGTCACTTATGGTGTTTGGCAATTTCTACAAATCTCAATATACCTTTTTAGTGTTTGGCAATTTATAAAATTTCCATTAGATGATGCACCAAAACAAGAAATGAATAGAGAAACCAAGATGATTGACCCAATGGGAACCCACTAACTAATAGTCACACAGATGCAGCAGCAATACCACATCATTACAACAAGACTCGTGGGCCACATGTGGGACCCATGAAATTCTAATTTTAATTATTATTAGTTTTATTTTAGCAAGAGTATAATTAGGATTAGATTCTAATTATTATTTGGTTTCCTAGTTTGGTTTAGATTGCTTTCTTAGCCCTTAAGTTTCTTTTCTTATAAATATGACATTGTAGAGATTGGTAATCTCAGAGAGAGAATTGAGTTAATAGAAGATTTATCGTTGAAGACTGTTTCTTCCTCGTGTGATTGTTCCCAGGGAACCCTAATTATGCCCTAGCACTTGCATCCTAACCCTAGGACTGCATCAATTGGTATCAGAGCCGAACGATCACTCCATCGATCGGCGTGTTACCCTTATCATCCATCCCTGACACATCCAGTTATTACCACCCTCCCGCTATCATCACCACTCCCTGTCGAACCCCACCCACTACCCAGATCCATCGTACCCCTTCCGCAGATCCCGGCCACATTCAATAACCCCGATCTCCACCACAGAACCCTCCTGCAGCCCATCCCACCTTCCGGAACCCATTAGCCATATGCCCATATTCCCTTGACCAATCTTCTCCCTGACCCATCATCCCAGTACCACTGGCACCCCTCCCAGCCGCACCTTCCATCTTTCGTTGTCCCAACCACAGCCCTCTTCCAAAAATACCATCTCCAAACCGCCTGCCGAAGCCCCAAATCCACCGCCTGCCATTCCACCGAAATCCCCAACCCAGCCCAAAACCGCAGAATCTCCAAACCCATTCCACCGGAATCCCCAAACCCAGCCCATCGTTGTCGACTTCCAATCCAAAACCCCAACCCGTGAATAAAAAGAAAGAAAGAAAAGGCAGAGCAGAAAAGAGCAGAGAAGAGAAAAAAAAAGACTAAGAAGAAGAAGAAGCGAAGAAGTGCGTACCGTGCACCAAGGGCGCTGCTGCCATCCTCATCGCTCGCCGTCGACTTCGCCTCCACTTCCTCTTCTCTTCGTGACAGCAATAGCAGTGGAGCTTCTTCTTCAAGCCAGAGTGCCAGACGCAAAAAGGGTTTTCAAGAGTCCCCTTTTTCTCTCCCTTTCACACAAACTGAGAGAATGTTCACACGTGCCTAACACTTGGGCCTCATCTGAATTTGGGCCAAGTCCATACCAGGCCTAATTCAAGATTGCATGTCTTGTTTGAGGTCCATCTCTGTTTGAAGCCCAGTCACGTTGTGCTGACATCATCTCTACATCAGCACATCTGATCAAGTGCCCAGATTTGACCAAGATCAACCGTTGGATCTTGTTTTCGCAGTATCACAGCCATCCGCCGTCAGAATTCAGATCCGTTTTCGACAGTGTGATCGTGGAAATCAGATCTACACATCAGGTCAGTCACATATTTTACATTTGCAATAAACAAAAATGCCTCCCAAGAAGCTGATTGACGCGGAGTCTTCCTCTCACAATGATGATGATTTGAGGGGAACTGTTGCGCAATTGTCGGTAACTGTTCATCAAATATCCGCAACGATGGCTCAAATACAAGTTCAAATGCAAGCGACTCTTGAACGGATTGAAACCCGATTAACTAATTTGGAAACTAATCGACGTGATGATAATCATCGCGATGATGGAGGACATCCTCGAAATCAACGAGATCCACATGTAGTCAACGTTGATCGTGATTTGGGTATTAAACTTGTGATTCCCGAATATGATGGGAAATTGAACCCAAATGAATTCTTGGATTGGTTAGTGTGCGTTGAAAATATTTTTGCACATAAACCAATGACGGATGGTCATAAGATTACACTGGTGGCAACTCGATTTCGCAATTATGCTGCGATATGGTGGGCCGAGTTGCAAAAGAAGAGAAGATACCAGTAAATTGACCCTGTTGACACGTGGACTGAGATGAAAAATTTGTTAAAGCAAAAATTCTTGCCTGTCAATTACTCCAGAGATCTGCGTTCACGTTTTCAATACTTGAAACAAGGATCTAAGACAGTTGTTGAGTATTCTGAGGAATTTATGACCATGCAAGCTCGTTGTGGTTTGAATGAAGATGAGGATGTATTAGTTGACAGATACTTTAATGGGCTTACACTTGACATACAAGATATCCTCACATTCAAGCATTTTGAGAATGTTGATGAGATGGTTCAGCATGCTATCAAAGCTGAGGGAATTGCACATCATCAAGCCAGAAAACTTAATGCTTCTAAATGGGTTATGCAGAAGAATTCTTCACTTACAGGTTCTAAACTGAGTGATTCATCGGAGAAAGAATTCACCAAACCCGAAGGTCAAAATAGGATCACCTGCTTTAATTGTCACCAACAAGGGCATGGTGCAAGGGAATGTCCCAAACGCATCCACTTCATTGAGAATGAAAGTGATGAGAATGATGTCCCAGATGATCCTAAAGAAAAAGAGGTTGCAGCTGAGACAGAAGAATTAGAGATTTACAATGCAGTTAAAGGTGAATCTCTCATGGTCATCACCGATGCTCCATCACCTACTGCGACGAAGTGGTTGCGAGAAAATATTTTCCTCTCCAAAGGAACAGTCAATGGTCAGGAATGTACGGTAATCCTTGATGGAGGCAGTTGTCAGAATATTATATCCCAAGCTTTTGTGGATCGCTTATAGCTGAAAGTTCGGAAGCATCATCGTCCTTATTTTGCTAGATGGTTAATGACAGGTGATGAAGTGCAAGTCCGATATGCATGTCCAGTTACCTTTTCCATTGGTACAGATTATACAGATATTGGTGTAATGTGATACTCATGGATAGTTGTGATATCTTATTGGGTCGTCCGTGGATGTATGACAAGAATGGAACTAATGGCATGCGCGACAACACATACACATTCATGCATGGTTCCAAGCAAGTCACACTCCGTCCTATGAAACCGACACCACCGAAGCAAGGGTCAAGTTCTCGTCTCACCAAGGATGCGCTTCATGTGCACACTATCTACAGAAGTAACATCAAGAAGAAGCGCCGAGTTCGGGGTCAAATCTTTTCCAACCTGGGGAGAATGATGCAGCAGCAATACCACATCATTACAACAAGACTCGTGGGCCACATGTGGGACCCTTGAAATTCTAATTTTAATTATTATTAGTTTTATTTTAGCAAGAGTATAATTAGGATTAGACTCTAATTATTATTTGGTTTCCTAGTTTGGTTTAGATTGCTTTCTTAGCCCTTAAGTTTCTTTTCATATAAATATGACATTGTAGAGATTGGTAATCTCAGAGAGAGAATTGAGTTAATAGAAGATTTATCGTTGAAGACTGTTTCTTCCTCGTGTGATTGTTCCCAGGGAACCCTAATTGTGCCCTAGCACTTGCATCCTAACCCTAGGACTGTATCACACACGAGTGATTTAATATTGGTAACCATGGTAGGACCCATTTAATTAAAAAGAATATTGGACTAAATGTTAAAAACCACGAGCAATGTCGTTTCATCAATGTGGGTCCACTAACTAATAGTCACACTAGAGTGATTTAATATTGGTAACCATGGTAGGACCCATTTAATTAAAAAACATTGGACTAAATGTTAAAAACCACGAGCAATGTCGTTTCATCAATTTGGGTCCACCAAATATTAATAATCATAATGTAATTAAATCCAATGATGATTATAACAGAGAGCCCTATTGAGTGTTAGCCATCATTGATGAATTCATCTATGAAAATTCGATGTGGGATCCATTTAATGTTAATAGTCATATTAACCAATCTAATTATAGTAATCACTATGGGGCCATTAAACAATAAGACTCATTTAATGATGGCAAACTAATAATTAGTCACATAATCAAATATTGGTAATTAATATGAGACCCATCTAATGCTGGTAGTACGGGACCCACTTAATATTGGTAATCATGATAGAGGTTACCTAATATGACATTTGTAGGACCCACCTAATATTAGCAATCAACAAAGAAACTATTAATTAATATAGGGTTATGGGACTCACGTAAAATTTATAAACACTAAAGGGCCCATCTAATATTGAGAGTCATAGTAGGACTCTATAGAAACCATCGATGTTAAAAAAATTATACTAAAACTATCAATGTTAAAAAATATAATGGGCCACCATAGTAGTAATTTCTCATGAACTTCCACTCATGTTTGCAAAAACTCTTGACCCTTGTTTTGGGTAGTTTTCTTAACGAAAGATTATTTTATACAACATAAATTTGAATATTTTAATATGTAGGTTTTTACAAGAAAGTGAGATATTGTAGGATATTTCCCAAGTTATCCAAACACCTAATTTTGAGTTGTGTAGATTATATTCTAAAGTAGGAGAAAATATAGCAAGATCTTTAGGAATATATGATTTCCAAACACCCCCTAAGGTGTCCACAGTAGACAACCTAAGGAGGAGAGGCATGGTCAAGGAGGTTATTTTGGATTCATATATGCTATGCAGAAGCAAGGAGGAATCGACCGACATCTGTTTCTTCATTGCAATTAGGATTCTTACTTATGGAACTACTACTTCAAAAATGTGGGTTGGCTTGGTGTCTTCCGAGTTCTTTGGCAGAGTTAGTAGAGGCTTGGAGGCTGGAGCCATTTCATAGATGCAAGCTTTGGCTTTGGACGGTAATTCCTTTTGCTATATTATGTCAAATTGGGGAGGGAGAAAGGAATAACAGAATTGTTAGCAGCATTTCCCCATCCATTGGGGCTCTTCTTGAGGTGGTGTCTTTAAGGGTGGCTAAATGGGTGTTGATTAGAAAGGAGCTCAATCATGTCAAGTTGAATGATATTTTATTTAGTGGGAAAGCTTGCAAGGGTTATGGTTTGCGGAAGGAGAGGAAATTGGAAGCTGGGACCATTTTATTAAATGGGAGCTTTCAAGGGTTATGGTTTGTGGAAGGAGCGGAAATTGGAAGCTGGGACCACTCCTGGTGCGTGATGCGGATGGAGCGCTAGGAGGACGACGAAGTCCTGCAGGTGCTGGAGGGGTCATTCGCAATGACAAGGGTGTAGTTTTGTGTACATTTATAAAACATGTTGGCTTTGGATTCTACTGAGGCTGATGTGATGGTTGAATATTCTAGAGGCTCTCAAGATTTTTCAACTTCATATCAAGCGAGGTTTACTATCAGAGGCAGCACGTCTAATTCTATTTCATGGATAGCATCCAATGCTTTAAGGCTGTGTAGATTTCAATTTCATTTCAAAGATATTAAAGTTTTGTCTTTGTATCTTAAGGTGACTTTTAATCATGTCAAGCAGTCTGCAAACAGTATGGAAGATGCCTTAACAAAACAAGGAGTATATAGGACATCTCCTTTGGTAGCTCTTTTGTAATCTTTGTATTGGGTATAATGCTCTAATACCCATTTGGTTGGTACTGGTTTTGTATTTTGCAAAATTTTGCTTCTCTTTGATGAAAAGTTATCCGTTACCACTAAAAAAAATGAGTGTTATATGATCATAGATAAAACACTCGCATATGCAATTTCCTTAATGGTTAAACCTATTTTGCTCTTACACCGAAAATTTCGCAATCAAAATGCAGGGCACAGATGCTTAGAACTTTAATGCACATATATAGGCATAGAAACATGTTTTTAAGATGTTTACATGAATAGTAGAGATAAGGATTAGGTTATCAAAAAAAAAAAAAAAAGTAGAGATAAGGATTAGGAAAAAAGGACGGACAACTAAGCAATCCGGGATTCCTGTGTGCCAGCTTTTCCTGTCTACCAGTGAACTACATGATAAACAGATAAGCAGACAAACTGGGATTCATGGCAGACACCGAAATCAGGGCAATGTCATTAAACCAGGGCTTATAAAATCAAAATGATCCAGTTTATGGCCAGAGACTAACCTGTTTCCCATTCTCAAGTAGGTGAATTGCAAAATATGAGATTCTAAATTGAAACTTGAGGCGTGGCTGTGCCATTTTATCTTCCTTACGGTTGTCAATAAACTCACAAATTCGTAATACCCGTGTTGAACCATCTGCATATACCTCATATCCCATCTTTAGCATGTCCAATCCAGGTGATTCATCAAACTTTGTTCTTCTTCTATCTCCTATTTTCTTATCCCATGAAACATGCAACGGTAACCCTCTTGTTTTCCTTATTTTAAGGAATGGTTTCCATGCACAAACCTTGTCTATGTTAATATCACGTAATAGATTCATACCTACACAAATGAAGAGCATTTCCACACAGACTAAGAATCAAGAGAACTGCCAGCAAAACAATAAAATTCTAAAGAAATAGAACAACCAAATTTGACCTTCACTCATAAACCACAAAAGTAAGGCACTACAAAGCATGTAATGGATTTTTATCATCCTCCATGATATGTAAATTCTCAAATGTATACTCCACTAGTTCAAACCATGCCATATGTTCAATAATATCAGGACATCATAAGTCATATAAAGATAGTAATCCAGAAGATTTATAGTGTAAGGGGATGGGGGTACAATAGAAACTATAAACAGCTGACGTACACATCAAATGATTACCATGGCGTGTCTAACATTGTGCTCGTTTATCGGACCCATGACATGTATTCATCTTCAGAGTAAGGGGTTACAGCCATGATCCATGCCAAAAACAAACAAGAGATTGACCAATTACTGAACGCAGTGGCAAGAATGACTATAAATTAAACCCCACAATGCCATGAAATCCCCAGTCTGAACAAATGCATATGGGATAATATGGTGTTCAGTGTTCCATTTCTTTCTTTTTTTCTTTTATTTTTATTTTGGGTAACATGACTTGCACCGGCAACCTTGTGGTTGCAAAACTAAGCACCTTCCAACTGTGATGCAGGCTCTTTTCTGAACAGGTGTCCCATATGGTGGATACAGGATTTAATAATTGAAAGTGGTTGTTCAAACCTTAGATCATTAAGATTTGCATGATTTATTCATGATCATATGGTTCTGACTTGATATCTAGCTAACAATGTCGCATACGTGTGAAATTTTCTTCACAGTGAATCTATTTCAGGGATCTATTAAGAAGATCGGGAATGAATTGCCATTTCATTATTTATAATTCTGGGTTTCATTGATAAAATAGTTTTGTATTTTGTCATGAGCTTCTTTATGTTAGAGTCAGTATCCAATTTTATCTAGACTTTAGAAGAGTATCCTGATTTCATTATGTCTACTTTCTCTGTTTCATCATTCGCTTTGAAATTATGGATTGAGTTTAATTAAGGTCATCACCCACTGCAGTCCTGCCAAAGCAGGGTCCTTGGAGGGTCCAGACTGGAGTAAGACTTAACCTTTGGCAATTTTGCTAGATACAGATCTCAAACCTGCGTTATGACACATGCCACCCAAGACTTTTACCATTGCACCAAAGCAATGACCCAAATTATGGATTCAGTTTGTGGTATATTAATATAGTTTTGTATATGCACTCTTGGGCAAAACTTCATGCAGTTCACATTTCTCCTGCAAAGTGTGTTATTTGTGATACAAGGTCCGGCTATGAGTTCAATCCTCTCATGTAAAATGAATTAAAAAAAGAGGGAGAATAGAATATAGATTCAGATGAATCCTAAACAACATTCAGATGATAGTCAAGTAAAGTAGAATAAAATAAAAGATACAAAGTTGAAGGTCGCACCAGTTATTTGGACTACCAGCTTATGGGGCAAATTAAAGTCATCCCAAACATACTCCACTGAATTTCCAGGTCCTAGAATCTCTGGTTCGGTTGACTCCTAGAGAATTTCCAAAAGTAATGCAATAAAAATAAAGCTATTAGTTCAAAAATGATCCATTAGTACCATTGGATTTGGAGGGAATGAACAAAGGGATATAAATGAGAGAACCTTTTGATGGTATGTGATGGATACATCACTAAAGCAATTTTCAATTCGATACGGTACAGTAAAGTTCGGTGGCATATGGAAGTGAAGAACTAGAGAAGAATCTTCTTCTACAATATAGGCAACTGCGTATCGCACCAACTTGTTTTCTGGCTCCGTGATTGAATTTGATTTATGCCCAAGAGAAACTGGGGATCTTTTAAACTTCAGAAAGAAGTGTCCAAGAGAAGCAATGCATACTGGCCCAGACCAACTCCATCCATTCTCTCTCAATGAAAACTGGATAAAGATAAAGGAATCCACATCTGTATCTCTGTGCTTTTTAAGCAAATGGTCAAAAAAGCTGATTTCCTTCCTCTTATATGGAGCAATTCGGATAGGTAAAGTCACTTTTTGTTGACTCTCAATATCGAAAGTTCCACCTGAATCGTCCTTTTTCATTTTACAGGTAATATAAGAAAACAATATACAAAAAAGGTTATATTTAAAGACAGTTTAACACTTATATCCAACAAAATGAAGCAATGGAATTAGAAGCATTTAAAACAGACCTCCATATAACACTGGCGGACAATGATAGCCACTTCTGATTCATTAGAAATAACATATCTTGGCACAATATATACCATTTGTGATGGAGCAACAGTTTTTGACAAACTTGATTTTAGCGATACCCCCAATTTTTCAATATGCTTGACACCTGCTTCTTCCTGAACTTCCAGACATATTTCTGTGAAGCCTGACAAGGCATCCAAGTCCAATAATGCTTCAGATGTTTTGCCTTCCAAGCATTTAAAATATACCTTGTTGGATCTGGAGATAACATGTACGTACGATATTATGACACGATTAGAACACCAAGCAATCTGAGTGTGCACATATAGACCTTACCAAAACCTACTTACTTCAACAACCATGAGCAGGATGACTTAGGAGGCAAAACAGAACCAAGCTCAGGAGGAAGACTTGAACCATATTTATCTACTTCTGTCCTGCATCAAGTTTTAGGCCATAAACCAAGATGAAAGCAGAAGGTTTGTGTATGCACTGAACATACCAACTTGACTACCTAGAGAGAGGCTTCCGGTTAGACGCATAGCAGAAGAGAGAAAGATGACTGTAATTCTGCAACGTGTATGATGAAAAAACAACAGCCTGCATATTGTACACACAGTTAACCACAAAGAATTCTATACTCCAAATAATTAGCAAGGTCAGATCTTAGAAATTAACCTATTGCATATGCTTATCAGAGCACTTCTTAAATAATGGGAAGACACACTGTAGCCCTATATCTAAGTTAATAACCAAGCCCGCAACCCTCTTCTTCTCTCTTAAAGTTCAAAGAAGACTAAGAAGAGGGTTGCGGTGACATACACAACCCCCCTTAGTCTTCTTCTCTTTTTGAAAAGTTTTAGGAAGAAGTATAACAGCTTTAAATCAAATAACAAAAATTGACCCTCAATCCAACAGTCCAGTTCATTTGAATCTGACCAAATCCATGGGATTAAGTGACTATAGGGGGGTTGTGTATGTGTAGTCCATTTGGCTGGGACATAAGGTGGGCCTCACTAGGGGTTCTTCACAGTGACGACCTTCCTCACAGGATCGGTTCCCATATATAAATATATATAACACTAAATAGCGCCCGGGCATTTTGGATGTGAAAGAATGCCCCTTTTTTGATGAATAAAGATACTCGATTGTTCTTCCTCTGTACTACTTTTTAGGGAGAAAAGCCAAACATTTAAATGTCTATATGCTCTCTCTACAAGAGGCAATTACTCACAGTCGTTTTGTCCCTACTTTTTCTCTTCCTTTCCCTCGAGCAAATAAGATGAGATCTGCTTTTAAGAGCTTCCTATCTTTAAGGAAAGAAGTATAATGGTTAGGAAACTTCAATGTCGTCATTTTTTCTCCTCCTTTCCCTTTAGCAAATAAGATAAGAATGTCTTTTGAGGGCTTCCTATTTTCAAGAAGTATAATGGTTAGGAAACTTATTATATGTAGGATCGAAAGGAATGAATCTCTTTTTGTTTTTGAAATTCAAATCTCCTATTTAATAGCTTGATATCATAACATGCATTATTTATCCTCTCTCTCTCTCTCTCTCTCTCTCTCTCTCTCTCTCTCTCTCTCTCCTCTCTCTCTCTCTCTCTCTCTCTCTCTCTCTCTCTCTCTCTCTCTCTCTCTCTCTCTCTCTCTCTCACACACACACACACACACATTCTCAAACGACGAGTAAATAAAAGTGCGCAGAACAGATGGGGTGGACACGGCATTTAAGGTATAAGTCATTGCTAAATGACATCTCTCACTCCCTGACCATTAAAAGAGGGGCAAAAACTCCCCTTTCAAAACAGGGGCATTCTGTAGAGTTCCTATACACACACACACACACACACACACACACACACACACATATATATATATAAGAAACTGGTAAATTTTATTGAAAAAAGAAAGCAAGCATCAACTGCGCTACAATAGTTAAAGAAAGCCACGGTATAGACACTCCAAACCTCTCTTAACATGGACCAACATACTGTTTCTTTTTTTTTTGGGTAAAGAGGCCATACTATTGGATCAGTGGCAAGGAACCTGCCCTGTCATTGGGTGGACCAGGGTAAGATCCCTGGCAATGGAAGAAAAAGCTTGTCATTTAGGGCAAGTGGGATGCCAAGGTGGAAAAAAAAAAGTCTCTTGACATGGGGTCCTTTTCCAATAAAAGCACATACACTACCTCTAATATGCCCCTTTCTCCACGTGACAGCCTTAATGAAGCAAAGTACCTTCCTCCACCAAAATCCAATTCTATATCCAAATAATGGACATCACCTTTCTGCTTCTGCAACTTCTTTACCCAGTCACCACTATTCACAGGTTTGCATTTTGAATTAAATGCAGTTAAAGTAACTGTGAAGTATATTATGTCTGGATTTGCATATAAATAAGCACTTGATCCACATGGAATAGTTGCCTGCTTTCCCGTGAGGTCACAGCTGTTAATTGTGTGCAGATCTGCAAGAAACACTAAAGATTATTAACGGACAAATTCCTTCAATCAGTGCCAAGCTTTGTGTTGCATTACCTGGGCGACTTTCGGTTAACAGCACAAGTATATCTGATTGCAAGAGATTAGAGACCTGGACAGTAGGAAAAATAAAAATTCTCTTTGCTCTTGTAACGCAACAGGTGATGTGCTTGTCTCAGATGCATCTCCTGTGTTATGAGGACGTATAACAGGCACATTTCTACTAATGGCCTCAATCAGGAAATGCAAATTGGTGAGATGTGAACCTTCAACGCTAAGAGAACAGAATACGGTACTCAGTGAAGACTTCACTGATTCAGCACCAAAAGCCTTCTTGAATCGGTAATTCAGTTTATCAAATATTCCAGAAAGACGAACTGCTTTTCCACCTTTCAGATCTTCCGACCAAGTTATTGAAACTGGTTTTTCAGATTTTTCAAAGTAATCCGCAACAGGTCTAAAAGATAAGAGAAAATTACCTGAAAAAATCCCAAAGTACTTCTAAGGACTATAAAAAGAAAGATGCAGCCGCCGCCATATTTACAACTAAGAAAATGTAGCCACCAGCATATTTACAACTAGAAAGGAAGAAAGTCATTCTCAAATCTCAATAATGCTTAAAATACTAAACACAGTAAAAAAGAATAAAGAATAGACAAAAAAGAAAAAGAAAAAGAAAAACTGTTTGATGCCCAAAATAAGCACCTATAGTTCAAATTCGGGAGTCAAACTCTGTCATGCATAACCTAGTGAACAGATAGCAGGGCAGGTATACTCAAATCAGTATTCAAGTTCTGGCTTTACTTTGAAAGTTGTAGTTGCTAAAGTAAATCAGCAGCATCATCCTCAAATCCTTATCCTCTTCCCGGAAATTATAAAAAAAAACCTTACCCAGGGCCAGAGATCTTTTTTTCCACACAACCTTATGTTAACTCATGTTCTCCGAAGGTTTGAGATATCTGCCTATGGGATAGATATCAGCCGATGTGTACTGGGTATTGGTAGATACATGTACAAAGTTTTACCAATGTACCAGCCCGTATCATGGCTATTAAATGATAATATCAGATATATCGACCGAATCATCCGTATTGGCCAAGAATTTCAAATTCTCAGCCAACAACTCTTTAAAACCATTTTCTCCTTTTTTTCTCCTTTTAGTTTTTTTTTTTTAAATAAAAACTTCTCGGAGCTCTTTCTCACCTTTTGAGAGCTTATTTTCGTGCAAAAAGACACCTAACAGGAGTGGCTTCAACGGGACAGAATGCACGAGGTGGACTTCGGCTTGAGCGAATCTAAAGTTATAAGTAGTCCCTTTTTTTTTAGATTTCCTTCAAGAAAATAGACACAGTGGATTAGTAATTTGTTGTCTTGATCAACACATGAAAGATTAGGTGATTTCAAGTTTAGGGAGATTTATTATTATTATTATTATTATTATTTTAACTTTTCATGCATTTAGCCAAATTTATGACACTTCAAAAAAAAAACCCAAAATACAACCATACATGTGTGCAATCTAAAAAGGCCAAACTTTTCATGCATTCAGCCAAATTTATGAAACTTTAAAAAAAAACCCAAAATACAAGCACACATGACACATGTGTGCAATCTAAATAGGCCAAATTTTAATAAGGTGAGAGCCAAAATAAAGTTGAAAGAACAGGCAGAATCAAGAATGTATAATATATGACAGGAACTAAAACATCATATATGATATAGCTATGAGTCAAAGCCAGCAAGAATTACTATGAGTTTAATTTAAAATAACAATAAATAATTGTAGCTAGCTATTACCTAGACTTAAAGACATTAATGCCTTTTTTAAGCCCCCAGAGAGATTTAAAGCATCAAATACTGCCATACAATCATCAATTGTATCCCCATTCTGTAGCACAATAGAGGCATATTCAGCTTCTACATCTTGGGGACGCCGAAAACGTAATTCCATGGAGAATCCACTTGCATTGTATATCCTTAACAAAGGAGAAATTACAAGGGACAGTCCATCCTGTAATGACCCAAGAAACAAAACTTAAAACATGATCATGATAAGAAGCTTCAATTTGAATATGCAATAGATTTCCATAGTGAGCGGATAGATTCCCATATACCTCAGATTTTCTAGAAATATCAACAACAACAAATGGCCCGGGGAAAGTTCTTGAATCTGCTAGAGGGAAGAAAAGTACCAGAATGAAAAGCGACCAAATAAGAAACAAAAAACCTCAAATCACAGGCCAGAGTACACTTAAATAACCAATTTGTACTCAGGATTGCTAGATTCGAACATCTTGTTAAAAGCAGAAAAAAAAAAAAAAGTGTAGTACATCCAGTGGCGATGAAATGACATAATACAAGGTATCCTTTTTTTTTTTTCTTATAAACATTGACAAAGAAACCTGTTGACTTGGACAAGCTTTTCCCACAGGCCCCTAACCTCTTCTTTTCTCTACCAAGCAGTCATGACTCATGATCGTGCTGGTCCTCATCTTTTGTCATGGAAATAAGTCGTGCGTCCCCTTGCATTTCAAAATCTAACAAATTCATACAGCATAGTTTCACTTCCTTCTATGTGGGGACAAGTAAATGGCCTAATGCCCAAATGTCCCAAAAGTATCAACCAGATGTTTTGAAACTACTGATTTTGGAAGATGAACAATTTAGTAAAGCCCCTAAACTTGGCTGGTTGGCTATTGTATCTGGTCCTCCACTTCTTTATGAAACAACCTCGTTCGGCAACTCTCTAGTTAGTTTAACTAATTGTCCAACTTTCTAATTGTACAACGCCTTCAGCCACTTCTCTGGTTGTATTAATGTTCAAAATATAGAGAATGATAATTTTCAAAAATCCGGAAAAATCCAAATCCACCTCTCAAATATTTTGATTTGAAGTTCACACTAGCTCAATACTCAAACCAAAAGTGGTGAATAAGATTCAACTCTTGTTTGGAGTTCCAATTAAAATTGATTGATTTGGATATGTTAAAATACAAGTTTTTCAAACATAAATGTAAGTTATTGTAGAGTATAACCATTAGCCACTCATAACTATGGGTGCTACTGATGTAGATCAATTTGCTCTGATACCAAACTGATAAATCCAACCTATTAACAGTTAGGATCCACACTCAGAAGAGGGTTGTTCCATGGCTTGTATTTGTTAAGCAATCCAAAAAGAAAGTAAAATTAGACAGCAATAAAGGGAAATCAAATTAAATAACTTGCAAATTGACCTTACCAGAGATTACACAAGACCTAAACTTGAAATTCTAGGAACCTCCGTTGGGACGTCCAACACTCATGTTACTAAATCAATTTTCACTCCATAAAAACTACTTCAATCCTTACATAGATATAACAAGACTTTTAATCCAAGTCATAGAAATCATCACGAATCTTTATTCATATCCATACATAAGAATATATAATGCCAATCAAAATTGTAAGATAAAAAATGTAAGTGATTAATAAGAAGATGCTAATCAGAAAGACATTGTCTGCAAAGAAAGAAAAATATAAAAACGATCTATGGAAAAGGGAAGGTATTTTCTTGAAAAGTGAGTTGGATGGAAGTCTACTTTCTAGGATTTAAGAAAGCCCACTAGATGAAATTTACAATTTAGGAAGGAATGAATTTAAGAAACAAGAGACTTTAGAAAGGAGTAAAAATAGGAGTTGGAGAATTTAGAAAAAAGAGATTTTAGAAAGGAGGGAAAACAGAAATTAAAGAATTTAAAAAGAATGCAGGATGGAAAGGAAGAATTAGGAAGGTAGGAGAAGGGATGGGAATCAGGAAGTAGAAACTTAGAAAGGATAGGAAAATGGAAAAAGCAATTTACGAAGGTGAAAAACATAGAAAGAAACGAAATTAGAAAGGCTGATTTGGGAATGAGAGAAAGTAGAAAGGAAGGAATTTAGAAAGAAGGAAAATAGAAAGTACAAAGAACAGTTTGAAAATAAGGAAAATTGAAAATGAGGCAAAGGGAAGAAGAAAATTAGAAAGAAGAAAAGGAGAGATCCTTTAAGAGACAACAAAATAACAATAAAAATAAAACTAAAAATACCCTTAATTCGCAACATCCCTATATTCTATTGAGAAATGGGCAATAACTCCCTTAAACAAAGTTGGAAGCACAACAAACTTGGGCTTTTTGGAAAGCTAAATCCATAAACCATCCACCCCATGTCATCTATTAAGACATAATTTGGTGCATTAAATCTGTCCATATATTAGAACACAAAAATTAAAGCCTGGATGGATCCTTGCACGGGCCTATCGATTGGACTTAGTGCTCGGGCTTGGGCCTTCACGGTAGCTTTCCCTTGGGACTCGGGAGGGTTGGGTTAGGTATTCCTCACCCCGATTGAATTGTATACAGGAAATTGAAACCCAAAACCAACCCAACCCTAAACCAAACAGAACTCTAAATGCAATACCTGATTACAGTTCAGGTATCTAAGGCCCACATCTCATCATAAAAAATCCAATCCAACTTTAGGCCTCTTGAATTGAGTACCAACTGTGTATTTTGAGGTTTTATACAAAACCCCAACTATCATATCCCAAGTTTATGCTAAACCTTTGGAGCTTGAAAAGCTCAGAGAAATCAGAGGTCACAATAACACTAATAAAGAATGACATCAAAATGCAAATGAAAAGGAAGAAATGCCCTTAAAGCATACAATAAAATAAGATGACCTAGTGTACACCATCCAACAGCTTTGGCTTATGAATTGGTAAGCACACAAACGATTTGACTTTATCATGGAGAAATAAAATAATGCAGAACATACCTTGTGGCGATACCACACGTGTTCTCCAAGAAAGTACCCTAGTATTTAAAAGAGAGATATGAATTGGAGAAGTCGAAAAGGTTCCAGGTGCAACAAGCTGCAGAGACAGCAAGCTGGAATTTTCTGGAAGCTGATTTGCCAAAGTCTCCCGCCTTACATGTACAAATTTAAGATAAAAAAAGTACAACCTCAATCAGAGTCTTAATCAATTAAAGGGTATTAAACAACATCGCAGTTGAAATTTGGTGACAGTTCATGAATCAGATGAAACTATAGGATTGGTCTAAATAGAAATGCACGAGCAATATTCACATAGATACTTCGCTTTGGACAGAGACAGATGGTTCCACCAAAGAAAGCCCTAGAAACTCAATCAACATTCTATGAAAAAAATCAAGACCACTCATCAAAGAACATACAGACATGATCATCTTACCCACATAGGAAGGGAAAATAAACGAGAACTATCCATATACAAAGACAGGAGAGCATGTGACAAAGTAAAGAATCATCAATACATGATGAAACCACAAGATCTATCTTCTTTAAATTATGTGCAGGACAGTCATTCCATATTTCCCACGTAACATGGTAATGGATCTTGTGAGTGACTAAACAAAGAAGTAGACAAAGGCCATCCAATATAATCATGTATTGTTAACGAGCTGAGTGGCATACATCCTATACAACTTATAATTCAGTCACTACATCAAGAACCTTCATTTAGAATCTTTTCCGGCATAATTCTATTTCAAATACAGCAATTCAGTGTTTCTGATCTTAGTTTGCTAGAAGTAACTCAGCATGTCTCTTCACAGAGAAAATTCATGATATAGTTTCACAGAATCATTTCCAATACAATTCCAGGTCAAAAGACGTGGTCAGAAACATTTCTAAGCATATCAGTAACCTAAGCATTTAAAGTACACAAGAGATTTACCTTAAGAAAATAGAAGCAGACTGTTTTCCAGCAATTCTTACATCTTGATTATCATCAAAGTGGCAAAGAAGGATTAAGCCAGAACGATTTTCAACCTGCCACAAAACCAAATGCCTCCAGGAATTAGTTCTAAGTATGTGCAAAAGGCCTGAAAAAGAAAGAACTTCAGGCAAGCAAGATACATATTTTCAATAGAAATAAGAGATCCATCTAATATATTCAACATTTTCAATAGAAAGAATAAGATATCCATCTGCAGTTTTAAACATGCTTAAAAAAACATATCTAGGATATCAAAACGGTTCCATACATTGTGACGCTCAATTTCAATAGTGAAGTTAAATTTCAAATGCTGAGATGAACATGGAAGCTCTAAAGGTCTTACAAATCTGGTAGTTGTTCCTTGCACTTCAACTAATTAGGCATTGCATTATTTCTTTTCAAGTCCACCATTCCCTTTAGATCGATGCCCGAACTCCACAATGTGTAGATATAAGACTTCACTGCCATCTCACTATGAAACTTATCCATAATGCGGTGATAACTTTGAATTTCGTAGAACTATTCCATTGGTGCACAAATCTCTAGAAAACATTGGATCACACCAATCCATGCATCAAGTTTCATTATCCATCTCATGTCCTATTTCTCTCTTCCTCTCCCATCTTTTCTCTCCATTCTAGTTTTGCTCTAGGTTTACACATTATCTTGCTGTGAATGTAAAATAAGACAGTTTTTTTTTTTTATCGGTAACAGTAAATCTTATTTTAACAACACATCAATCACCATTATGTAAAAATCAGGTCCTAGAGGGACATGATGGCTGAAAATAAATGATATCCTCAAATATAATATAATATCATTGGAATATGAAAATCAATTAGAACAGAGCCACCTCAAATGATGATAAGCTTTGGCAAGTGATTCAAGGTGTCTATGATGTTTAGAATAAATAGGTTGACTTCCTACATGAAAGCAGCAAATTCATCAAGGAAACCATGTTTCCCTGCAAACCGATTCTCTCCACTAGCATCCTCCTGTTGAATCGAAATACAAGGCCAACACAAACTTGGTCTCTTATACAGTTACTGAAGTTTAAGGAGCATTTGCTTTTCTTTAAAAAATGCAGGTTTATATATAAAGAATATATATAATGTCTATTGTGGACCAACAGAAGAGGATAAAAAGGAAACCTTGCAGCAATTTGCAAAAATCATTGAACTTTTAACAGCATAAGGACCAGCCAGATCCAGCTTTCCAGCCAAAAAGAGAAGTATATCCAATGAAATCTGGGTTAGAGATAAGTCCACCTGTGAATATAACGTGTAATTTCAGCATTTCCTGTAGGGAGGAAACCAAGATAAAAATAAAGTAAAACTCTTAACATATCGAGGCCCTCACCCGTCCAATCCTGCAATAGAAACAAACAGGCACTCCATGTTGGGCAACTTCTTCACTTTGAAACATATATCTGGAGCGGTAAAACATACACACTTCTACAGGAAAAGAAGTTCCCTCCTGCAGTTTGAAAAGAAAAACTAAAATATAATAAAAATCATTGATATACCAGCAACCACTTTGAACTTCTTAAATTAGGAAAAAAGACAAAGGAATAATGTAAAATGGATAAATCATTCAGTTATATTTCTGGAATTAACTCACCATAGATTTCTGCTTGCATCAAGGGTAATAAATTCCAGCAGTCATGGTGCTTATTAGCCTGAGTTTAGGAGATGCAATTTGAAGTATGAATGAAAATTATCCAAGGTACCCTGAAGAAGTGGGAATTTCTCATTTGCATCTGGAACTTCATAAGACTGGTGAAAGTGACTTTATCAATGGTAATATTGGACAAATGGAATTTCGGTAGCTGGCATAGAATTCATCCGTTATCACATTTGTTATATTTCCTGCTCATTTGTTTCGTAAGTTTCATTGGAGTAGGTATTGTGAACATCTTGCCTCACAATACCCTGTGTAGGAGACATTTTATCGAACACCTTCATCTTGATGGATTTCCTGGCTTCTTAACAAACTCTGGAAGGCCGTCAATGAACAGCAACAGCACAGTCACTCTTCTGGTTTACAAGGTAAAAAGATTTCTTGTTAATTGGTAGTAAGATTCCAATCATTATTCCCTTCATAACTTTCAGGCCTATAAGGAAACATTTCTCCAGAGAGCCCGCCCCTGTCATCAGTGCTGGAGATGTCGACAAAAGCTGATCCTGGACGGAAGTTAAGCGTAGAGGCTCCCCAGCATCATTCTTTGCATGCAATGATGTCAAGGTAAACCATGAAACTGGTGACTTCCATCTCCATTGTCTATGGTACCTCACCTAAAGATGGGCTCTTTCAGAAAATAGAAGAAGCTGGAAACAAGCCTTAGAAAGAATACAAATTATAGAAAATGCTGATAACAATGCTTCCGAAAGAATATTTAAGAAATTAAACGTTCCATGGAACTGGTATGGTAAACTTCAAATTACTTTCATAAGAATCAATACAGAGGTGTAGCAAATATCTAAAAAGCACCTTAGCCACAGATCATAAATGCATATCACAAACTACAAGATTGACATGGATATGAGCATGAATGTGAAACAAAGGATTGAGTCAGCAGTTTTCAAAAACCTAGGACATAGGTGCAGAAATTTATCTACTATCGACATACAATTGTAAAGATGCAATCGTCTGGGAAAAAATAATAATAAAGCAGCTAAAAAGTGTCCAAGAGTATTATGATACAAATCATTGTAAGAGGATTTTATTACTTGAGGCATTTCTCTTGCTTCCAGGACTAGGATTTGCTCACCAAATCAATTTGATGCTTACCATAAAGTTCTTAGCTATAATACCCGGATACTTGTACAAGCACAACGTATCTGTATCACACCGATATGACACTTGTGTTGGTACTTGATACTGCACCGATAATTCTAGGGACCAGGTTTAACATATCCTACTTATAAAGTCCTTTATTTCATATAGTTCTTTTAATATTTTTACTTCTCACCATAAAAAAAAATGCAAGGGAGGAAAACAACGATAATTTCATTCATTCAAAAGTGATCTAAAGAAAAAATTAGGACACCCATATCCGTATCCATGTCCTAGATTTTCAAAAGTGAGGAGTCGTATCCCCAATCCCCGTATCAATGTCCATATCCATATCCGTATCTGAGCATCATAGGTTCTTAGCACAAATTTGTAGTTATTATTTCGCATTATATTCATATATTTATGGTATAGAAGCAATAGAACCACAATATCAATAGTATCGGAAAAAAAAAAAAAAAAAACCATTATGGCATATAGCAAATAACATATATCCTAGTAACAAACCATACTAAGTAACATTGGAAGTAATAGGAAACAACACAATTGAATCCTCACAAAATGCATTATCCATATCCATATCGTCCTGATACCAATTCTCCATGCCTATATAACTATCTAGAGACCAGAGTGTTAAAGATTTACTTATTTGCATATGCAGAGAGGCAAAGCAAGTGCAGAGTAAATCAGATATTCAAGTAACTGCATAAGATTCATCCATATAAGCTTGACTGGGCTATAAGGCTACACAAGGCACATGCAAGTACAAGGCTTGAAGTACAAGCTTAACTGCATAGTTACCTGATTCGGTGGTTCAGGCCTCAAACTGTGAATGGTTCAATCGAATAATTCGCGGTTCGATTCGCTGTAGTTCGTCCATAAGAAAATGCCCAATTCGAAACAGTTCGGTGCAGAAAAAATTGAAAACCCGAAGGTCGATTAGCGTGAAAAAGTAGAAAAGATAAAGGTTTAGCTACTGCTCTCAGACTCTGTCTCTTACCAACTGATCTCAGATTCTGTCTCACTCACTCCATGTTTCAGCAGACGTTTTCAGTTGCAGGAATCTCACGAGGAAGATGACTTTCATGGTTTTTTCTCACCGTTTGAAGAAGAGAAGAGTAAGAAGAAAGTTACTGTTTTTTACCCCTCTCTCACCCATACAGTAGGGAAAAAAAGGATGTTTCTCCTTACCCTCGTTTCTCTCTTAGCTGTCATCCATATCCACGATAGATATCTTGCAAGAAGTAGGCTAGAGTCTGGATCCTCAGTTATGACCTAAAAAAGTAGTCTATGCTACATATATATAATTCATGATTGGGGTCCTTTGTTTTCAATCCACACCGTTAAAAATTGATACATCAACATTCATGGATGTTGGAAAAAGTTTTACCCCAATCTAAATCAGTTCAGCACTCACATCGATCAAATACATTATAAATTAACAATGCAAAGGAATGAAATCTAATTAGTTTAGATGTGATAATCTTGAAGTAGGGCCAAACTTAAAGTAATTTTTTCTCAGAAACAAAGTGAAGGCTGATGTTAATTCTCAATGGTTTAGATTTTTAAGATAGGCCCTACGGATGGATTCAAGGTTAGATTAAATAAATTTTCTGCTGATTAATATGCAAGTAAAAGCGAAGTTCAAAGGTACCATAATTATATTAATTCAAACTATTATATGAACTTTTCGAATTCGAACTACGAATTAATTGAATCAGCAAACGAACTAAATGAACCTAACCCATCAAATTTTCAAATCAAGATAAGTGTCGAACAACAAACTACGAATTCGGATGCGAACTGATCGAACTGCGAACTAGGTTAACTATGGTTTGGTGCAAGTAGGTGAACTTCAGTAGCATAGGCATCCTAGTTTCTCAGGGGCAGTCTGAGTGCGAATCCGTGCCCCCTAAGTCTGAGATCTAGTTCCCTGCCAGTGAGGCAGTCAGCCAAAAAAAAAAGTGGGTGAACTTCAGAAGCAGCTCAGAGTTCCTTCTTGAATTTTTCAAATATAAAATTATAGTGTAAATGGATAATATATCTAGCCATGAATGTGCAGTTATGGGCAATCAATCCAATAAAGGTACTAATAAAAATGAAAACATAGGAACTCCCAACCCACTTAAGCAGTCAATAATTGAAAAATGTTTCCCAAAGAATTATACTTTCTTCATTATCAGAGCTTTAATCCTAGAGTTCAGGTCTTTTGTTGGGTGGCAAGGAAGCATAAATTTCTGACTATTGATAAGTTGAGAAGAAGAAATTACATTATAGTCAATGGGTGTCCTATGTGCTTACAATATGAGGAATTTGCGCATCATTTGTCGATTCACTGTCACGATGCATATAAGGTTTGGATTGGTATCATTAACCTCTTTGACATGAACTGGGTTATGCGAAGAAGTGTGTTAGATCTCTTTCTTCAATGGTGCATGGGGTGCAAATTTATTCATGGCAAAATTTTATGGAAGTTAGTGCTATAAGCTACTGTTTGGAAGCTTTGGTTGGAGAGGAATAATAGACTTTTCAGGAATAAAAGTAAAACTAGTGAGGAGATTATTGAGGCCATTGTTTGGCAGTGTCGGAGTGAGTAAGTATGAAAAAGGAGTTCAAGGGACTTTCATCGGAAGTTATCAATAGAACTTGGAATTCATTTTTACAGGGGGCATGGTGTTCTAAATTTGTAAAAGAATAATGTGGATTCATCCCCCATATGGTATCTAAAAGTTAAATTTTGATGGTAGTTTCTTACAAAGCATTCAGAGAGGAGGTATTGGTGGTGTCATTAGGGATTGGAATGGAAATGTTCTAAGGAATTTTTCTGGGCCAGTGGATACTTTGGATGCCAATGAAGCCAAAGTGTTTGCTTTGTTGATCGGATGTCATGAGTTGGCTAGGATGGTATGTTTAAATCCTATTCCTGAAGGTGGTTCTTTTTCGTCTATCCAATGGGGCCCTAGGACGGCTATTCATCCTTCAAGGATTGCAGATTGGGTGAGGTGCACGATATCTCAAGGCAGTTGGAAGCTTCTTCCATCATATTTTAAGAGATGCCATTGCATTGCCGGACGGTCTTGCTAGGGAAGGAGTTTTTCGACCTTCTATCTCATTTGATAATTAGAATTCTTTAAGTTGTTGTTTTGTTTGTGTTGTGGGCCTTGTGGCTCTTGTATATTTTACTTCTTTTTGATGAAATAAAATTTTACTATTATAAAAAAAATAGATTCATAAATCCATTTTACTGGGGAAAAAACAAAATAAAAATTTTAAAAGACAGTTATTCTTTCTGCTTTAATGTAACTTAGGAATTCTTTCTTCTTTAATATAACTTAACACACCGAATTGTCAAAAGAGTGGAGTGCTATTGTGGTTTTAACTGGTACTAATTGAATGGCTACTGACGTAGGGTAGTACTATTTAACACCTCTTCTTTTCGCGGACACAATGCGTGCTGCATGACATCTTCTGGATCCATATCGAATCACAGCCTTACCGAACCTGTCAAACCAAGCACAAGACGATTGCTTCAGCCCATACAAAGCCTTCCTAAGTCGACAGACTTTTCCTTCCTGCCCTTTCACTACAAAACCTAGTGGACCTGAATTAACAAGCTGATTGCAAAAAACAAAATACAACAAACATGCTGATTTTGGACCTGCATTAACTGGGCCTTAATGGACCCAGATCCAAGCCAAACCACTTCTAGTAGGGTCGGCCATGGTTCTACTTTTAGCTCATATAAGTTATTTCAATAAAAGGTGGGCCATGTGGGACCCACAGATGGAAACATCCAAATGATCTGGATGCCCAAGATGGGTCAAATTTTCGTGTTTTGAATTTTCTTTCCTAGCAAGCTAATGTAATTAGCAATAGCAACCTAGGAAGATTTAGCAAATCTTGCTAGAACTACTTTAGAATGGTTTTATTAGGACTTTCTTGGATTCCCAGCACAATACATCACATCACATGTAAGGGATGACAGTCCATTTAAACCTTCT